>JAPMOQ010002089.1:101678-149705 GCA_026543055.1 Argiope trifasciata | reverse complement strand
TTTACAGAAGAAAGTATATTGATTTAAAAAATATATTGTTGCCCTGCCAATAATGTGAAAAAAAACGAATCCATTAATTGAAATTTCTATAAAATTCCTGACATGAACATGGTAGAACTTCATTAAGAAAGACAGTTTTTCGAAGGACAAGCTTGATACAAGTTTCAAATTTTTTTTATGTCAGTAAACACAGTCTGATTAATATCTCAGTTACTATTAATTCGAACGAACGCATTTCTATATTTCTTGAGTTAGTAGCACGCCAGCCATTGCGTGACAGTTATTTTCGTCAAAGAAAAATACAAAAGAACTCTTTTCGAGCGGAGAGTTTTTCGTTTAGAGGATTGTAGTTAACGGTTCTAAAAACTGAATCCTCATAGCTTCATAATAATTTGCTTCCCTTTTCCTATGAAGTGTTCAAGGTATGAATCGAGGAATGACTGTTTGTTTTTGGTTTGGTTTATTGGCGCAAGAGCCATACCTGGCTATGGCCCAATCAAATGGTTAGAGTATAAAAGGCGTTAAAAGCATTCACGTATTAAAGTATACACCCGGATGTGTCAAGATAAAATTTCTGAAGCTCTCCGGCTGTGTTAAAAACACTGCTTATCGACTACATTGGCAAATTTTTAAAAATTGTTACTTCATATAGTTCAGACTTTACTCTATCCAAAATAGTTCAATTTTTCTAGGAGAAGGAAGGCCTGACATATCGTCCAGGGTCACCTAGTTTTTCAGCTAAAATTTGTCTTCCATTTTTTCAAAACAAATTTCCATAAAAATTCACCACCGTTCACATAATATCTCAAAAACTAATTCAGGTATTCACATAAACATTTCAGCGTGTGTTTTAAATATTGTGTGTTATTGGCAATGAAATGAAGCAAAAAATTGATTGTTGGTGAAATACTTTGTCATTTATTCGTGTTTTTAGAAAAATTATGTTTGGACTTCGTGGAAAAAAAATTGCATAAATACGTTCGTTTTTGTCTATAACTTCTTTGCAACTCAATATTTTTCTCCAATTTCGGCTCATTTCATTCATCGTTATATTCTATAACTTGTGTGCAAAGAAAAATAGGATTGCTGCATTACATTGATGTGTAGATTGTTAACTGTTTTGGTTCAATTTCGTTAAAATTTAATATAGTTTTTCCTACTTCTCAAAATATATTTTCAAATAATGTTTTTGTAATAATAGCATTTTGTACTATAGTTAACAATATGTCTAAAAACCATAGTTTTAAATAGTATTTTAAAAAATCTCTTTTTTTTTCCCAAAATTTTTCCTTCGAACGTAGTGGGATAAATTAAGTGGGACTTAAAAAATGAATTTAGCAACTTGAAAAGAAAAACAATGAATCATGAATATTTACTACGAAATTGCACATGAACTTAAAACAGAAAAGATCCTCTTAAACAGAAAAAAAAAATTCTAAATATAATGGAAAAGGCAAATAGCTCTTAAAATTGAAAAATGTTTGGGTGGTATTTTTCATCCACCAAGTCTTGTTATAATGGAGAAGACGAATCGATGAATGAACAATGAATTGATATTCAAATCAATATATGACTCATTCAACAATTTCTGTTTAAGGTATCCGACTACGTTCAAAGGAAAAATTTTGAAAACTTGGATTTAAAAAGAAAACTATTTATGATTTTTGAATGTATTGTCAATTACAAACAATATAAATAAAAAAATTATTTGAAAATATAACATAACTGGAGAAATACGAAAATATGAAGTAAATTTTAATGTAATTTAGCCAGAACGGTTAACTCTCTACACAAAATGGTAGTGCATCAATCCTCTTTTTCTTTGTACTCAAGTTATAGAATGTAATGATGAACGAAATGAACCGAAACACAAGAAACATTTGGAGATGCAAAGAAGTTACGGGTTAAAATATACGTATATATGCCTTTTTTTCTCCTAAATTCACAACTTAAATTTTTCTAAAAACACCAATGAATGAAAAAGGATTTCACCAACACTAAAAATTTTGCTTCATTTCATTGTCCACATCACTTAATATAAACGCTGCAATTTTTATGTCAATACCTCTATTAGTTTGTGCGCAATCATGTTAACAGTGAAGAATTTTTATGAAGATTAAAATTGGAGACATTTCAGCTCATAAATATGTCCTGCTTAAAATTCTCCTGGATGATGAGTCAGATCTTCCTTTTCCTAAACAAAATTAACTGTTTTAGGAAGAAGAAATTCTAAACTACCAGAAATAATTTTAAAATATTCGCCAACATACCTTAAGGTAGTTTAAACTCTTTTTAATTTATTTAGTATTGGATGGACATTCATTAATGCTAATCAGTGTTTGAATGGCTCTTTAACAATGATCACGCTAATAAACTTGCGCAGATCTCTTCCGCCGAGAGCGAAACTCTCTTGTTTACAAACACGGCCATGTGAAAACGCTTAACAGGTGGGCAGGTTTTCACACCCCTCCCCTCTCACCAGAGCACCCAACTGATGTAGAGCCACTTACCTCCAAGAGGGACTTTCTATGTGCAATCAAGTGAAGGGAAATAATCAAGTTCGCTGGTCACATATTCCAAAGGAGAACGTGTGGCGGTGATGATTCTGCCGCTTAAATGCTTTGCCTCGGCTGCAGCAGATCGCTCTCCGAAAACTGATCAGGTCGAATTTTCCCCCTACTGCGCCATCTAGCGGTACTCATAAGAAAGAAACGCAGTCTTATCTAATGAACTACGAAACTTCATGCGCGTGTAATGAATGCAGGGTGTTCTGTAATCGGGGCAGGGCCGGCCATCTGCAGGGGGGGGAGCGGCGTGCGCTATGAATACGGGCCCCGCAACTGAAGGGGGCCCCACCTTAATTAAGAATTAAAACACGTGTTCTGAACATTTATAATGTTGCATATACTAAAAGTCCACAAACTTGTTTCTATACTGCCGCCTTTATTAAGCAAAGACCTCAGGGACATCTATAAAAAGGCGGAAAATGTTCATTCATGAATAAGGAAATCCCCGTCGGACATGTTCAGACAGAGCGGCGTGCCCAGAAGTCGAGGCTGAGGCTGAGTTCAAAAGCAAATCCCCAGCTATCTGCTTTTGTCTATATTCAATGTAATTTTTTTTCAGTCCTTTACACTGCCAGTTACGAAATATAATAAATGATGCACCTTCGTTCAGCAAGTAACAAATTAAATAAAGGATTATCTTCGTATATACGTATGGGTGTAAAACTAAAACACTTTTTGCTGTACTAAGTACCGAATAAGAAATGGGGGTCATTTTCCTGGCGTAAAGAATAGCAAAAATAAAATCTCCCACATTAAATACATTTGAAAATAAGTGAATAAGTTGCCTTGTTTTAAAAAAATGTTTATATTTCTCTAAAAATGTAGATCCTCAACTGGTTTCCGGCTCTGCATCGAGGAGTATTATTTGGAGTAAAACCCAAAAAATAAGTGAAAAAACGAGAAATGACAAAGCAGCGGGCTCTTTGCGTTCAACGCCAGGCAGTGTTTATTTTTCTTCTTGTAATAGGTCTGACCACTAAGAGAAATAATTGTCCCCATCAGTGGCAGGTGCAGCGGGTTTATCCGGTTGGGAGAAGGCTGCAGGGCCGGCCTTCTCTACGAAGGGGCCCGGGTGCAAGAAACCAGTTGGGGTCCTACTAGAAATAGAAACCTTTTTAACCTGATCATTTGAAAATGTATTTAATGAGGGAGATTTTATTTTTGCTATTCTTTACGCCAGGAAAATGACTATTTTCCCCATTTCTTTTCCAAAAAGTGTTTTAGTTTTACACCCATGTGCTTGACCGAAGATAATCCTCTATTTAATTTTAATTTGTTGAAAGAAGGTTCAGCATGTATTCTATTTAGTAGCAGGCAATGTAAAGGATCGAGAAAAATATTACTTAGATATAGATAAAAGTAGATAGCTGAGAATTTGCAAGTCCATTCGAACCCAGCCTCAGCCTCGACTTCTGGGCACGCCGCTCTGTCTTAACATGCATGAAGGGGATTTCTTTATTCATAAATGAGCATTCCCCGCCTTTTATAGATGTCACTGCGATCTCTGACTAAAAGGTAGGTCTCAGTGGCCTGTTGGTAAGATCACAGCTTCGGAACAGGAGAGTGGCAGGTTCGAGGCCCGATTCCACCGAAGAACCGCCTTGTTACAGGGTTTGGTGCACCTTAAATCCGTCGAGCCCAAACATCCTACCGATGGTGTGGAGATGGGGGTGCCAGCTCAGAGGTCGTCCTCCTCATCTGACAGCAGCTCAAAACGATGAGGTCTGTCCCAAAATATCCCTGGTGTTGTTCCCAAACGGGACATTAATATAACTAAACTAAAACTTGCCTAACAAAGGCGTCAGCCAATGCTGCTCAGCTAACCACATAGAAACAAGATTGTAGACTTTTAGTATGTGTAACATTATTGTTCCGAACACTGTTTTAATTCTTAATCACGGCGGGGGTCCCCTCAGTCGTGGGGCCCGGGCACCCGCCGCACCTCCCAGACGGTCTCCCTAGAAGGCTGGATGGATGCAGGCAAAATGCTATGAACGAGAAATTATGTTTTAAAATTTAAATATTTTTATCTTTTCTTTTTTGTTCTCAGCTTATATTCAGTCTGCTAGGATCTTTCATCGCTGTCCAACGTGAATACTCAAATGAGCTATCATTCAGGTTACATTGAGCTGAAAGTTAGCACAGCTTGGCAGAAGAATTGATTGTCGAGAAAGCACAATGAGGAAAGCCATATTTATATCATTTTATTATCATTTATACTATTATCCATAAAAAGCCATATTTATTGAAGTTCTTTAGCTCGCTCTTGGAGCAGAAAAATAATAGGTTCGATTTTAAATAAAGTTAATTTCACCACACTTTGAAGAACAGTCTTTAAAACAGATTCGAACCCCAGTGCTTTTATATAAAAACTCGACAAATCATCTGAAATGGATTGTACAGCAGATCAACCACATAGTCTGATATCTCTTCACTGCTCTCTCTTAAATATCTTTAACCTACACGTATTGATACGATTCGAGTTCATCAAATTCGCCTGGTAAGCACTACCCATAACAAATAACCTAACTTTAAAAGGCCGGGTTCGAATCCTGCTCATGGGTCGTTTCTGGAGACGATGGGTTGTAAGTGTAAAAACAACACAAGGGCTGAATTAAAAGATCCACATCCAAACATCTGCACGGATCTGACAAATGTCTAACAAAATGAAGGGCAGAACAGCCACGTGCCTGTGTTGACCTGTCTAATGGAAATTACCTTGCACTGCAAACTTCATCACCCGACTTGTCTACGGAAATACATAAGAATTAGAAAATAGTAGCAATAGTGTTTGATTGCCATATTTCGAGGACTTAATCAACAGGTATGCGATAAGTCTGCCCCTTTGATTATTCCGTTGGAAATTTTGAACTAATTTTTATTGTCAAGTGAACATGTTATTTTTTACATATCTAGCCGCTTAATCCTTTTATGGTGTACGTAAACAATAGATTTTTTTTAAATTTCAGTTTTAAAAATCTGTTTTTTCACAGAATGTCATTAATATATAATTGAACTTATTTGGGAAATGTTACACTCATTATTAAATAATTAATATTTAATCAGCTAATTAGCCTATTTTTTGAAACATGGTATATTAAATTCTGATTTGCACAAATACACCATTGTAGTTGGAAATGACGCCTAATATCCATCTTCCTGTTTTCTGCCTCCATCAAGTTATAAAAATATATAGTTTCTCTTTTTATATAAAAATTTCGTCAACGATGAATAGAAAAAGAGATTCATTTCAACTTTTAAATAGCTATTAAAAATTTATTTCTATCAATACAACGTTGATGGAGGACCAAAACATCCACTGCTTCGTACAAACTATTTTGACATATAAGTAATTGCATTTGGCTAATTTTTTGTTGAGTTATAATTGTTTGAACGGAGCAACTAAGTGGAAGTACAACATTCTTCATAAAATGAGTTTTTAAAAAACCCGAAACTAGAGTTTTGAGTGAAAGAAACCATCAGAAAAATCCTTACAACTCGAAAAATTCTCCGATTACTGACAACATCTTGGTATGGTTTGAAAGCTAAAGGATCAGAGAACATTTTGAAGCAATAAAAAATATTCGATATTTTGAACGACCCTAGAAGTTTCAAGTATGTACATACTCCTTCATTGGAATGTATTTTATTAACAGAGCCATTTTGACTTTTTCGGGGGAACCAAGGAAGGAGAGGTTTTTTTTTTTTTTTTTTTTTTTTTTCCAATATCATTTATAGTCTAAGGAAACTGTGATAAAAATTCAAAATTAATGTAATAAACATTATTTCTGTGATCAAAATTCTTATTAAAGTATCATTCCCCTTTTTGTACATAGTAGAAGTGAGACAGAATACAAAAGATAAAGTACTTGGTTAAACTGTTCATCATTAAAAATTGGAACTATATAACACTTAAGAAGTTCCTTTCAAGTAAAATATTCAACATCAATTACAAAAATGTATTCATGGTTTTTTTTCCTGTTTATTTATAATAGCGAAACAAAATAAATGCACCGATTCATAAAATTCACTTAAATTAATAAATTACAAAAAAAAAAAAAAAACGCTGTTTTTTGCTCCGTCTTTTGATGACATATGTTATATAGAGTTTATCGGTTGGAGAACTTGTGAACGTTGCATATTTTCACACTTAACAAAATTCTAATTTATACTGTCCCGGAATTTTTCAGCGGCTCATTGTCGAACATATAATGAACAAAAACTTTTTCACTCATACTTCAGCTACAATCAGCCGGATTTTAATTGAAAATCCTTTGCGGAACTAATTTTGTGTGAACTAATTTTCAGCCTCGAATCGGCGACTGAAGTTTCGAAAGCAGTAGTAAGTTCGGATCTGCAGCTGGTTTGTCCGTTATTTAGTGGTGTGTGTACAGGTTGTTCGTAATCTCATTGTTTTTGGAGGGATTTGCAGCTAAACTAATAAACCGAGTGGAATCAAAATTCATACGCACTAAAGACATTAGGAAATGCATTACGGGAATAAAGTTCTGAAAGGTGATAATCATTATACTGTACGCATAAAGGATTAGAACACTGAAAATCTATACTAATTCTATAAATGTGAAAGTTTGGATGAATGCTTGTTACTCAATCACGCCTGAAAGGAATTGGATGAAATTTAGCACAAAGATAGAATGTAGTCAGGAATAGAATGTAGACTACTTTTATTCTGGTTCAATAAGTGGATCATTTTTTATTCGTTAAAAAATAACTTTCGCTCCAAAAAGCTGAGGCCAAATCCCACCAAAGATGAATAAGGCTTTGTGTTTTTTTCCCAACAGAAATCAGGTTAGAGTTAACAGAATTTCGACCGATTATTTCAAACGATTCTATTTTTTTTTTTTTTTTTTTTTTTTTTTTAGTATTTGATGTATTTAAAAGCAAATTTTGTTAACGAATCGATCTTTCGGATTCATTTTGAAGCACTTTTAAATGAAAAGAGAACAGAATAAAGGAAATAAAAAAAATTCTAATCTGTGCTGCGTTACCCCATATGGTGTAGGAAAGTCAGACGTGCGTTACGCCAACTAGCGTTGAAAGTTCGAGGCGTGATTATTGACAACTGTGTTTTCATTCAAATTTAAAAAGTGTATGATACTGCTGTAGCTATCTCCATCTCGATCCTTAAAAAAAATGGATTTCACTGGACTTGATTTGCTGTTTTGTTTTATTTTGGGTATCCAATGTAAATAAATTGTTTTTCCGTTAGTTGTGAGTTATTGCTATTTAATTGTATTAATGTTATATAGTTTTCGCATTTACTTATACTTCTACATGCATTGGTTTAAGGTTAGGTTTTTTTTTTTTTGTCATTATTTGATAGTTTTTCGTTCATATACATCAAAATTTCCTCGTGAAGAGAAACGTGGGTAATAGCTAGTATTTAATATCGATCAAGCTAGTTAAAAAAAATCTTTTCCTATGAATTTTGTATTTCACGTCATATAATTCGGCTTCTGCATTTTTATCACTCGAATATTACTGAAATTATACATAAATCTTTCATCGTGTTTTTATGGTGAATCGTTTTCGTTGCTATTGTAGCAAAATCTTTTTCAGTCTAAAGTTTCATCGAAATTTCTTGTCTCGTGTTGTCACTGAAGAAATAAGATTTCATTTCATTCATTTGTTTCTGCTGTAAATGCTTTGAACCAGAGAAATTACTTTGTCGTTTAATTTCTATAATTGCTTTTTTTTAGGGTGAGCGGCAAGTATTAGGTAAAAATCATGCGTCTGAAACGAACGCTGTATTACTTTGGGATATTCTTCTCGAATTTGCATGGAAAATAAAAATAGTCTGCTCTATCTGTCGCATGGCCCAAGAGCAGTGCCGATTTTCTACAGATAGTTTTTTCGACACATCGTAACGTTTGGACACGATTTTTCTTTGTTTGTTTTTTGTTCAGCGAAATGAACGCTTCTTGTCCAACGATTAAACAAATGTCGTCCTGAATGGCAATCTGCACGAAATGCACGGCCTGGTGGTAAGGTCTCGGAATCGGAGGGTTGCAGATTCGAGACTCAATTCTACCAAAGAACCCTTGTGTGAGGGAGTTTCTTGCATGTTAAATACATCAGGGTAAACGTCCTCCCTCTGGTGTGGAGAGGGGGTTGCCAGCTCAGGTGTCGTCCTCGTCATCTGACCACTGTTCAAAATGACGAGGTGCGTCCCAAAAAAGCCCTAGTGTTGCTTCAAAACAGGACGTTAATACAACTAAACTTGTTTTTCAACGGAGCCAACTAGGGCCAAGAACATAACTTACCTACCGCATGCCTCACATTCTCTTTCAGAATTCCTTTTTACAGTGGGGCACATTCACACGCCTCGCAGAAGAACAACCACCATGCCCGAACCAGAAACATCCAGATCACGAGGGAAGTGAGCTACCCCTTTGCCAGGACTTCGGAGCTTAGTGACAATTAAATGATGAGCTACAAGACAAATATCTGAATGTGACAGTTTTTCCATATTGAATAAACCTGCATTCCTAAAATAAATATTTCTATCTAAATTTTGAAGAACAACCCAACTTAGTTCCCTTAAATTTAAAATTAATCACATCCTGCACATTTTGCAGATGAAAACGTGAGACTTTCGGCTTATGGAGTAGTGTGGGAAAAAACACTTTACTAACCAAACTTTTATGCCAAAGGTATTTAATTTTGCTAACCATCAACTGTGAAGTTCCACGAAAGGCGGTTTCATACGATTCGCTTTCTTACTTGATAAAATTTTGTATTTGTATATGTATGCATAAGTGCAATAATTAGAGAAATAAAAATTAATTTGTTCTCTTTTTTGGGGGGTGGGGAGGGGATGCCTTACATATATAAATTTTCAAACCAGGTTTAGTTTTAAATGATCCGTGATGACTTTTATAAAGTTTTGGAAGTCGTGTCATGAGAATCATTAAAGCAGGTAGCACTAAAGCAAGGCATTTATTTAAGGCGTCCAACTACGTTAAAAACGCGGGCTATCGACCACATTGGCAAATACTGTTTTATTGCTATTTTTTGTAGATCAGGCCTTCCTCTTTCCAAAACAGTTTACCTTTTCTGGGAAAAGGAAGACCTCAGCTATCATCCAGGGTCACATATTTTTTCAAATAAAATTTGTCTTTTATTTCCATTTTCTCAAAACTTTCATTTTCATAAACATTCTTCACCGTTCACATGGTATCTCAAAACCTAACAGAGATGTTTACATAAACATTTCATCGCGTGTTTAAAATAATAGGGGCCCTGAAATGAACCAAAAGGTTTATTTCCGGTGAAATACTTTTTCATTTATAGGTGTTTTAGAAAAATTAAGCTGTGAATTTATGGAAAAAAATGCACATATATGCATATTTTTACCCATCACTTCTTTGCATCTCAAAATGATTCTTAAATTTTGGCTCATTTCATTCATTACTATTTTCTATAACTTGTGTGCAAAGAAAAATAGGATTGCTGCACTACCATTTTGTGTAGAATGTTAACTGTTTTGTTTCAATTTTTCAGATTTACTGCACATTTTCCTATTTCTCAAAATATCTTATATTTTCAAATAACTTTGATGAATTTACAGTATTTTGTATAATAATTGACAGTATATTTAAAAACCATAGTTCTTAATACTTCTTAAAAAATCCGATTTTTCTAAAAAATTCCTTCGAACGTAGTCAGATGCCTTAAAAAGAACACATGCCGTTTTTGAGAGGGATAATAATTGATTTTGAAACAATTATTTCAGCACAGTCCTTTTCGCTATGACAGCTCACATTCTTAGGCATCCAACTGAACCGCTTGAAGTGCAGATCTATTTAAATTTTATTATGAATTTCGGATAAGTAAAGAAAATATTTTACATTTTAATTTATTTAATACTAGCCGCCCTTGGCGACCAGCTGGTTCGCCATGAGTAATACGTTCTAAAATCTTTAATTAAATCACATATTCATTAGCCTTGATGTTATTCCGGGCATTGATTGGCCTGAAATTATTATTTTCCTCAAGATGATGGACGGAAAGTTCTAAAAGAACACGTTTTCCTAATAATATTCTTTAATTTTATAAATCAGTCAGTTTTAATTATTGATTTAGAAGACTGATTGATGCAGCAACTTTGATTTCAAAGATTAATAAAAATATGTTGTAAAATAAATCACAGAGGAAAGTATAAAGAAATCTTTAAAAAAATTATTTAATAAATGATTTAGATATTGCAAACGATTATAGAAACCTAGGCTTTGCTTTTATTTTTTTAGAAAACATCACATTTTATATTTCTTTTATTTTATCCAGTCACGTGATAAAAGTTGCATTTCTTTAGACTTAATTTGCGATGATAGTTTTTTCTTTTTTTAATTTGAATTGCCGTCATTGTTTTCTTTTATTTTATCTAGTCACGTGATAAAAAAAACGTAGTTAAAATATTTCTTTAAAAACTCGCTAAAAATAGAAGCTTAAGTAAAAACACTGATATCATTCGAAAAACATTAAAACACTGACACCATTAGAAAGCTAATTTTTTAATCTTTGGATTGATGTAAAAATAATGTTTGTCCGATAATATGTTCGGAAGTTATGGCGGAAAAACGTCGACATTTTGGTTAATTTTTAATTAATTAAAATTCTATTTCAAAATTCGAAATAAGGGCTCCTAGGTGCACATTCCCGACCTCCAAGGTATACATGTACCAAACTTGGTAGCTGTAAATCCAACGGTAGGGAATGTAGAGCGGCAACACACACACATTGAGCTTTATTACAAGTATTGATATAGATTAATGGTGATGCAAAATTTAAAACTTTGATGTCCAAGTCCATTCAATTGTGTGGAAACCGACCCGAATAACTTGTTGTTGTTCTTTTTCGATGAATCTGGAGTGGATGTCTGCAATGGAAACAGGTGGAAGATTTCCCACTCCTAAGAAGCTTCTTACACAGCAGCTGCGATAGATAAAAGAATGAACTCAAAAAAGATTCAGAAAAAAAAATATTCGAGAGATACTAAATAAAAAAATAATTAAAAGGTAGATCTGTGACAAAATGACAACAATAAACAGAAGATAACAACAAAAGTAAGGCTCAATCAATATTTTCTATTTAAAGCCGCAGGAAGATAAGATTGTTCTAATTCTTTTATATATATATATATATATATATATAAACAACCATAAAAGCATTAAATAATTAAAACCAGAGATCAAAAGTTAAACTGAAACTAATTATGTCGGAATCGAAATTAAAATTTAATTCGGAATTACAAAACAAAAAGTTCACAAAAATGAAATGTCATTGAAATAAAACCTATTTCTGAAACAGATCTAAATTAAAATAAGTAAGTAAACGAAACTAAAAATTGGAATCGAAACTAAAATTATTTCGGATTTGAACAAGTTTAAAATTTAAAGGTTAAAAATTAAAAAACCTATCATTGTATTTAGTGATCGCTCATGCAGTTACTATTCAAATTAACAATATAAGTTAAGTAAAAAGGAATACAACATAATCAAAATTGCAACAAAAAGGAAAAGAATCCGGCATGAAGTCATTTTCAAGGGTCACCCTCAGGCAAGGATTCAAAATATGGGCTTTTCTCTTGAGGAAATCGGACAGTGTCCACCAGCATTAATAGTATTTTCTGGTCCCTAGGGTTCAACACTGTTGGACTCTGTCAGAGATTGTGCAGTGCATATAACAGACGAGAAAATGCAACAACAAAAATGTGTCTCGCTATCAAATCTGTAGATTTATTTAAAATTGTTGGTTTAATCTGTCGATGAATCGGTAGTCAGTGTGTTTTCTAAGTGCAGGATCATAAAAACACTCCAGTAATGTCGTTCGAGGATATAACAGCTTCAATAAATATGAATGCACGACGTTATCACAGAAGTTGTGGATCTTCCTGAAAGCTCAGCCAGAAAGAAAATGTCCAAAACACTTTCTTATTTTTCTTCACTGCTCTGAGGAACACAAAACGCGCCATTTATCATGGAAGTCGAAGGGAGTATACTCTAAATTGTTCCTCATAAAATTTGAACAATTTAATTCTTTTTTGATGCCAACATGTAGTTTTCAGAGCCATAGCTCTTCTCATGGGAAGAAAATAGGACACAGGATATTAAGGATTAATTTCTTTTCATCTAATGCTGAGGAGCGGAAACAGTGAAGACACTTTCATTTGCTCCGATTCCCTCGATCTGTATTCGCTGCTCATCAAGAAATTACCGACTGTCACAAGAATAAACCTGATGGTCAGAAAAGTTAGTCAACGGGAATAACTCAGAGTCCTGAGCAAACAGAAATAATAACAAGAAATAAAATCATTTCGTGCTTTGTTTAGTTTACTTAAAGTCCCGTTTTGAAGTAACGCTAGGACTATTTTGGGACGGATCTCGTCCTTTTGAACCGCAGTCAGATGACGGGGAAGACACCTGAGTTGGCAACCCCCTGTCCACACCAGGGGCAGGACGTTTGGTCAGACGGATTTAACGTGTGCCAGACCTACTTACACGGTGGAATCGGGCCTCGAACCTGCAACCCTCCGGTTCCGAAGCCAAGACCTTACCACCAAGCCACCACGGTCTCTAAGCCGTGCTTAAAGATAGGCTTGATCAAGTTTTTTTCATTCCCTGGTAAGACATTCAAACGTTTTAAAACAACTGCAGGGAAATTAGAATTTGAGAGTAAAAAGCAGAACATAACCAATAAAAATATTTTGAGTTTTGCTTATCTAGAGGATTTGCATGGAAATAGCGAAATCTGGCACTGGAATGACCGTGCACTTTTTGGCGTAGACGTTCAAACATGCACAATACAGGAGTATCTCTGCAACCCCAATGGCATGCTATTCTCATTCGTTGCGGTAATAAATTATTCGCAACCTTGGAAGACTTTTATTTCGGTTTATTACCCTCGGAGGGTGTCCCACATATTCCGTTCTTTTTCCACGCTTCCCTCTTTTATTGTCTATTTTGGATGCTCCGTTATTGCGCTGCTTTGAATGCGAAGCACAAACGAAGACGTAAGGAAGGCCTTATTTCATTGGGAGAGGAGAGCTGCAGAAGAGCAAAATCGTCGCAGAAGGTGGGTCAGATGTACAAAATGTAATGTAGTATGCCCAGGAAGATTGGATTGTTCTCAAAAAGGAAAACCGTCCATTCTATAAACTATTTCTTTCTGTGAGCAGGAAATTTGAGATAAACTCCAGGGAATATTCTAGTTCCCCATTCAATAATTCCTTTTAAGTTGAAAAAAAAAAATCTTCTGTAATGTAAATACATTCAGCATCTCGCTAGGTACAGACAATGGCGCCTCTCTGCGTGCTAACAAATGATTCGATTATAATGAACCGATTCTTCTTACCTTCCCACTAGAACGCAAAGGGCCCTACCAAAGCACTCCAGTTCCTTCCTCATATATGGATTTAAAGATAGATTATCACTTTTCAAACGCTGAATGTAAAAATAACTGCAGCTAACATTTCACTTTCAAAGCCAATATTGCGTTGTAGAAGCGCGACAATTAGCCTAGATATAGTTATCTATCCTCATTACTGCCGAAAAAAAAAAACGGTTATTCCCACTACTTCTATTTTATCTGCTCTCTCTCTCTGTGTGTGTGTGTACTAGCTATTACCCGCGACTCTGTTCTCGTAGAAATTTTGATGTGTATGAACGAAAAACTATCAAATAATGACACCTAAAAAATAATGAAACCTGACCAAAAAACAATGCATTTAAAAGTAGAAGCATACACGAAAAATATATAACAAAAATGCAATTTAATAACAAAAACACACAACGAACGTAAAAACAATTTATTTACATTGTATATCTAAAACAAAACAGCAAATCGAATCCGGTCAAATCCATTTTATTGATGGATCAAGACTGAGATAGCTATAACAGCATTACACACATCATTTTTAAACTTATGATTGAAATGAAAACACAGTTGTCGACAATCACGCCCGAACTTTTAAACCCAGTTGGCTTAACGCAAATATTTGACTTTTCTACGCCCGTTGGATTAGAATTTTTTTTTATTTCCTTCATTCTGTTCTCTTTTCATTTAAAAGTGCTTCAGAATGAATCCGGAAGATCGATTCATTCACAACGGTTGATTTTAAATACATCAGACACTAAAGAAATAAACAGAATCGTTTGAAATGGAAAAAAGAAATGTGTATGGTCAATAGCTAGAGAATAAACGAGAAAAGTGTGGCATCGCGTGTGAATGCTATTGAAACTAGGCGTTTGCTTAAACTATTGTCTAGTTAATAACTCTCACCGAACGTTAATAACTCAATGAGTGCTGCGATGAAATATTTCTTTTCAATTCTTTCCAAACAATATTAAAAACTCCAGACATGTTTTTGCCTCTCTGCGGAAGTGCAAAAACAATCGTCTTGAAGAGAATAATAGTTGAACTTCTCCGAAAAGACAACTGCTTACACAACCTCGCGCAAGGTTGATTTAGGTCCCACCCACCCCCCGTCTTTCTTTCCTTTTTCGTTTCACAATCTATTCCGAAATCAGAACCAGACTTCTCTGTGAAGGGGCCCGGGTGCATGAAACCATTTGGGGCCCTAAATTTCCAGCAAAGTAAAAACACAAACGAATATTTGCATTTTTATTTAATAATGCGTCATTCTGTTTTTGCTATTCATTAATCCAAGAAAATTTCAATTTTTTTCAATTTTTTTTTTTTTTTTTTTGATACTTAGTATAGCAAGAGCGTTTAAACATTACACCCATGTGCTTGACTGAAGACAATCCTTTATTTAATTTTAATTGGCTGAAAGAGAGCTCGACATTAATTACATTTAGGCACTGGTAAAGTAAAGGATTGTAAAAAAAATATTACGTCAGATATAGACAAAAGTAGATAGCTGATGATTTACAAGTCCATTTGAATCCAGCTTCGACTTCTGGACGCCAGGCACGCCGCTCTGTCTTCACATGTCTGACGGGGATTTCCTTATTCAAAAATAAACTTTTCTCGCCTTTTCATAGATATCACTGCGATCTTTTCCTAATAAGGGCGTCGATCGATGCTCAACCAACCACATGGAAACAAGCTTGCAGATTTTTAGTATATGTAACATTATTATTGTTCAGAACAATGTTTTAATTCTTAATCACGGTGGAATCGCGGGACCCGGGTGTATAGCACCCGCCGCACCTTCCAGATAGCCGATCTTGTCCGAAATAACAAGGAATTTCACGCATTTTCATTTGGCTTGATTATAGATATCTGCAAAGATTTCATTTTGCATCCGTCCCTTGACTGCGTTCCTAACGTGCTGAAATTCTGGGAATTTTGCATATTCAAATGCTTCAGAATTTAATCAACATTCAAATGATCGGCTTAATTTGATTTTGAATGCGAGAGGCGCCATCTGCGAATGAGTACGATTATTATTCCATAACATTTGCATGGATGAATCAGGAATTTAAAAATGAATAACTGAATCAAATTAAAATAATAAAAAAGTGTTAAGTATACTAATGAAAGTGCATTTTAAAAATAATATCTATTAAATTAATTATTCTGAAAGAAGTTTCTTTTAGAATTCGAAAACTATTTTAACATTCATATTTCAAAATTTTATATATTTATTTTGCTTTCCAAATGTATTTTCTTAGAAGAAGATTCCTTCTACAGCAGTGAATGAAAGGGATGCAGTTATCATTTTCAGAAATGAATAACATTAAAGACTGGCTTTGAAATTATATGACAGCATGTGTTCTGTCAAAAGTAACATCTTACTATCCTAATATATTTTTCATCTAGACTGCAACGACAGAAGTGACACTAATGTTACTTTCATTTGAATCACACGCATAACTAAAACATTTGCTGCTATACAGTGCAAAATGTATTTTTTCTTAGAAAATAAAGAGTTTTGAATTGTTAGTACCCCATTAATCACAGGTCGGCACGTCTGTCCCTCATTAGACATTTCTTTAGGGGAAAAAATGGCACCTTGATCCATAAAGGTTCACCAGCTCTTAACCAGCAGCTGCAGTACCAAGACCCTCGGCAGTTATACAACTCGTTGCACTTTGTTCGTTCATCAAGTTCACAAATTAACAGATAAAAATGCTTGAAAGATGAAACAAAGAGACCTTTCCATTTACTTCATAACGCATTTCAGTCACCATTAAATCAGCAGACATGATTCCAGCAATCGTCATCCCACACCCTTACAAAGAGGAGATTCATTCGAAAGAGATTCAACGAAGAAATCTTTTGGAGAGAGTTTAATTGTATTAACGTCCCTTTGTAAAGCAACACTAGGGCTATTTTGGGACTGACCTCGTCATTTTGAACCACGGTCAGATGACACCTGAGCTGCCAGCCCCCTCTCCACACCACACCAGCGGGAGGACGTTTAGCCTGACGGATTTAACGTGCAAGAGATCCCCTTTATACGGCAGTGCTTAGGTGGAATCGAGTCTCGAACCTGATGCCCTCCGGTTCCGAAGCCGATACCTTACCACCAGGCCACCGCGACCCTTTGAAGGGAGAGTAGCAGGCATACTGTCAACAATCAGTTTTACATAACGTCCAGCTAGAATACGTGGAGGTTATGTGGACATCGTTTATCCTCGATATTTATTCTAGCTGCTTTCTGTGACGAAGTGTGGGAGAAGTAGGAAAGTCTCGAGACTTGACTGTTTCGGACCACCTTGCATTTATGTAACCGTAACGGTTTTCCTCTGCCCTCTGTCGGCCGCTGCCATGAACAATCAGTCCTTGTCTTGAAAGCGAGGGTAAAGCATAATGTAATCCCTGAATATTATTTTAATGAACATATGTTAAATGTACTTGTCCCAAATAGTTTTGTCCCCTTGGAAATCATCTCCTTTGATGGCATTCAATGTATTTAAACTTAATTGGCATGATTTTTGATTTAAATTATCTACTCTGACAGAATTAGAATTTTGGCGCAATTTCGGTCACATTTAAAACTTTTTTTGGAATTATTCCAGCGAACTTAGTTAGTTTTTTCGGTGGCTCTAAACGCGATATCTCGAAACACAACAAATCTATTTAAAATTTTAAAAAATTTCCAATTTTATCACATTTTTTACCAAATGTAAAATAAAGCGAGCTCATTGCATGGCTTAAGTATTTGAAGATCAGAAAGCAAAATAGGAAAAAAAAAAGGAATAAATAAAATTTGTTCTGAGGTTTTATTTGCCATCAATATATTTTTAAAACTCAATCAAATTTTTGGATCCTATTTTCCAGTTGATCCGTTTTTAAAAAATTTATTTAATGTATCGATAATTCAAAGCTAAACAAGGGAGGCAAGCCGAACTAGATTTCGGATATTCGTCATCGAGAAAGTACTAATGTTTGAAAGCTCCCTGACTCCGAAAGGTAACGTGATAGTTAAAAACGAATCATCGATGTCGTTAGAACGAATCATCGATGTTTGGAGATGTTTCATCCATTTGTTCATTTTCTTAACCACATCGCATACAATGATGTGTCTGGGACGAGCATCAAATGATTGAATTTTTAATCTGCAATTAAGTGAAAAGTATGAAATAATTCAAAATGAAAAAAAGTCACTTGAAATGCATCATCATTGAAAGGATTAAAATTAAAGAAAATATTCCAATGAGGATGCTATTAAATTCGTCATTTAATCAGGAAATTAAGCAGATTCGTGTGTCAAGAGGTTGTTAAACTATAAGACTCCAATACGCTTTATGCTTTGTAAATATAAAAGAAAGCGAATAACTGCTAATAATTTTGAACCTGCTTTCATCGATTCACAGGTTTTGCTTATAAATTCATGAGCACTGAGACCGAATTATTATTTATAAAAGTTCCAATAACATCATCCTCTTATTTATATGCAATTAAAATAATGAGATCGATTTTCTGCTTTGCAAGAAAAGAGATAAACTGACTGCAAGGACAAAATAAACTCATCTTTTTTTTTAGGGAATTTCTAGATTGTCTGAGAGCAGAGATTATTTACAATGCCGTACTGTTTGTTGCAACAATAATTGCGTTAACAAGAAGCGAATAGGCATAAATAACTCATCATCTCTCCCGATTTCTGCTGATTTATTTATTCTCTGTCAGATCGATCACAATGAACTGTGCATTGGCGATACGTGTCGTTCGGTTCTCTGTTGATTTCTTACGAAGTTTTCAAAGTGAGTTTGTCATTAACAAATTGCTTTTACTGTGTTTTAGTTAGTTTACTTCTATTAACGTCCCGTTGTAAAGCAACACTAGGGCTCTCTTGGGACGGACCTCTTCATTCTGAGCCACGGTCAGAGGACGACAACTGAGCTGGCACCCCTCTCTCCACACCAGCGTGAGGACGTTTGAACTGACAGACTTAACGTGCAAGAGACCCCCTCACACGACAGTTCTTCGGTTGAATCGAGTCTCGAACCTAAACACCCTCCGGTTCCGGAGCCGAAACCTTATTGCCAGGTCACCGCGGTACTGCTTTTACTGCGAGCAGATGCATTTATAAATTTGGTACGCGTTCTAAGATAAAGCCGTTTCTGCAAAAATTTTAAACTGTACTGCCTCTGTTTTCACAAACAATTACAGAAATAACTCGAAAGATGCGATTCCCATTTCATGAAGGAAAAAAAAAACAATTAAGAATGCTGTAATCTTGCAAAATAAAAAATTCAAGGAAATTTAACCGAAACAAATAAAAGAACCCTAATAAAAAGTAACGAAACAAACGTGTTTTTTCAAAAGTAGACCCTTAGCAAGCAATTGTACATGACGCTCGTGTAATCGTAGAAATTGTCAATCTTGTGAGTTTAGTTTATTTATTTTAACGTTTTGTTTTGAAGCAACAATAGGGCCATTTTGGGACGTCATTTCGAACCGCGGTCAGATGACGAGGAAGACACCTGAGCTGGCACCCTCCCCCTCTCCATACAACACCACAAAAGCGGGGTCAATATTGGGATATAGTTATGTTTGCATTCTGATAACAGTAATGGAAGTGATCTGTCAGACTAACACTGACACGACAGGAGCAAGTATAGAGCAAAGCAAACCGTTATTTCGGAAGCTGGCATCCAAGCCGCAGAA
The DNA here is from genome assembly GCA_026543055.1 of Argiope trifasciata. Taxonomy (NCBI): domain Eukaryota; kingdom Metazoa; phylum Arthropoda; class Arachnida; order Araneae; family Araneidae; genus Argiope; species Argiope trifasciata. Next base: position 130,038 of record JAPMOQ010002089.1, on the reverse strand, counting down.
TATAAGTTGAGTTGCGAGACTTGCGTCATGGCAAAGAGCCTCTTGTGGAGTTGGATGAATGCTCCGGAGGACAACGAAACGAGAACTATGGCTGAGTCTCTCACAGCTCCTCCCGTTTTCGGAAACTGAAATTCATCGCATCCACAAGAATCTACCACCATACCGTCAAATTCTCAATTGAAATTAGATAGATTGAATTATTTAGATTTTACGGTGCCATCAACATCGAAATAGAGCTCATTTTAATATCAGATATTTTGCATTGATATGCGTGGATGATACATTCTTTACCGTAGACTTTTCAAAAATATCTTTTCCGCTTCTTTAATTATTGGGTTGTTCGGAAAGTAATTTCGTTTTTTCACGACAGAGGATTTCATTGCCTTTTTTGCACCCAACTTCACACTTAAGCCGCATAAACACAAGCCTTGCTATATCACCTTGATATAGCAAGGCTTGTGTGTGAAAAAGTGCAATTGATTCTACGCCGTAATTTTTGGTTGGTGCCCTTTTAGACATGGAGAGCAATAAGCAGCATTTTCGTCATGTTTCACTCTTTTGCTATAGAAAAGGTAAAAATGCTGTTCAAGCAAGAAAAAAAAATTAACCGATGTGTATGAAGATGATGTGTTGAGACGCCAGTGCCAATACTGGGTTACGAAATTTTGATCCACAAATTTTGATGTCGGAGATACCCCACGTTCTGGAAGGCCGACTGAAACTGATATAGACACGATTAGTTGATGCAGAACAGACAACACGTGAAATCAGTAAGAGGTTAAGTTTATCAAATTCAACTGAGCACTTGAAAAGCCTTGGTTTAACCACGAAGTTGGATATGTGGATTCCCCCTGTTCTCAGGGAGAGACATTTGTGTCGTCGCGTTGACGCCTGTGATTCGCTTCTCACGAAAACGATCCCTTTTTGAAGCGCGTCATTACTGGGGACGAAAAATGGGTTGTATATAACGTTACCAAACGCAAGAGATCATGGAGCAAAAATGATGAACCGGCTCAAAGCATTTCCAAAGCCGATATCCATCGAAAAAAGGTGGTGCTGTCTGTCTGGTGGGTTTTCAAATGAATCGGAGGTTCTTTTTTTTTTTTTTTTTTTGACTTTTACCGGCTAGCAAAACAATTAATTTGGAAGTTTACTGCTGGACAAACTGAAGGAATCACTTCAACAGAAAATGTCAGAATTAATGAAGAGAAAAGGTGTACTGCTCCACCATGATAATGCGAGACCTCACACAAGTTTGGTCACTCGCCAAAAACTTTTACAGCTTGAATGGGATACAATGCCACACCCACCCTATTCTCCAGATCTGGCGCCTTAGAATTATTATTTGTTCCGGTCACTACAAAATTTTTCAGAGGGTAAAACCTTCACTTCAAATGTGGAGGTCAAAAACCACCTCGTTCAGTTTTTTGCCAGCAAAGCCCAAAAGTTTTATGAGGGAGGAATCATGCTTCTACCAGAAAGATGGCAAAAGGTATTGGACCCGATATATAATGGCCAATATATAATTTAATAAAATATTTGTTCATTATACGAAAATTGTCTTTCATTTTCAAAGAAGAAGAAAAAACGAACTTATTTTCCGAATAACCCAATATTTATAATTTTCATGTATTTCGAAGTAAATCACATGATTTCGTCGCTCCACCCAATTTTGGGCCATAAAATCACGACGACGGAAATGATTTGTTCCTGGTTATAATTCGAATATGCCGTTCATTTCATTAGGAAGAGGTTTTCTTATTTCCTTTCTACTTGAAATGTAGTTGCAGTAGATAATGAAATCAGAGAAGCATGAAATTTGTTGCCGTTACGACATTTCTCTCTTCCATCTCAGCTACCCAGAGACGATTGTTTATTGAAATTGTAGCGAAAGCTGTGGAATTTTTTTTTCTGCCTGCGCTGTTATTTCATTTTTTTTATTTCACTTTTTATAGTTTATACGAATTGCGATGCTTATCATGCTTTTACACCAGTCTTTTTTTTTTTTAATAATTTGTGCCGTTATCACTTAATTAGATAATTTCAGTAGAATGTCTTAATTTTATGGAAGAATTCTAAATCATAGCGAAATATATTCAGAACATATTCGTTTTATTCCACGAGTAAAAATAAAGACAAAAACAATCAGCAAATTTTTCGGACAGATTTCTTTAAGAAATTTGTTCGCTAGTGTGCTAATTGAATGAAATCCATTTAATGAGATATTATTTAATACTTCCGTTATTAAACTTGCCGGTTTTCTTCTCAAGAGTTAAAATCCCATTTTTTTTACAAAAATCAAGCAACCAATAATTTATGCATTCTGAAATGCACGAAAAAAAAAAGAAAGCTTAAACTCACGGGTCAGCTATTGTATATTAATAAATCCCTTGACATTCATTACCGGCACAGTTAACAATGGATTCCCGATAACACATAATGTCTTTTGCACCAAGCATAAATCACAAAGCATTGCCTGTCATACAATAGGATTACTTCCATCAATTCTTGTTGTCTAATTTATATACTGTCTTACACACACACACACTTATATATATGTATATATATATAGAGAGAGAGACATAAAAGCAGTAAAATCATTAAAACCCATTTCCTGAGTCAACAAAAATTAAATCGAAACTAATTAGGTCGAAATCGAAATGAAAATTTAATTCGGAATTAAACAACAAAAAGTTCACGAAAATGAAATAAAATCTATTTATGAAGCAAATCTAAATCAATATAATTAAGTAAACGAAACTAAAAATTATTTCGGATTCAAAAAAGTTTAAAATTTTAAATTAAAAAAAACCAATCATTGTATTTAGTGAGCCAAATGCAACTACAACTAAAATACAGATGAATCTAAATTAATTAACAAAATAAGCTATATAAAAAAGAATACAACAGAATAAAAATTACAACAAATAGAAAAAGAATCCGGTCTGAGAGCTTTTTCAAGGATCACCTTCAAGCAAGGGTTCAAAATATGGGATAATTTCTGTGAGGAATTGGACAGTGTCCAACAGTATTGACCCCTGGTGACCAGAAGATTCCCCGAAAATTAAGGCAAAAGAAACATGCCAATTTTAACAGCAAAAAACAAAGCAATTTGTAATAACAAATTTCATTTATAAAAATAACAAATAGTTTTATTAAAAATTTAAACAATAATGATCTTTCTAAAAACTACTGCAATATCAATATTAGAATAAAAAAAGGAAACGATGAAATATTAGTAAAATAGTTGGCCCTCAAAAACTCCATTTATCTTTTTTTCTCTGCTTGACACTGTATTATAATTGGAATGGAAGTTGAGGTGATATTTCTTCCCCTGTTGCTGGTATGTTTTTTCCCTTTTTGGGTCCTTTCCCTTTTTGATTGGGTGGATCGTTTAAAATTTTGGTTGAATATTCTTGTGTAGTTTTATTTTATATATTTTTGTTTTATTTGGTAATTTTTTTTATCTTGATTTGTTTTTGTGTTTTTGATGTTAAAATAGGTATGTCTCTTTTGCCTTAATTTTCGGGTCACGAGGCGTCGATACTGTTGGACACTGTCCGATTCCGCACAGAAAAAATCTCTTATTTTGAATCCTTGCCTGAAGGTGACCCTTGAAAAAGTCTTCAGGACGGATTCTTTTTTTATTTGTTGTAATATTTTCTGTGAGGGACTTTTTCTTAATTATGTCAACAATATTGACCCCCCGTGACCCGAATATCCCTTAAAAATTAAGAACTAAGAGATACACCAGTTTAACAGCAAAACAACATTCAACACATCCCCAAATAAAGCAAAAATATATAAAATAAGACTACAATAAGAATATTCCACCAAGAATTAAAATATTCCACCCAATAATTAAGAAAAAAAAGAGGAAACCAACAACAGGCGAAGAAATTTTAACTATCCTATCCTATCTACTATTTCATTTTAATACTGTGTCAAGCGAAGAAAAAAAAATGGAGGTTCTAAGTTCCATCTATTGAAATAGTTATCAAAAGACTATTTTATTTTCAAGTTAAAGAATTAATATTTATCCCTTTTTTTATTAAAATATCAATGTTGCAATAGATATGGAAAAAATAATTATTTTTTTAATTAAATTTTTAATAAAATTCTTAGTTGCTTTTATAAATGAAATTTTGTTATTACAAATTGTTTAAATTTTATTAAATTGCGAATATTGTAAGGAATAATTCGATAATTTTCAGGTATTCAAAGTTTGGCGTATGTGTTGGCTGAATTGTGCCAATGCGTACGTTGAAGTCCGCCAAGGATCGAACCTGTGATGTTCGGGTTTGAAGTCCAGTAACTTATCCACTATACAAAAATGTCCACCAATGTTTAATGGTAGTTACTGGCTTATTAAGATGTCACCACAAAAGAAACTTTTCCAGTGTACTAATTGTAACTGCCTGTACTACAAGTTACGAATCTAAATTTTATTGGTTTGTTATGAAATTTTACTGTTAAGAATAAATAGGGATAATTTAAAAAGCAAGTTTTAATTTTAGTTTTTTTAGAGAAAGCTAGCATCCTTTTATCCAATTCCGTTTCCCGGTATTAACTAAGTTGTAAGTCAAATTGTAATTATATTCTTTAGCAGTTCTTTATAAGAATATTTACAAATTAGACATAAATTGTTTGTTGATTTATCTATTACTGTAATAATAAATCTCTCTTTTAATTTTTTATTCCTTTTTTCAATGATTTGTTAAAATAAATTCCTCGTTCTTTAGTTCTAACACAACCCGCATTTTAATTTCTTCTAAAATCCTTATTTTCCCTTCTCTGAAATCCTCTGGAGGCCATTTATATTTCTTAGATAATTTAGAAATAAAAATATCCAAATCTTGTCCGATAGAAATTAAGACTTTTTCAATGTTCAATTTTTCTCTCAGTCTAAATTTATTTTCCCTTTCCGTTAGATCTATTAAAGAGCCGGAATCTATAATTTTTAAATCCCCTGTTATTATATGCCCTTTGTCAGCATCTACACAGTCTATAAATTTCACTGCTTCATCAAAGTATATTCTTTAGTTGTTTTTTTTTAAACGATATAAATATTTCCTTCTTATATACTGACTTTAATACTGATTTATACTTTTCAGTTCTACCAGTTATACCACTATATTTTGTTTTTGATATTAGCATGCTTTCGAGTAGTAATTTTTAATCTCTTTGTAATATAATCACGAAACGAAAATTTCTTTGTTCAATAACTAGTTGCTAATTTAAGGAATTATGGACACTCTGAAATGTTCAACTTTCAATTCGGTAGAGAGCAGCACGAATTCATTACAAAAACTGTTGACCAGGTGTCTAGAAAGAAGTTGGAAATATATTTTTATTGATATTTTCTAACATCGCATAATTCTTAATATTTTTTATTATCTTCAGAATTTTGGAAAATATTTGCTAAAATTGAAAATATAATAGGTTTTCAGGAATATTCGAATAAATTTTAGTTTGAGTATTGCAATAACATATAAGTAGAATTCCGAATTATTATTCTCTTAAATGGAGAAAATAAAGAAATGAATAAAAAAAAATAATAGATCCAAAATCAGAAAATTTCAATAAACAAACATATACATGAAATGCATACACTTATGACAAATACCTCAAATTAAGAAACGATTATAGAAAGGGGGGGGCAACCGACCTCCTCCCCACCATCATAAAAACCTTAAGTGAAAAATAGAAGAAAAGATTAATGGATAAAAGTCTTTATCATTTTGGAAAGGAATGTCCGAAACAACCGTTGTACAAATGTATTTCCTTCGGTAATAAATTTTTGGTGTCAGCCTATTTGAACCCCCATTTAGAATCCCCCCCTTTCACAGAAGTATAAAAGGGAGACTGGTTAATGATCCAGTGTACAAAAAAAAAATTCCTCCTCTTATCTCATAGTGATGTGCAGTCAAAGCTCATAAAAATTTATACCAGAAAAACGGAGCAAGACACCGAAACTTAAAATTTCAAATAATTCATTGATGTTTAGAATTCCAATTTATTTTTTGATGTTTCAAAGTGGGTGGAATTCTTAGTATATGTAGAAAAATTATGGACAAAAATAAAAAGAAAAGAAAAAATAAAACTATTCCTTGGCAACCAGACTCGAACCGAAGACCACCGAAAATTTTGCGAAAGCTAACTGACATTCTATCTATCCGCTGAGCCATGCGTCTTCCGATCTGCTCTGAAGTTTAAATTACTTAATAGCAACCTTATTTGATCAACCCTCAAATAAGATGGAAATCTGATTCTAAATACACAATGGTAAGTGTACGTATGATCTCAGCACATGAACAAGTCATCGGAACTTAAAATTTCGAATAATTCCTTGACTCCAGTTTAATTTTATGATATTTGAAAGTGGATGGAATTCTTAATAAATGTAGAAAAATTATGGAAGAAAATAAAAAGAAAAGGAAATAAAAAATCAAATTGTGTTCAATATCTTTTCAAAGATTTCATCCGCAGAATTAAAAACGTGCTTTGTGTAAAAACATTAATTTCTTTTGCTTCCTGTTAAATTTTTAACTACCCTAAGCTAATATTAAAGTATCTGTCAGGTTTGACGTCAATTTTTAACCAAAAATAACAATTTATTGTTTTCTTTGAAATATCATTCATTTACGTTTCCAAATCTGCGTGTGTGTTTTTTATTTCTATGATTATTACATCAGAAGATAGATAATTCTTTAGACTAACTGTGGCAATTGAAAATACATAAGCTATGAAAATAAACATGCATTACTCACCTCGCCTGCAATCGCTCTTTTCGCGCAGAAATGAATCGTATCGAACGTATAAAATTGCCATTAATGAGAATTTTATTAAAATTGATCATTCAGTCATCAACATAGAAGAGAGCCAATCTGAAAAATACTAAGCCATTCAAAAAGTTGAAATTATTTGCAGAATTATATGCAGAATTTTTAGTATTCGATGAAACTGTAAAACTATTCAATGCAAAGTTCGCCGAAAAAATTCCATTTTCGCTTTCAAGAATCGCAGAAATTTAGCTGTTTCAATAATAGTGGAAGTGCTTTCTGTGACACCAACATCAGCAAAAATGCAACCTGAAATAGCGCAGAAATGACCAGATTGGGTTTTTTTGCTCTTTAATGCCTTCAATATTAAGCTACTGAGATTAAAATTAATTAATAATATGCTCTATCTACAAGCCGCAATAAGTTGATAAAGTTTTTGAACATATTTATCTAGAGAAAATTGGCAGCGTCTACTTTTTTTAGAATGCTTATATTTTGATTTGCTTTGATATAGTGTTGTTGAAAAGTTTCAGGGAATTTTGAGTTGGAAAATTGATAGTTGTGCTTCATTTTCGTCGGGTAGGCCGACAGTTGAAAGGCCAGGTATTGTTTATGTTTGCATCATTTGGCTCAGGATATGCAGTTGTTAATTGATTTTTTGATGAAGGTTGGATTGTTGAAGGATGAAGTGTGTAAGAAATGTGGGTCTGGTAGGAAACAGAAGTTGAAGAAGTCGTATTTGGATGGATTTGTGCATGTTTGTCGCAAAATGGTAGATGGTAATCAGTGCAACACTGAAATGTCGATAAGGCATAATTCTTGGTTTTCGAAGTCGAAGCTTAAGTTGTATAATGTTTTGTTGATCACGTATGAGATTTTGAGGTTAAAATGTGCTTTAGGTCCCCTGCTTGGCGCATTTTCAAAAAGTCGCCAACTGGCGCTTTTTTGCGTAGTGTCTCAGAGCATTCAACTCCGCGTGACAACGCGTAAAAACGCGCCAGTTGGCGACTTTTTGAAAATGCGCCGGTAAAAGTGTAGAATAGTGTGCCCCTTGCTGCGCCAAGGATGCCAAGTCGCCAACAAAGATGGCGGACAAAATAAACAAACTGTTCGGCGGAACAGTTACGGTTGCCATTTCCCACCTTTTTATTTAGAATGTTTAGAACTAATTATAATTATTTGTTTAATACTGCCCGGTGCCTTCTACAGATGCCATCGGCATCTGTAGAAGGCATCGGGCAGTATATTTTAACTTTAAAAAAACATCCTAGGGCTTCGCTTTCATACGGAGCGGGAATGCAGTAGCTTCGCTAGCACATTGAACAGATGAACGGTGTGGATTAAGGAATAGTGCATAATAATATTTCAAGTAAGAATAAATGATGTTATAGTAACGAATATTATACAGAATTTTTAATATTTAATGTACTTACTTGATTTATTTAATCTGTTCATAAACACTTAACAACACTCAAAGCATTCTTTCCAAGTCTCATCAACTCATTAAAAAAATATTCCAATCACCCTTCATCCATTCAGCAGGTTCGAAATAGTGCCTAGCATCCCAACTACCAAACATCCCCTCCTGTACGATTGCAGACATAATAATATTTCGAGGGAACTAAACGTTGGAGCACCAAAAGAATTACGAGAACTGCGAATAATTCCTTGGCAGACTTCTTTTAATACGAAAACGCAGACGATTTGCGAATTCGCATAGTAATAATTAAAAGTGTGAAAACGAACAAATTTTTTTGTAAATATTAACACAAAAAAATGAAATAAATGTTATTTTAATTAATATTAATTTTATTCTAAACTTTCCTTGTTTAATAAATTTTAAATTAAAATAATAAGCAAAATTTAAATCATCTGAAATCGATATTTTAAAAATTAAATTTATTATAAAACTTTTGTAGTACCTGAACAACTCAAATATTGTAAAAACTAGTAAACAAAACAGAATTAGGGTTACTGTAAGAAAGTTCCGTTGGGTTGCCATATTGGCGATAAACTCGGGGCACACCGTGCTACACTTTAACCATTGCGCCAAGCAGGGGACCTAAAGCACATTTTAACCGGCAATTCATTAACGAGACCATTTTGAATTATATTGAGGAGAATTCTGAGAAGGTAGGCGGTGACGGTGTTGTTGTGGAAATAGATGAGTCGAAGTTTGGCAAAAAGAATTACAATAGGGGTCAAAGGTCAGTGGGTTTTTGGTGGTGTTGAAAGGGGATCAGGTAAGGTTATTTTGGTTGCTGTGCACGATAGGTCTCAGGAGACGTTGTTGTCGGTAATTTAGGAATGGATTAAGCCAGGTACCTGTGTTTATTCTGATTGTTGGAAAACTTATGATTGTTTGACGGATGAGGGTTTTGAGCATTTAAAGGTAAATCATTCTTTAACATTTGTAGACCCCGATTCCGGGTGTCATACAAATGCAATTGAAAGTACGTGGAGGCATGTTAAAGCTTCTTTGCCTACGTACAATCGCAAGGCAGATTATAAATTTTACCTTGCGATGTACATGTTTCGTAAATCATGTTTAGCGGCTAATGTTGATTGTTTCAATAAATTTATTGAAATTGCTGCTGGGGTAAATTTGGAGGAATTCAAAATTTCTGTATAAATAATTCCTTTTCTAAATTGCCGACACGTATTTCCAATTGCGTTTGTTAAAATTTTTGTGTAAATTGTATATGTTATTCAGTGTCATTTATTTGTATTTTTTTATGTATTCATTGTATTTTTTAGGTATTATTTTTTTGTATTTAACGATTCCGTATTTTTTATGTATTAATTATTTGTATTTAGAGAGAATCCATCTTGGCGAGGAAAATAAGGCGCCAAAAACAGGTATTTTGCTTGGCGAGAAAAAGTCGTCAAATTTCCGATTTCGGGGGGGGGGGTATATCAAAGTAGTACCTTGTTTTAGTTAACTTTTTAATGGGAGTAAAAAGCATTGAGCCCTCCTTGAAAAGTAAATTTCAGGTAATAGATTTTCTACAAGAACAATAGATTGCCTCTGAAGATATCTGTAGAAGAATTAATCTGTAGTGTAAAGAAACTGCAGGAATGTAGAGATTGTACCAAAGAGAATATAATAGATGAAACTGAATTATCAGGATATTGCATATTAGATTTACTAATATTCATTAGTGTACTATGTTGTTATGTCCTTGGTATAAAAAGAGGTTTTAAGTTTGAAAGAAGAATCAGTATTTGGCTTATGTTCTAATTTATACTGGTATTTCAAATATGGTTCATTCTCAAAAGGTTTTGCATCATCTAAAAAACAGAACAGTGAAGTGAAATCAATCTGAGGTTGGTGTGTGTTTTATGCCTGATTGGCGAAAATTTTACTGCTAGTAAAAAACATTACACAACATTGAATTAACCTACCTTTTTGTCGAAAAGCTCATTTAGAGGGCAAGAATTAAAACTTTCTCATGCTTCTGTCTCTGTTACAGAAAGCTGCTTTTGAGATAAGAAAGGACAATCCTACAACAACTAATAAAAGTGGTGTTTCAGTTGATGGAACTTAGTAGCGATGTGGTTATTCCACACTAAATGGTGTTGTTAGTGCCATCTCAGTTATTACTGACAAGGTGCTTGATATTGAAGTGATGTCACAGTGTTGTAAAAAATGTAACACTAAGACTTTATCCTAATGAAAACACAGGCTTGCACAAAAACACCAGTGCTCTAACTATAAAGGTTCATCTGGTAATATGGAAGTATGTGGTATATATAGAATTTTTTAATGTTCTGAAAGTTGTTGTGGACTCATTTACTCTAAATATTATGGTGGTGGTGATTCAAAAGGATACGAAAAAGTTAAAAGATATGTATGGTAAAGGCTCTGTTGTAAGATGTGAATGTGTAGGACATGTTCAAAAGTGAATGAGTACTCACTTGAGAGCTTTAGAAAAATCTATTAAAGGTCTTGGGAAGTAAAGGAAAACTTACAGGCGTAATAAATAAATTACAAAATTATTATGGCATTGCAATAAGATCCGATGTTGGTAATTTATTGTATATACAAAGTTCAACACTTGCAGCATTTGCTCATGTTTGTTCTAGCAATAAAAAACCAATGCATGGATAATACCCAAAGGGAAAGGATTCTTGGTGCAAATACCAATGCACCCTTTCAGAAGGAAAAAAATATAAAGACTCAAGTATAGGACTCCCAAAAATTATTATGTATTAAACCTACAAATATTAAATTATGTGACCAAAATCTTCTAAAAAAATGCCTTCATGAGAAAACACAAAATGCCAATGAAAGTTTAGACAATTTATTATGGACAATTACTCCTAAAACACATTTGTTGAATTGAAAACTTTGTGTTTAGGGACAAACATAGTTGTAATGATATTCAATAATAAGTTTTCTGGAATAATAGAAATTTTTAATGAATTTGATATTATTCCAGGTCATTACATGCTAACCCAATATAGTAGGTTTGATAATGAGCGAATTGCTGCTGCAAAGAGACAGTCTTTGAATGCTACAAAATTGTCCAGAAAAATAAAATGGGCAGTTAGAAAAAAAATTTAATAAAGCAGGAATAAGGGAGGTATTTGCTATAAAAGTGGAAAATTTTAAATGTTTAAAAGGAAATATTCTTTTGGATATATAGTTTATAAAAATTTGAAATGCATTTTTTTAAAAATATGTTTTGTCAAAAAAAAAAAAAAAATTATGCAAAACATAGTTTCTCAGAAATTTATGGATATATTTTCATGAAATTTTATATAACCATAATTATTGTGAAGGCAATGAACTAAATATTTGGGTTTACTGTTAATAATTTTTGATTTTGAGCAGTTTATTGACAGTAATATCTATAATTTTTACAAGATTTTACCATAAAGATGCTTGAAAATCCATAACTTTTTTTCATTTGTATATTTTTCTTAGCTTTTAGTTCATTGCCTTCACAAATACAATAAGTGTATAGAATAATAATTTAAATTTAGAGGATTTGAATATAGTGTGGAATGTTTTACATTTTGCTCTAATTTCATCAAACTTAACCTAAATTACCTCAATTTAATTGAATTATTAAAAATGTCTAATTCTTGTTATTCATTGAGTCTTAATCCTCAGAAAAATCTACTATAATTGAGAATCAATGGATTTTTTTTAATGTGCCTCCATACCCAGGCAGATATCTTACAGAACTATCGTCAAATAAGAAACTGTTAAAATTATAATCTCCAAACATTGTAGATAATTATAAAACTTCAATGTTTAAAAACTTAAGAATGTAGGTATTCATCTACTGAACAGAGATTTAAATGTTTGATTAGAAAGTGCCCTAAAATGCTCTCATTTACTACTGTGAGGATGTCTTCTACTGAAAGTGCCAAACATTTCTTGAATTATTAGTGTAGAATAAATCTTTACTTTTTTAGATTGATTTGAAAAATGGCGATGAAAAACAAGGTAGCCTGTGTTTGGGTTTTAATTTTGGCATTTAAATTATGAAATATATTTTGTCCAAAGATTTAGTTGTATAATTTGCTGATTTTAAATTTCTTTTGAAATTGTTCCTAAATTTATATCCTGTGGATAAAAAAATAACCTTACTGGGAATAAATAATTGTTTTATGTTCAGCAAAAAATAATAATAATGTTAATGTCATTTAAAAACTCTTGAAAAAGATTTAAATTTTGCCTCACTTTCAGGAGAGAATGGATTTGGGACATCTAGGCACAGTGCATTGGCTGATATCCCACTGGATGATTTGGTTCACTCAGTTGATGCAAAGGTGTACAGATTTTTTCTTCCTGTGTTTGCAACAATCATGGGTCATGAATTTATTTAAATAACTTTTTGACGTGAACCTCTATTCCCTAAAGGCATGCTTATATAGAACTAGTTGGCTCTTTGGGGATATTAGTTATATCTGGATCAAAACAAGAGTCGGCCACTTGAGTTTAGATATAACTACATATTCATGATTCCCTAGAACTGCCAGATATTAAATCTGTCTTTTGCTGTTTATTATATAAATGAATTTTTTGAATAAGAGTAAATGCCCTTCCCACTATAGTAAACTCATGTTTTTATTCTTGGAAATATCTTTAATATCTCTGTAGTTTCCCTTGGGCTTTAGCCTTAAATCTTGAAACCTCATAGGCTAAAAAGCGATGAAATATTTGTAACAATGAATATTCCTTTTAGTGTATTGTTGAAAATTTAAAGGAAATGTGTGAATTTTTCAACCATAAAGTAGGCATGACTATAAAAATATTTTTAAATGATGTATTCATTTTTGAGCAGCGATAGTTTGGGAAGTAATGTAAATACACCAAAATTCAATTTAATTCATAATTAAACTTCTATTTTTAAAAAATTGCTCCAAACACTATTAACTAAATTACAAATTTAGTAACTATGTTTTAACGTGTGTGTGTTGTTTGTAGAGCCCGAACTCACGCAATAATGAGTAGAGAAAATTGGGAGTTTTAAAGAATAAGGGAAATCAGAGTAATAATATCATTTTTGTATGAATGGAGGAAATACAAGAACCAAATTTGAAGCTTCTCCATGCACAAGCGAAAAGGGAGCTAGCAGGAATGGTATTCCTTATTTGTCTCGTCTGTATCTAAATAAAGGTGCTACCTTTCATCCACAGCATGAAATTCAAAGAGCTAAATCAAAGCCATGAAACTAACTGAAAGTTTGTAACCTTCAAAAAATTATACATAAACATTTTTTTTTTTTCTATTTAAACACATTGTTTGAATTAGTGTCTACCAATTGGATATAGTTATTCATTTCTCTTTTATGTGTGGTACATATGACGAAGATTAAATACTGGCTCAGTCGCCAGTTTTAATTAAATTGTGATGTTGAAATCAAAGGATAAACCTGAATCCACTGAACATCCCATCTGTCATTCAATTGTATACTGAATATCGAATCTGTCTCTTAGTTCAACTATTCTTTGGTGCAATCTTAAAAAGTGAAATGCTACCTTCATAATCGTAACACAATCTCCTGCCCTGCATCATTCGTTCAAGACAAATGCTCAAGGTTTTAATCATTGCACACCCTTTTTTTTAAAAACAAAATCTATTGTGACTCTTTTCAAGCTAGTGAGGGGGAATGATTTTGAAATGAAAAGCACTGGTATTTTTTAAAAAATTGTATGCTAAAAAGAAATTTCAAGAAAAAATCCTATTTATTAAATGTAATAAATGCTTACATAAATCAAAATGAACTCCTTCGACATTCTGAACATTCAGTTTAAAGTACATACAGAAAAAGTTTGAATTTAGGAATTTGAACCAAACTGATTTAGTAGCTTCTATATGTAATATTTTTTTCTGTTGCATAGCTTGAAAACATTTTTAACCAACGTCATTTATTGGCAATTCATAGAATTAATATATAAAAAGGATTCAATATCTTATTGTTAACCATGAAAATTCAACATACTATTCATTACATTTTGAGAATTAATATTCTAGGAAAACTAAAAAAGTAACTCTGGATTATTGATGCTTTACTGAATATTATATTCAGTAGTTATGCTTCAGAAAACACTTTGATGCATGCTAACGTCCTGTGAAATCTTTTTAATTCAAAGCTCTTTTTTTGTTTTAGTTTATCGAAGGTTATTCCCTGGATGAAAAGAAGGAAGGTTGACCCAGTCATGGATGATCCTATTGCTGCGAATGTGGTAAATAAAATTTAATTTTACTTTATTTTTTAAGTGAAATAATTATCAGAAAATGTTATCTGAACTTGTTGTTCAACAGCTGCTTGGAAGAGCACAGTGGCACCAAAAGAATTACTGCGAGTCTGGAACAAACATTTTCATAAAATTTAATTGTCACATATTATTTGTATTTTGGCATGCAAACATGAAACACACTTGCTTTGTTCTGAATTGCGATTTCAGACGGCTTATATTTTACTTTTTTTAGTAAATGATGTTTAAATAAGGGCCAACAAGCATCTTCAAATGTGTGTTGAATTTTATGCAAATATATGTACTATATGAACAAAAAATAAATGTAATTAATGCGATCAACTGAAATTCCTTCTTTTCTCTAAACACAAAATTATTAAATGTGAAAGGGAGCAAAATGTTCAAGTTTCTAGAGAAGGAGGGAACACCCAATTTTGACTGGAATTTTCTATTTTGTGTCTTAAGGTGGCGATATGTTAGCTAAATTTGCATTAATATAAACCATATTACAGAACAGATTTTCTCTTACCCCTATTTCCATAAACATTCTGTTGAATGAGCAGTTTGATGTGCATTGCACAGTTACTTTACTATAATCACGTCTACAGAAATACATATATACAGAATTTCAGTTATACAAATCAAAAGAAATTATAGTATGTATGCATTTGCTATAATATTAGAATTTAAAATGAGAAAAAATATCTAGAGAAATTATAAATCAAATGATACAATGAATTTAAAGAGAAATCAATATTTGAGGGGTTATCACACTTATCATAACACAATAGCTGAAAATTAGATTAAGAAAACCTAAAGTAATATAAGTGGTAGTTAAAAATAAATACAATTAAGCTTGAATCTGTGGTGCTGTCCCCCCGCCGCCACCACACATTACCACACAGCTGGCCGCCAGGCGATTATCCAATATTTGATATTTGAAACTTAAGGAACAGAAAGTGATCTGTTTCCTCTATACATTTAATTGTCTAATGACCATTAATTTTTGCCTGTAGAAATTGCTGGTGATTCTTTTCAGCATTTTCTTGTTCAAGAATTGGTGCTCGTTCCCTCTTGTGCCATAAGACTGAAAAGATGCTTTCAATAACATAGTAAAGTTCTTTGCCAACTGTATTAATTACTCTCCAGCAATTTGAACTTTCAGAACATAATTCACTGCAAGTTATTATTGATATCGTATTTGAAGCTTTGTGTATTTAAGATCAGACAAATTTTTGTCTAAATAACTTTCTATAGTACCTATTCTCGGTTGAAGTGTAGCACGGTGTGCCCCCGAGTTTATCGCCAATATGGTAACCCAACGGAACTTTCTTACAGTAACCCTAATTCTGTTTAGTTCACTACTTTTTACAATAGTTGAGTTGTTCAGGAACTACAACTGTTTTAAAATAAATTTAATATTTAAAATATCGATTTCAGATGATTTACATTTTGCTTATTATTTTAATTTAAACTTTATTATACAAAGAAAGTTTAGAATAAAATTAATATTGATTAAAATAACATTTATTTTATTTTTAGTGTTAATATTTACAAAAAAAAATTTTGTTTTCACATTTTTAATTATCACTATGCGAATTCGCAAATCTTCTGCATTTTCGTATTAAAAGAAGTTTGCCATGGAATTATTCGCAGTTCTTGTAATTCTTTTGGTGCTCCAACGTTTGGTTCCCTCGAAATATTATTATGTCTGCAATTGTACAGGAGTGGATGTTTGGTAGTTGTGATGGTAGGCAATATTTCGAACCTCCGAATGGATGAAGGGTGATTGGATTTTTTTTAAAAATGAGTTGATGAGGCTTGGAAAGAATGCTTTGAGTGTTATGAAGTGTTAAGTGTTTATAAAAAGATTAAATAAAGCAAGTAAGTACATTAAATATTAAAAATTCTGTATTATATTAGTTCCTATAACATCATTTATTCTTATTTGTAATATTATTATGCACTTTTCCTCAATCCACACCGTCCATCTGTTCAATTTGCTAGCGAAGCTACTGCATTAACGGTCCATATGAAAGCGAAGCCCTAGGATGTTTTTTTTTTAAGTTAAAGTTAAGGCACCAGGCAGTATTAAACAAATAATTATAATTAGTTAAACATTCTAAATAAAAAGGCGGGAAATGGCAACCTTTACTGTTTCGCTGAACAGTTTGTTTATTTTGTCCGCCATCTTTGTTGGCAACTTGGCATCCTTGGCGCAGCAAGGGGCACACTATTCTACACTTTTACCCTATTCTCTTTAATGAAATCTGCATTTTCAGAAGCTAAATTCCAAACCTCTGTTGTTATTTTTTTATAAAGCTATATCTTTCTGCTCAAACTTAACTGAAATATGCTGCAGTGTTAAACATTTAAAAGAATGCTAGTTATTTTATTGTTGTCTAAGTTTTTTTAAAGAGAAAAAAATTCCTTCTCCGCCTTATTTTTGGAATTTTCTAAAAATTCTCTTCTAAGATGAGGATTTTTTTTCATTTTTACTAAAATTTGTTTCAAGTTTTTAAAGAAAAATTAATTTTTTAAAGCTATAGCACAATGTAAAATATTATTTCCATCGCATCTGAAAGAACATAGTAATATTTCTTTACTCTCATATTCAAGCTTTTCTCCTCTTAAGGGCTGTAAAATATCATGAACAAAAAAAGTACATTTTGAAAATGTAATAAAGTAAATAATTTTTCTTTCTGCAATCATTGATTATTTCTTTGATATGTGAATGAAATATTTTTAACATTTTTTCTCCTGCATACAACCTCATAATCTAGTATAAAACATTATAATTCTTTTTAAATTCATTTTTTTAAATTTTTACAATTAAAGGGTGAGAAAATAATTTTGTCTTGATAGCAGTATGAAGCAGAAAGATTGATTCTGAGTTCATAGCAATATCCAAAACGGAAATGGTGTCCTTTTTTAATCCCATGAGCAGTTTATTTTTTAAATCTAAATTCACCAGGAAAATTTTATATACAGCAGTAATTCCTTTCAATTAAAAATTTTGCCTTAATATTTATGTCCTTTTTTTAAAAAAAATCCAAATGATTAAGAGAATTAAAAATGAATAGGTTTTCAACACTAGCTTTTAGTTAGGTCATAAATGATGAAAAAAGAGTGAACCCCAATAACTAACATCAGAAATCACCGTGATTCTTGCCAATTTAAGGATAGTTAAACAAGTCAGTGTTGCTTCAGGCACTTCAAATGTTGAACATTTGATAATTTGCACCACAAATATTTTGTGTTGGATCTTCCACTGTCAAGCATCAAACATTCATGTTGTGAGTATGTTCAAGTGATTTTGGTATTTTACACCCTAGTCAAATGAAGTCTCCAACATTCATTAACTAACCAATGTGTGTGAATGTACTGCTGTACAGCACAAATCATTTTCTGTATGAATCAAGTAATTGGTGATATTTTTAGCTTTAATTAAAATTAATAAGCTAAATAAGACGATGCCACTGCCACAGCTTCAATAACTGCAAATTCTCTTCCATCCTCAAATAGTCATATCATGAAACAAACATTATCTATGACATGTAGAAGAAATAATTATCTCTACGACTGAGGAATCATTTCCCATGGGTGATCAAAGAAGGTTCTTCAATGCACATATTCTGTTAGCTTTAAACCATTTTTCTTTCGATTAATATATAAAATTCATTATGCCATTGTAAGCGTGGTTTGATGCTGCTTGAACTGTCTGATTTCAGCATTGGAATGGTGATAATGTATAGCTAATACACATATTTATAAATATATTGAGATTTTCGATATTTTTTAATGAAATAATTTTTTATTTCTCCATTTAAATGGTCTGCTGCAAAATTTTAATTCTAATAATTATGTATACATATTTTATAAATCAACATAATGTGAAATTCGTTTTTTTATGGTATGAAAATTACTGCATCTTAATAAATACTGCATTTAAAAATTTAAAAATAAGCTATTAATATCTAATTATCAAAAGTCGTAGTAATCATTCCAAATAATTAATTTGAATAGTATTTCATAATATTTCTCAAATAAAATGGATGCAACTTCAGATTTTTAGGGCAAATTTCTCATTTGATTACAAAACATATTTATTTCACCAGTAAAAAAAAGAATTTTCATCTCTTTATTACATTTTAACTTTAATATATTTGATTTTAAGTTATTTATTTAATGTCAAATTTTTTAGATTTAAATAAAGCATTTTTGATGAGATATGTAGCCCTAGTCGCTTAATACTACTTCCTAGTAAATCTTTAAACTATCTAAAATTATATATTTTTATTCTTCACAACAAAATGATTCATAATTAATCATTTTTCTGGAACCTCTTGTATGAGAAATGAATGAAACCGCAAATTTATTTTGAGGAATTGTTCAGATTTGTAAACAGTACAACTTTCTAGCCTGACACAAATCCTTAAAAGATCGCCCTCACATATAATTTAGAGTATTATTGCATTCATCAAAAAATACTACTTTGTAATTTTAAGATTTGATAAGTTTTATAGAAATTGATAGTTGTAATTCAAATTTTCTAAGTTTACCTGCCATGGATAAACTCTTTGTTACCTATTATGAAGTAATTTTATTTTTACTAATTTTGAAAATGAAATAAAGAAATGGTTGACAGTTCTGAATTGTACAGGAAATATTGCCGAATAAAGAAAGCGTACTATGATCTCAGTGGCTAAATGGTTAACGCACATGATCCAAACCCAGAATTTGCAGGTTCGATGCTCACCATGACTGTTATATCCAATGTATGGATTTTATTAATATTTAGTATGGATTTGTAGTTGGTTTCCTTATGTTCTCTAACATTCTAGACCTTTCTTTGTTATGTAAATTAGTTGTTTCTCTAGTATTCTGTTCTTGTATAAAAGCTGATACCTACTAATCATTGCAAGTCGCTACTTTCCTTCAATAAACTTGTTTGTTAGTTAAAAACTGAGGGTGTGTTTATTTAAATCTTTGTGACAATATTTTAATACTCAATAAAAATCCTGTTCCCCCAACTCCGCCAAATATTAAACTTCAGATTTAATTGAACATTGTGTTTGCTCTCTTTCAGTTTGTCAGATCCGAGTTCAATATATGAGAAAATTGGAAGAAATATGAGTTCTAAAAATTGGTGGAAGTAGTTGCAAATTTAGTCTGAAATTGGTTTATATGCATCCTTAAAATGCCAGTCACTTTTGCTTAAATTGAAATATTTGTTTACAACTAGATTGTTTTAAAACAAGACTATATGAACATTTTTTTGAAGCATTTCTTTTTGTCGTGTGAGGGCCAAAATATCATTTTCTGTTTCTTTCAACAGCTGTACTCAAATTAGTTGTGAAATATTCTCAAACTTTTACGAAGCAAAATAAATTAACATAAATTTATTACTGAAAAAATCTTACATTTTGAAAAATAAATGGAATGGTCATTTTTCTAATTGTATATCAATTAATATGTTTCTTGTATTATAATTATATTTGTGGCAATCTGTGAGGTAATACACTGGCCTTTATGTTTCTGTTGAAAAGATTTTTAAAAAGCCTTAACTGACCTATACATGTTTGTCTATTCATTTTTTAAAGTTAAATTAACAAGTTTAATGCCTTTTATCTTCTCCAGGATGTTGTTGACCTAGTAGAATTATTTCAGCTTTGGGGCATAGTGTATTTCACTTTATTTTATCAAAGATCCAATTTATATGTGGGATTTTACATTGAATATAACAAAGTTAAATAGTCTCCTGCTTGCGTGTCACGAAAACTTGGAATACAAAGTGCTTAGTTATTTGAGCATGATGAAAATACAGGGTGTCTATAAAAGAACTCCGGGGTTTTAAAAATTCATATCTCACTAACTATAAAAGATAGCAAAATTTAGTCGATTTCTCTGAAAAGAGTAGCTCAAAAAGTTTTACTCATACGAATTGGGAATGTTTGCATCAACTGTTGGCGGTGCTGCAGGGCGTTGACCTTGAAATGATGGCGACTCTGCAACAAAAGGCTCAATGTGTTATTTGGCTCATAGAAACGAAGTCTGTTGTTACCGTACAAAGAAACTTTCGACGTAACTATGGTGTTAACCCGACTTCTGACAAAACCATTCGTCAATGGTTCAGTGCAATTGTGTGGCAACCGTCCCCCCAGACATGCTCGCCAGGACATGGGAAGAGGTAGAATACCGTTTAGACGTCTGCCGTGCCACTAACGGGGCTCATATAGAACTTTACTAAGTGTTAAAAAAAACTTGAAAATGTAAGCTTTTCAGTCATGTATAAAACATGTATGTATGTTTTTTATTTCATTAAAATATTTTGCCTCAAAACCCCGGAGTTCTTTCATAGACACCCTGTATATAAAATCATTCGAAAATACCTGATGCGTTGAATCAGAATAGGATGTGGATAAAACTAAATTAATTATTCCCTGTTTGTAATCAAGCCTTTTTGCTAAGCACAAAGAAATTTTTTACTTCCATATGTATAAAAATGTTTTTCTTTCATAGGCCTATGAATATAACATGAGCCGCGACTGCATCAGGAGACAGTTAAGGAGCATAGTCCCTGAAAGCCACCTCTTTCAATATTCAGTCAGTACCCTGACAAGGGAGGCAGAGGAGTAGGAATCAGACTTGCATTACTTGTCAGGGCTGGCTACGCAACACCATAGAGGCAGAAGGAGGATTCTAAGGGACTTTAAAACAGGGATGCAAATGCTTGGTTTAGAAAAGTTTTTTCAATTCCTGAAATGACTCATTTTGCTGCAAATGGTAATTTTTAAACATTTATGTTCACTTGTTGCTTTTGGTGTATATCGATGATATTCTTCCAGGAATTTGACTGAACTCTTAAAAAAAGTAATCAGCAGGAGTAATCTCAAAGTTTTCTCATATACTCTCTTATAAAAGTGTTATCTCCAAAAGTGCCTTGCATACTATCGACATTCAATAGCTATGAAATGTCAGCCTTTGGAGTGAATAGCATTTTTATTTAATGTATTGTGTGATCCTTGGCAAATCAGTTGTTTAATCCTTGACATTCGATTAATAGTATTGGAAAAACAAATTTGCTTAAAATTCATTTTTCCCATTTAATTGAAACAAAATTTGACACTAAACTACATTTGTAGTCAAAAAATGACATACAAAATTTGATATATTTAAATCAGTGTTTTTAAGATCGCATTTACATGTTTTTGAGATTACAGACTGACAGTCAATCCCTTCTTGGTCTTGGCTCAGAATTTGATTGTTGTCTATACTACAGATGTTAAAATTGCTTACCAAATTTTATCTATCCAAAATCCTTTTCTAACAATCACATTTGTGTATTCTAACAGCAGGACAGACTTCCTCTAAATGGATTTTGTTCAAAATTTGATATAAATCTACAAATTTCATGTAAAGAACATCTACCAAATATCCTCTATTTGGCTCAGAGTGTTTTTTAATTATTTTGTCAAAGAGACAGATGGACATATTTCAAAAATGTGTTTTCTTACTTGGAATGATATGAAACATCGAATTCGAAATTTTTCAACGATTACATTATTGTCTCTACACTATGTGTACAAGAAAATAAAAATTACTTTATTTTACACTGTAATTAAATCTTTATTGATAAAATCAATATTAATGAATTAGTGCTTTTGAACTGAAACTGACCCTAGACTCGCCTTAATACAAAAATGTTGAGTTTTTCCAATTTGTTCTGAATGTTATCTAATTTGATCACTACAAAAAATTGGCAAGTCTCCATGTAATGTATTAAGAACACTAATTACACTGGTTATAAATATGCTACGTGACAGAAAGTTTCAGGCACACAGCGAGAAAGACTATATTTTCTTCTTAAATGGAAGATGGTCATCAAATATAAGTTTAGGAGATAAATTCTTGCATTTGAGAAAAATAAGTAATTAAATCCCTTTATGGATCACTAAGTACCCTTGAATGCTGTAAAAATTTCGAGATGGCTATGTTTTGGAACAACATGCATGCATTATTATTATTATTATTTAGAAAGAGGAAAAGATGATAGGAATATGTTCCATCAAATATAATTAATATCAAGGTCTGCTATCATATTTTAGAAACACTTTAGTCTCAGCAGTTTAGCAACATTACAGAATCCAGAATGCAAATTTGAATGAGATTATGCATTATACAGGTGCTTATAGTCTTTCATTCTTTATTCATGGTTCCACTGGTACCATGACAAATTTTCCCTAGATCCATTTGATCACTTTCCCCTGACTGTCTATACTGCTCAGTGGCTTGATCATATACCTTGTGACGTTTGAGGATTGTTTTAAAGATCCAAATGTACCCATTACAATTCATAAGTTTGCTACATCTAAAGAGAAGAAAATATTCTTTGGAAAATACATTAATTGACATAGTTATGGAAAATCAGACTCTAAGTCTTATGGAGTTTACAGCTTTTGATAACAAATAAACACTTCTCTTTTTGTCCAGAAAGCATAGAATAGTATGTACAAAAACAAGACTTGCTGAAATCTTCAAGCCTCAAATTATTATTATAACTGCGTCAGCAAAAAACATACAGATAACTTGTCATAGACCAATAGTTTGAAAAGAGAATTCATTCAATTTTAGCTTTGTCTTTAGGCTTTTTATAAATTCTGCAACAGAGCAAAGAATTTCTATAAGGTTATCTCATCTTCACTGCTAATCAAAATTTCGTTAAAATTCCTTTAGTTTCTGGTACCATAAATTTTCACCAAATTCATTACCTTAATGATCGTCAAGTGTAGTAACAAGGTTGAGGGAGAGTATTAACCTATCCCTCCATTCAATAGTTATTAAAATATCCGTAAAACTCTCCTTTACCATAAAACTAATTATACAAGAAAGCAATATTAGATTTCGTATTAATATATTTTACCAAGTTCAAATGGAGAATATATTTTCTTATGTGTGGAAAATCATGAGCATGTAGATATTTGTCGATCTCCACCGATGTTGCAATTCTTCTATGAATATAGTTTTATTGCATTTCCCTTTTTAAAGTATCATTTCAAGTATTTGTTTTGCAAATATTATGCTTTACAACCAGCAAATATGATCAATTTGGTCTGTTCAGTTTCGGTATCTCAGCATCTTAAACATGCATGAAAAGTTAAATCGATTGATCTTTACAAAATCTCCAAAGATTAAGTTTAAAGTTGCATCTTCTTGTCTTTTGCAGATTTGCATCCCTGATTTGAGCAATTTCCTTGGGCATCTCAATCCAATAACAAAATAGCTGAAGGTACCCTGAAGAAACTTGGACAAGGACTATTAAAAACATCAAGCAGCTAGAATGGTCAGGTGAGTGCCAAAAAAAAAAAAAAAAAGATACCTCTGTTGTCATTATTTTTGTAGAGCAGCATCTATATACAGTCGAAGAATTCAGTTAACCAGAAATACGATTTCTCTATTAAAAGTTTATATAAATTATTAGCTATTAATTTAGATGTTTTATTTTACTGTCACCAGCTTACGAATTTTAAAGATATTTCAGAATATCAAGAGACCATTAAAGCAGAATCAATCATAATTTTTTAAAAACTGAATCTGATAAAATCAAAATTAAATTTTTCCATGTTCCCATAGATTTTTCCACATACTGTTACTTATTGCATTCTTCTCGTCCATTTTCGCTTTTAAACCTTTAATTTTTACATATAAAAATGGTTAAAATATAAACTATTAGCAAAAGTCCATCTCCAAAAAAGCAGGCATCTTTTATAGAGACGATATTTGTCTAAATTCTTAAAACTCCACCATTTAAGCGCTGTTAGCAAGTAATAGCATTATAGTATAGCAAGTATAGCTCCACCATTATAGCAAGTAATTTTTTTTTAGCAGAAATTCATGTTGATACAATTTTTTCTTTAAAAAGTAACTGCTTTACTGGCAAGAACAAGATGTTGAAAATCTTACTCACTACAGTTGCAGTGATTGATGAATGAACAAACTACTTGAAAAGAGCCAATCCGATAATATCTGAAGAAGCATCCGATAGAACTGGTAAGACATGGAAAATTATTTTGTCTCTTTTTTGAAATTTTTTTACTATATACACACAATTCTCAACAGGTCATTTTCCTTCAAAAATGTTTAGCAATTGTATAGCCAATCTGCGAATGTATGCTTTGGGAAGAAATGACGATGTCAGGGTCGGGGAATTGATTGTTTTTCTCAGTTTTTCAAGATGCCAGGCAGTACTGAGCCACGAGGGGGGGGGTCTCTCCAGCAGGTGGATCTGACTGGCCTTTGTTCATACTGTTGCTATGGGTTGGGAAAGAACAATAAATGACCCTGATACCCAGATTACACAGCCTTTTACACATTACTGCATACTATTGTGTGATATTTAATGTTTTACAGTATGAGGGGTGTTGTTTAATATTACACAATATGCATGCTGCTGGATTAATCAGAAATATCGGATTAAAAGGGAATTAATATTTTTAAAATGAAATTTGATAGTTTTTTGATGGTGTATGCTAGATAACAAATACCAGTTTTTAAAAAATGAGACAGAATTCCAATTATCTGGCATAAGACTAGAATTATATACTTATCCGAATAATAAAATAAACGGTAAAGTATAGAATTGAACAAATTTAATGTATCTGAAAGAAGTGAACATTGTAATATGAATATTACAAATAAAATGTTAATTACTTTGTATTTACTCATAATTTAAAATATTGCTTCTTTTTCACTTTCTTATTTGTTTTTTCTTGCAAAGATTATATGATTTTTTTTTTTCCTTTTCTCAAAATAATTTGAATTGATGATTTAAGATACTTTTAATTTTACTGTAGTATATTTTCAGGCAAAAATTAAACAGGATCATTCTTTTTTATTTTAAATTAGATAGTGTTTTCTGTAAAAACAAATTGATAGTTAAAAGAGCATTTGGAAGATTTATGAAGACTTGATTCCCTTCAGCGACTTGAACATTCTTAAGTTATTTTAATAAAGGCTTTTTAAGGTTACATACTTCAATTCTCTCATTGTCAAAATGGCAGCCCTACTTTCAAAGACATCCTCAAAATAACAAATCGCTACTGACTCATTTAGTTGCATTACAAATCTAGAATTTCACACCCTGGAATTCTTACTGAAAAGATCAGTCACTTATTAGACATTACATTTCTTGGTTTGATGTTTATTTCTTTTATACCCTAATTTGCTCTTAGCATACAATATTCACATTACTAACACCAGATGAAATTATCAATCTTTACAAGAAATAATCCTATATTTCATCCTTAAAAATATTCTAAGGGAATTCAGCCTTTTTTCTAATGCTTAGTGAATAAACCTTTTATATTAAGTATAATCAATTATGTTTAAATAGAAATAACAAATTAGTTGAACCTACTTATTTCTTTGTATTCTCTTATAGTTCTCAGAAAAATTTGAAGTATTAAAAAAAAATGAAATGCTTTGATGAATTGATCAACAAAAATATTTCAAACAGCAAATAGCTTAATTTTTAAAAAGAAATTGATACCAGCTTTAAATTTCTTGGCTCAAATGGGAAATCTTACCGTTCTCTGCCTATAAAGTTGCAAGCAGATTCTTCTCAGATTTTAGAATTTTCGGTTTAGATAAACAAAAAAGTACAGTGTGTATATTCTTACATTTTAGAGTATTCTTGATTTCATGTCTAATAAAAAAAATTTAATATTTTCAGATGTTGCGAAGTTTTTACGGAAGGATCAAGGCACAAGACATAGTGTGAAACTCGCATTCTTTGGCTATACAGACCCAAAAGATTTATTGGATGCTTTATAAACCCTGATGGCAGAATCATCTCAATTGATATTGGAGAATTGCACTGAATGTCATTCAAAGAATATATTTGATGCCATTTATTTGAACAATAGCTTAACATCAATTCACATCTGTGGAGTGAATGCTGTTTTATCTCCACCCGCTAATTTTAAATATGGGAGATGTCTTCTCAGAAGGAACAGTGCTGAAGTGATATCAGTAAGTTACACAAATTATGTCAATTCGAAATAAAAATTGATTCAATCATTTTTGATGATGCAATGATAATTAGAACTGTAAAAATGCTCTTATTCATTTTGTTAGGTATTCATAGACCAGACAATTTACTGCCGATGTAGATGCATTTTTTCTTAGACAAATAGCATTCCATCACTATCAGCGGTTCTCTTGGTTCTATATATAAGTCATCAATATTCACTAGTATCCTCAAGATAACTTAAAGTATAAAATTCTGAAGTTGTTGCAAGTTCTTGGAACAAACCAATTCTGTTGCAGTTGATATTTAAAACTTTCAATCCTTTTTTTAATTGCAATTACCAGTACATGATCGTCAGTAAGATCAGCAAACTAGTGTCCTTTTTGAATATTTTTAACAATCCCAAGAAACTCATTTGCAAACAGTATTAAAGGAACTGCTGTTTCACCTGCGAAACTTCAGTAATTTTTTTCATTCTCCCTTTTACATGGAAGAATTAGTTTTTGACACTTTTAGACTTTTCTACAAACGCTTCGATAGTCTGGCAATAATCTACTGTATTCTGAAGTCTAAACGGCTATGACTATGGGACGCTGACAGAGCGCTCATTATTTACCATTTATGACTCGCATAGAAAATAAAAACATGCATATATCTCTAGATTCTGGAATAATTAAGACATGAGATAAATTTGGCCTAATTAGTAATTACATTTATCTATTAAGAAAGAGATCCATGCAATGCGATTAGAGAATAACTTGAAATTTATTTAAACGTGATTACATTTCGTAACCAGAACGAAAAATAAAAACATACTTATCGAAGGGCGCACATCTACATAAAGACACACAACGACAACAAACATCTCAAAATCCAAAACAATCTTTTTATCTAACATTTGATTTCTTATTTATATGTACGGAGATAAACAAAAATTCATCTTCTTTAATGATATGCAAATATGAGCCATCTTACTAGCATATCGTTTCAGATTTCTGCTCTTGTGTGACTGCATCGAATGAGCATCTACTTGAATACACACAACGACAACTAACATCATAAAATACTAAACAATCTTTTTATCTACCATTTGACTTCTTATATATATGTACGGTGATAAACAAAAATTCATTTTCTTTAATGATATGCATATGATATTATCACTTTAATGATTTAATCGAAACGTTCCATCGACAATGTCCAAGCCATTGTGCAAAGAATGTTTAATTTTTTGACCAAATATTTGTTCGGGCAGCAAGAATCCAAATATTTTTTTCAAAAGATTTACTTGGATACATTTTCCATTCCATATCGATGGGGGAAACGTTGCTATTGAAACATGTAGGTTGACAGGCTAAAACGTGTGCTTTGCTTATCGATACCCATCGAACGATGACTTTTTTTTTTCACATTTCTTTAATCCTTCTTTGTAAGGAAAACATCCGAGTAAAAGACATGCATCTCGATCAAAAGACGTGCGGGTAACGACTTGGCATTGATGAGCTATGGACGGGGGCACGTATTAATCGTCAGACGTGGCAGTTCGCGTTTCGATAGTAGCGTGATTAAATACTTGTTTAAGAGTGGCTTTGGACCACTGAAACATGAATATTTTAGAGCATTCTTCGGCATAGCGAATAGCGTGTTCCATTTCGCGTTTGTTGTCGTCTCCATAATTCGTTACACTTTCAATGGTCGGGCCTTTGTTTTGAGCCGACAGGACCACATTTTTCAATAAAAAAATGGGCTCGCCGGTCAGGGTGTAACGCGTGCAAAGTTTGCAGTCGGTATGGGGTCGAGACGAAAACAACTCGCGTCCGAAATTGCGATTCAT
>JAPMOQ010002089.1:42727-76678 GCA_026543055.1 Argiope trifasciata | reverse complement strand
ATGCTGTTCCACTGTTTAGGATGCAATTGTCCTGTCTACGAACTGAACTGCTGCCACACCTTGCACTTGACAGATTTTGAAAAATTTCTTCACTGCGACTGTTGCCCGTTCTGCCGCAAGCCATCCTACTACGGAGATATGTCGTTTGTAGTAGAATATCTTCAATCCGTCGGATTCTTTGCACGCTGCCGACCTGTTGCGGAAACGAATGAGGACTCAGTCAATCTACTCTGCGGACACTCGGTAAAAAACTTAACATCCATTCAGTTCCTGAGAATGAATCGATGCCTGGATTGTCGCAGCGCTGCCGGTTACGACGAGAAGCTGCAGGTCGTGGCTCTCTTGAGAAAGCTCGGACACTTTTACGACGGCTCTAAAATGCGCCTGTGTGAAGGCGATCGCTATCTGCGTCAAAAGAAAAGTGAATAGACTTTTTGAAAAAAAAAGTAAATTTTTTTTTTCGTCTCTTTTTTTTGACCGATTTTCTTTTAAAAAAAGTGACCTAAAAATGGGAGAGAAAGATTCACCAGTGAATCTTTCTCTCCCATTTTTTAGGTCACTTTTTTACCGAGGTCGGTTTCGTCTCGAAATTTTTTTCAAACAGTCGACGCATGCGCATCACTTTAATTTTTGACGCAATCACATCCTTTTTTTTTCAAACATTTCATGGAACGTTATCACATCCTGTTTTTTGAGAAAGCAGGATGTGGAAATCCTGCTTTCTCAGAAAGTTGCTTGATAAGAACTTGTTTGTTTCCTTTTCAGGTTCGTATAAATAAAGGGTCCTCCCACTGCTTTTTGTTGTTGTTGCTGCTGGTGGTCCTTCTGGAAAAAATGGCTCTAGAATATTTAAAATCCATTTCATACGTGGCCCATGCCCACAGTTTTAGATACAACAACGGGATTAACCTACCCGTGGAAATTGTCGTAGTGAAGGTGCTATCGGACGGGCAAGAGGAGGCTGATAGAACGACTCTGTTAGTGACTGTAGACAATTCGTACAGTTACATGACCCGCAAAGACATGCGGGTCAATTGGATGGGAAGTGATTCGACCTCCTCGCTGCCTGTCACGTTCAACGGTGACACCCGACTCCAAGAGGCCCAGAGACTTTTGAGAGAGTTCGTGGGCGACGAGCTTTTGGCCGTAAAGGGCCGGGAGGCCCAATTGTATTTCCAATCTCTCGGGATACCGAGAGTTGTCGATATAAAGGCACAGGAGGCTGGGGATTGTCCCCGCGTGAGGGAGCTCGGCGAGCCGCAAGACCCCGTCGAGCTGCCGCGTCATCCTGTCCATCGCAATCTGTGGAGATGCAGCTTGATGATTGCCTATCAATACGCTAAATTCATAGAGGAGCGACGGCTGCTAGAGCTGGATTGCGGCCGAAAACAGGAGCCTTCCCAGGGGAGCTGCCATCCAGAAGACTTTGCTGTGTGGAACGAAGACCAGGAGTCTTCTCCTGACAGCGAGGATAATTGGATCCCGCCACCCGTGCCGGCACCAGAACTAGAGACTATAGTAATAGATTTAACAAAATGTAAGTCTTTAGACAAAATTGAAATAGTGAAAAATAATTTAAAATTTGTATTTAAAATTTAATGTAAATAAATGTTTTTTTTGTCAACCACTGTGTCGTTTATTGAGTTCATCTCATTTCTTTGATGAGATCTAAAAAAATGGGGAGAAAAAGAAATTTCGCTGCTATAAACCGGCAGTGAAATTTCTTTTTCCCCCCATTTTTTTAGGTCGCTCTCTGACCGACCTCGGTGTGAAACCAACTTTAAAAAAATTGGAAAAAAAGACACACTATGCTGTCGGCACAGTGTGTCTTTTTTTCCAATTTTTTTAAAGTTGGTTTCACACCAAGGTTGGCTTTGAAACTCTTATTTTTCTTTAATAAAAAAATCTCGTATCATTTATACATAAAATGATCCATTTTGTTTATAAATGATACGAGATTTTTTATAAGTTTAAATAGAGATGTGAATTTTCAAGCTTATTATTTCTATTACTTAGTACTGTTTATTCAAAAAAAAAAAAATTAAAAAGAAAAAAAAATGAAATTTCTTTTACACAACAATGCACGGAAAAAAAGTATTGGGATTTTGCATAATAATTAATAAAAAATTTGGGAGATTAAAAACAAAACAATGACTGCGAAATTCTTTTATAAGTTAGATTCGTAAGACATTTGGAATTATTTTTTGTTTATGGAATACTATGAAGTGTTAGAAATGATGCCTTCTTAAATGAATAACTTTTTTAAATCAATTTTTCATATAGAATTAAAAAGTCAATTTTTCTATAAGAATTAAGATTTAAAATGTGAAAGCAGTAGAAAAGTATTATTTAAAATAAAATTTCGTCCGGCCACTTTTTACTCCCCCCCCCCTTTTTTTAAGTGTGTTAAATATGAAACAAAGCAACGTTTCAAAATGTTTGCTGATTGAAAGCGGCGTGTGGATAAAAGGTTTACGGAAAATCAGCAGATGATTTGAACTTGGGAGGTCCGTCCTTTATTCGCCCTTCCCCTGAGTTACTGGGCCCCTTACCACCTTTTATGACTCGACTTCCGGGAAAAAACACTATCTGAAAAGAAGGATCAGTATCTTACGCTTAAATAGGCAATTACTTAACACACGTGAAGACCAATATGTTTTTCCCTCACCAATTTTTCTGATATTTGCAGTTTTATTTTGTTTTCGCCTTTTCAAGTTTTTGTTTGAAATAAAAAAAATGTTACCAGAATAATCTTATTTTATTGTTAACCACATCTTAAATTGATAATCTTTTAAGAATGTCTTAAAAACTGCTGCAGATATATTCGATTCACAAATCTTGATTATGATTATTGTAGATTTAAATTTAAAATATAACTTAGATGACTTAGTGTAAAAAAAATTAATCAAGCTAAAATGCAAGATTTATGGAGACTATACGATTTTATGCAAAAAAGAGAGTTAATAAAGCAGTCTTAAAAAATGTATTTAAATGATAGATAGATACTTATTAATAATAGTATTTGTTGCTTGTAATATGATGCCATTGCATATATTCTAGAAGTTCCGATTGAATGTTGCCTCAAATGTTTTCAAATGCTTTAAATCACACTAGAAAGATTACTTAAAGCAAATGTCTACACATTAAAACTGGGAATTTAACCTATGGAAAAATTGTGAAAAAAGCTAAACTCCTAAGCGCTTCTACAATAAACTTGTAGAATAAGGTTATTAATGAAAAAAAATTTAAATATTTAATAAGGTCTTATTTTAATGAAGAAGCAAACATACTATTCGCAGCATTTTAGTAAATATTATAAAACAATGTGGTTAGTAAAAATTAATAAAAACGCAGAGCAA
Source organism: Argiope trifasciata (assembly GCA_026543055.1). Classification (NCBI taxonomy): domain Eukaryota; kingdom Metazoa; phylum Arthropoda; class Arachnida; order Araneae; family Araneidae; genus Argiope; species Argiope trifasciata. Next base: position 73,319 of record JAPMOQ010002089.1, on the reverse strand, counting down.
ATAATTAAGATTTTTATTCATTAACGGTTATAAAATATTCTAATAATGCAATTTTTTCGGTACAATGAAATTAAATCAGCTCTATTTATTCTTAAAAATGCACACACAGACACATAAGACAACTGATAGAAGTTTTTAATAGTAGAGCAAAACATAATATCACCCCATATAAAAATTATACAAATACATACACATCTTTTGTTTGTTTATTTGTTTCAAGAATTAAATATTTACCCCCAATTTCGGGGAATAATTTTTAGAATCCAATATCATAACAATGCTTTAATTCGCTTAAATATTTTTTTTAAATTCCCGAGATGGGCCGCACTTATTAACAACCCGAACCGTATCAAGAAAAAATTATATATACCTCTGGGTGGTTAAATAATTTGAGTATGGCTTTTCTAAAATTTATCTCTATTCCACAAAAGATTACTTAAAAAAATAGTACTTTAAAAAAATAAATGGGCTTTTTTAACTCTCCTTTCTTCCCAGCTGTGGGGGGTTAATCACCTAGGGGGGGGAATGGGTTTCTAAACAATTTCGTTATCTTATCTTCCTCACTTACAACGTCATCCCCCCCATTCTTTTCTCCCCAACTTTCTTATGATAGTAATCTGTTGTTTTAAGCTAAACTCTAATCCGAAAAAAGAATAATAAAAGAAAGAAAGACTTTAATTCGAAAAAAAGAGAAAATTCAAACGAAAGGTCTATTTTTCGCACAAATCGAAAATTCGACGCGAGAAGCAACACTGACAGTGCTTTCGAGTGGCTGGGAATTAATAAGTGTTCCTACCGGGAGGGAAATCTGCAGAAGAGGAAAGCAATATCTTGTCCAATATGTGACTCTTCAAAGAAGTAAACAATACAGCAAATGTTAAACAATGTAGGAAATGGAGAAATTCAATTGTAAAAGAAATTTCATTTCAGAACAATGCATAGTTATGTCATCCATCCTAAAAAATTAGATTTAAAACAAGCCTTTTCGAATTTTTTTTTTTTTTCAAAATAATTCACAAAGAATTTAAAAAAGCCTTTAAAAGGAATATGAAATTAGTTATTCTTGGGATAATCCATTCATCCAATGATTCTTTCTAATTGTATTAAAGAAATAAAATTCTTTTACTAAGATTACATCCATAAAAGTATTATTTTGTATGAGAAATATTTACACGGTAATTTTTTTTTCGAAATATATTTAACGGAAAAGAATATAAGACCTCTTGGTGATGCAACGAGTGGGAAATAATCACTTCAAGAAAATTGTCCTTTTACTTTATGAACATAAAATTAATCACTTTCAGGTTAATATGCCATGAAATCTCATAACAAAAGCTGATAATTCTTCGTAATAAAAAAGCAGAAATGAGATAGAATTATCAAAACTGCATAAATTCAAATAAATTGAATTTCAAGTTTCATTAAAATACTGAAAAATGTATCGAAAAAAATATTTTACTCATCAAGTCGGCTATAGGAAAATATGCTGTAAGTGAAAGGGAATAAAAAGAATCTCAGATTACTGTCAACGAAAACCGCAAATGTTTAACTCCTTGAAAATGACATTGCACTATCAAAACTGAGACGACATCTCTGAAAACTGCAAGAGAGGTCGGGGGGGGGACGCGTAACTACCCTGAAGATTCTTCAGCGGTATTCCCACGACGCGAGGATACACGGATTCGGCCATAAATCAGATCTCCCACCCACTGGGGGACCACACTCCCCCATAGCCAGGAGGATGCGTTTCCCCTTTCGCCCCTTCTTGGTCTCTTTGATGACCCGTCTACTTACCGACTTCTTGGCGGTAAGTACACGGGCCATCAAAGGGACCACAAAACCGCAAGAGCTGTCAACGGGTGGCACGTGGCTCGTCTGCAGACGGGGAATGGGCCGTGGGAATCCCCCTTTCGATCGCTGGAATTCGGCTAAAGAAAAGGAGTATCGACTGATCCTGACCCTCCAGGAGGTGGATAGAAAATCCCAGAAACACATAACAGTTTTTCAGAAGCGTCTAGGGGCTGGGAAAAAATTTTGCTCCGAGGGAAAAAGAGGGGAAATTTTGAGCGGGGAAAATATTCCGATTATATGCTCATTACGCCTATCCTCAATGGTAGAAATGGTTGTGTATGTTTTTTGGGAGTTGAAAGATTGTTTTTAACGCATTTCAAATTTATTTATTAATAAATGCAATTATAGCGTGAATATAAAAAGTATCTTTCAATCATTTACGAATGTAATTATTTTATGAAATATTGCTTAATAAGTTTGTAAGAATTGCAAGCTGCACAGGATACAAATATTTTGAATCCTGTACAGCTCATCATACTTTTCTGTTTGTGAACCTGTTTATATCATTTAAGAAGTTATAGGATTAGATGTTAATTCTAGATATTTATTTTTGTTAAGAAAATAACTTTTTATGAAATACTCGTATGTATTTTTTTTTCAGATGATCAAGCATGTAAGTTACATTTAGATAGTCTTGCTTTATTTAAAGGAAATATATTGCCAATATATTTTTACTAAGTGTACCCATGTTGACAATAAATCTAATACGCACAGCTATTTAAATAATTTTTTAAAAAATTGCATTTCATTGGCAATTGATGTAAAGATGCTCAAAAGATTATCCTCAGTTGTGTAAATAAATTGCACATCAAACTGGGGATTAAATTGTCTTGTATTTAGCTTGATAAAAATCTTGATTTTGATTTCTTAAGATTTTAAAATTTATATTTATAAAATATTATAAAAGTTATTCTAGGTTTAAATTTTTCTGAAGCCCAATAAAAAGGCTTTTTATTACAGGATTTTTCCCATGTAAAATTTTGAAGAAAATAAATGCATTATATTCAGTGGGAATGTATATTTAAAATTATGGATCTTTTTATTCTGTAATGGCTATGACTTCATAATATGCTGAAAAGAAGAGTTCTGCCAATATTTTTATGTATTCTGAAAGAAAATATTTATATTACACTTTGTATATTTCATTATATCTGAAAATTTTTGAGATAAATCTTACTTCATTTTTGAACGCATTATATTTAAGATTTTTATCATATTGGGCAATGAAAATTTTTTTTGTGTAATAAATCATGTTCTACTATTAAAATTTGATTTCATATATTTTTGTGTGATCGATTTAATTCAAAAACCAGCAACTTTTTTGTAATGAAATTATGTATTAAAAAAAGGTCAGTTAAATATCCCTAATATAGATTCTAGGTGAAATGAATACTGACAAATTCTTCTGATTTTCAATTCTTTTTATTATAATATTACACTGACTGTATTATATATATACACCATCTCAATTCAAAAAATTTTTAGAGGTTCACTATTTTATTTCAAAAATTTATATGAGTAATATAATGGAAAAATGTGAAACTATTATATAGTATCACTTTTAATCAAGTAATCAAACTTCTGGTATAAGTAAATTAGTCAAAAATGCTGTAATTCTTTAAAATAAGCATTTTAATCACATAAATTTTCTAAATTATTTTAGATCTTTACAGTGACTTAATTTTAGTATTTAGAAAAAGAACTTCTGTAACCTATTGTTGTAATCTATCTACTGAATAAATTTTTTTATATATGAATTTACAAAGTATAAGTTATAGTAATATATGACATGCTTAGTCATAATTATTTTTATACATTAATGTAATTTATGTTTACATTGCTTATCCTCACTTTAAAAATCTTAAATAATTTTTTTTCTTTTTGAAATTTTTTATTTATTGTAGATTTTATACATAGGAAAATTTATTGTGCATAAAAAAAGCATTTTAACAGAATTCTGTAGCTTAATCCTTTTATACTATTCTAGTCATAAATAACTTCAGTGTTGGATTTATTTAAATATTTGCTGTGGTTAAATTACATGCTTATATTTTACTTTTAATATATATATTTATATTAGCAGTAACTGCATGGCACTGCCTATTATATAGCATCCAAGAAGAAAAAATAGTTTTAAACTTGTCTAACCTCTACCCGATATAGCATGGGCATGTTTGACAACATCAAATAAACGGAAAATATTTAGAAATTATCAAAAATGGCTACAAAACAAATTTTTATAGAACAAAACTTTTTGATATTTCATGTGTTCTGACCAAGATTAGATTTCTTTCTTTTTGGCATAACGAGATTTGAATCACTGTTTAAAATCAGATGTAAACAAAGAAAAGTATCACATATGTATACCACAGCTCTTACTGTTTGCGCATGCACAGAACAATTAAAATCTTAAATATAAAACTCCCTTTATTATTTTGACATGACTTTAATGTACCCAATAAATACCTTATACACCTTATCCAATAAATGCTCTATAAAATGGTATAAATATCTTTAGTATCCATTATTTCTCAAGTTTTTGGGGTTCAAATAAACAGACATTTTCAGAAGACTTCATTTTGCACTATGCATATACATATGTATTTGATATTTTATGTTATCAGCTTCATTTATAATCTGTTTTAAATATCTTTGGAATCAAAAAGTTTAACTTGCTCATAATAAATAAATAATGAAACACATAATTAGCTGACATCAAATTATATATATCAGCAAATCAACATTTATTTAATTAAAAAGATTCTCGACTCATAGATTCAATAATTTGTTTTAAATATTTACACAAAATCTTGTTCCAATTAAATTTTAAAGTGCTTAACTTTTTCACAAATTCCTATTCTTTATAGTAAAGATGTTATATGTTTGCCTTGATAAAATTAACAAGGTTTATATGGGAGAAAAAAAGGTTGGAGAGGGAGGTTTATATGGGAGTGATTCTTTTTTTAAATGTTGTTTTATTTTAAAAATGCAAATTAAAAAAGAACCAAAACATACTGGTATCAATATTTCCTTCCTTGTTTGAGGCATCTTCAACTACCTTCATTCCTATTTACAGTAATAAGTTATCAGTACTGATTAATCTCAAGATGAATATCAATAATTTGGGATCTGACAGAGAAGATATTTCATGTCAAGTGAGCATGATCTCTCATATCTGTAAGTGCTCCAAAATGGGGAAATAATTATATCTCAACTTTAAACTCCATATTTGATGCCTTTTAAAATACTATCATTGTTTCATATCATGAAGACTTATTTGTATATATGCATAGTCAATCATTTTCCAATAACAAAATTCCACTTCATTTTTTTTATGTGTGATTGATTTGATTTTGAACTCAAATACCAACTATTCAAATATTTGAAATTATTAAAACAACCAGTTAAGCATTTCTATAATAATGCAATTCCTAATGTAATGTGCATGCACATGCTTACACATAAAATGTTTAAATATAATTCTGTAGCTGAACTCTCAGAATTAACTATGCTATAAACACTAGAATTTTGACTGCCTTCAAGAATCAGGCGCAGAGTTGAATTTATTGAACTATATACTTTCTATAATGATATTGTGTGCAATCAATTTCACTTACACTAATTTTTAAATAATCCTTAGGGATCATTCAAAAATAATGAAATTAGTTGATAACAAACCAAAACTTAAAATAATTTTAGGTATCAAACCAACAATTATTTAATTAAAAAGATACTTAACGCATGTATTTAACAATTTGCTTAAAATGATTTCAAAAATAAAATGTTGCTCGTATTGTATTTTAAAATAATAAAATTTTTTTCATTAACTCCTACCTTTTTATAGTATAGATATCAAACTCAAATGTTAACTTAAACAAAATAAATAGGGTTGAGTTTATGTGGAAGAGAATATATATATATATATATATTTTCAACAAAATGTTAATCTATTTTTAAAATGTCATTAAAAAAACACACTCAAGACAAAAGTAATATCAGTCTGCCTTTCTTGCATGTGGAATCTTATCATAATGCTTATTTCAAGCAATATGTTTTGTCTACCGGATTAATTTCAACATGATACAAAGTGAATATCAGTAATTCTAGACCTAACATAAAACATATTTCATGTCATAAGCGAAAATAATTATTCAAACTTATAAGTATTTCCAAACATGGAAATAATTTCATAAATATCTGAGAGATCTAAAATTTTAGCTTTTCAGCTTAATTGAATTTTACTTAAAAAATAAACAGAATACCATTGATATATTACATATGGTTAAGTACCAATGGTGTAATAATGGAGAAAATTGGGATCAATCAATAAAACTGAACATACAAGAATTTAAATCCTCAAACTTGTTTCATACATTTCTCAGCCTTAAAAAAAAATCCTTATATATTTTTGATGCCAAGCAGTTTTTTTAAAAATAAATTTGTGAAAGACTAAATATGTATTTTTAAAATTATAGTTACAAAAAATTATATATTTTTCCATCCAGGCTGTTATATTTATTGCAATTCATGCACTTATTTTGAAGGATAAGATATGTGATAGAGATGTAAAATTAGTAAAAGTACCATAACTTTGATAATCAGATACTTAAAAATATTTTGTCAAGGATATTAAGCATAAATATTATGTTATTATATAATTCTTTTATTGGTTATATTTATATATAAAACTTTGATCAATAAAATAACAGCTTTGGGCCTTTATATTTTATCTTCTACTAACACTGGTTATTTAGATGCATTTGATTTTACATTAAAATTCTAATAATATCATAAGATTTTAGAACTTTAAAACACCATCCTAAGGTTTAGCAATTTTTAAATATTGTTAGAAAATAAAAATATTAAAAAATAACATTTCAAATCATAAAATCTCAGTTGTATAGATATATGTCAGTAAAAATTTATATTTCAATAATAAATATAAATGTCAACACCCCCTCCCCTCAAAAGTCAGGGAGCTAACAATAATAAGAATTTAGTAAAATATTATTAAAGAAAAAATGATAAATTTTTAATCATGAATAATAAATGTTCCCATTTCAAATTGTTAGTTTTTCACAGTTTTTTTTTAAATATAGGTACATTTAACATTTTCAATATGTTATTACATATATAACACTTCCAATAATTAAATGAAGCACAAATTTAGATTACAATGCAATTTTTAACTTTTGCTCTCGTTGAGACATGAACAAGACTCTCATTTTAAATAATCTTTTAATCAAAAATAAATAGGACCAACAGATTACATTTAAACTAAAATATATTCTCATAGCAGTATGAGCAATTATCTACTTCATGATCATCAGTTTAATATTAACTGATTTGTCTCTCAAATGAAACATTAAATACTTCAATGACATAGATATCAAGGCTAAATATTCATGTACTCAAAACTTCAATATGATTTTACTGTTTATTTGCAAAATAATAATATAAATAAATTTAAAAGTTTAAATGCCATTTCAGTAGAGTTTAATAAAATTCACTTAAATTATGAAACTGAAATGTATCCACTTTTAATATGTAAATTTATTTTTCCTTTGAATTGAAATATTAGACTCATATATATATTCATAACTACAATTTCTGATTATATATATTTAATACATATAGTTGAGTATGTATTTAATACAAACCTAATTATGTGTTTGAAAACATTCATTAAGAATGCATACTGGCGATGAAACTTATATAACACTAAATTCATAAAACCAAAATTTTCTCAAATAAATACAAAAGCTTTCAATAGTTACTAACTGATCAAATAAAAATAAAATACTTGTATGTTGTCACAAAAACTCCATATAAACAAATTGTATGACATCGTGTTTTTATTCCGAAATACGTTTGTAAGTAAAAAGAGAAAATTTCAAAATAATCAAAGTACCTAATTAAATAATAATAATAGAAAAAATGAACCAATAATTTTGGTTTACGTGGTTAGAAATCTATAACGTATTCTTTATTTGAACATTTTTTTTTTGTGTGTGTGCAGCATCTTACTTTTTATATCATATCATAACTTCTATTTTATAGACCATTTTTATATTTAGTTCAATAACACTATTCTAAAATCCAGGGCATCTATATTTCAAAAATTCCAAACACAGATTTCAAATCATTTTTGAACAAACAGAACTAGCAATTTAGCTCAGGAATCTGACGGACAAATCACGCGCCAAAGATAAGAAGATCCTTCCTCTGAGTCACGTGGGTTGAAAGAGCTACCTTTATTTTCCCTAAACATCAGTAAATCCCTTCGTTTTCCCCAAAGAGCAGAATTTGGTTGCTGTCCCTAGAGGCTAGTACAGTTTTCTTTTGTGTCTTTGAACCATCGGGGGGTGTAATCTTTGAGGGCTCCTTCCCTTAACGCTTAAAGGGAAAAAGAGAAATCTGAGAGTGGACTTAAAGTGAACGGACCCGATATTCTTGGAATTATCGGATCGTTGAATTGCATATAACTGAAATTTATCGGAAAGGTGATTTCACCCTTTCCTGATTCACAGGAAAGGGCGTAGTAACAATATTGACCTTGACTCATTTTGCAATGCACTATAGATAATTTTTAACTGCTTGTGACGTAATGTTGTGATTGCGTTTATTGTGGTCACTGCTCGAGCCATCTATTGGTGAAATATTGAACTATAGTAAACATTTTAAAGAAATGACATATATTTTGAATTAAACCTTTTTAGAAAATGGTTTACTTCAATAAACAAATTAAGTATAAAGTTATGAAAAAACCGAATTAAAATAGTAAGCTGAAATAGATAAATTAATTCAATCACACATTACTTAAATTAGTTAATTAAGTTTTAATTAAAATTAATAAATTTAATATTCAATATTAATTAATAATTTTTAATTAATAATATGATTGAAATAACAGATATTTAAAAATAACAATAGCAAAATTATTTGTTATTGAAAAAATCGTGGATTATGCATCTCTACATTAACGCCTTAACGGCAACTGTTGCCAAAAATCCCATGCTCAACCCATTTCAATCAATCAATCAATTTTATGTTTAATGTTTTGTAAACAGAATTCTGTGTTGCGAAGTGATAACATGCTGTGTGCTATATGTATATTTTTTTAAAAAGTACTTTTGTTATTGAAATTTAATTACCAGTTTTAAATTATTCGTGACAAGTTTAAAAGTTGTCACTTTTCTAAATTTTTGAAAATGGTTCGAGTCGTTTCTTGCCATCATTTCGTGTCTCAAGATGTATTTCTCTCAGAAAATGAACCTACAGCGTTTTGTGGAGCTCAAGATAAACTTCTGGTATCTACAGTTCAACATGCAGTAAATGTACATGATTTAGATGCTAGAGGAAACGTTCTGCATTCATTCCCTACTGTAGATGTAGTTAAACAAATAACTTATTGTGAATCGGGTAAGAAATCTGTTTTGCGCATATTTTTTATATAATTCACCGTCACATATTGTTTTTTATAATTTTTTTCCAGTGAGTATGTTAGATGTTATTTTCTTTCTTTCTTTCACCAAAAAATAAATTATACTGCATGTCATGTAATTAATCTAAAGGTAAACTCAGATATTTAGGAACTTTAAAAAAAAAAAACTTTAAATATTTATTAATAACGGAATATTTCAAAAGAATATCAATTCAATTAAATTGCTTTTTCTATAATAGGTGAAAAATTGTTTAAACTTACAATAAACCAGGAAAGAAAATGAGAGCATGTGAGTAGAATAAAGATTTGAAGCAATCCTAAGGCCCAGCATATAAGTAGAAAGTAAGGTTAATGTTAAGAAATGTTCATTGTTAGTGGTTTTTACACTCAAATTGTGATATCTGAGCCAAGTAAAGGGATCAGCAAGAGTATGAGTGGAATTGATGTTTTTGAAGACAGTGAAACAATACGACTTCACTTTCTCTGAAAATTAATTGGTAACTGAATGACTTGAACTCTTTACATTGAGCAAATGTATATTCATATGGCAGCAAAGAAAAGAACATATTACTCATGTAATTTATTAATAAATTTAAAACTGAAAAATCAATTTTTATATCTGTACATGTGAATTGTGTTATGGTTATTATCTGAATTGAATTAATTAGCAATGTTATAAAATGTCATTGACTCCTTAGATATTATTTTGAGCTTTAAAGTCTGAAGATATCTTATGCATAACTTTGAGAAATTGTACACATCTACTTTTAAACTAAACAAAATATTAGAAATAAATTTACCTAATTATGTAATTACTGTGTGAAAATAGAAATGCATAATGCCAGTTTATATATATATATATACCCTTTAGTTTATTATCAATCTTTTTAATAGAGTTTAAAAGAATCAGCACATATTTGATAAAATTTCATAACTTCATTAAGTTCTAAATGTTGAATATTTATGCAAATTTATCTTCTTAATTACAATAATTTATTGTGTCATAAATTGTTTTCTTGTATCAGAGCATGAAATGCTCTATACTCTGAATTAAATTAATCTTATATGCAATAACCTTAAAAGCAATTCTATGTTTATGAGAAATCTTTTGCCTTTTCGACTCAGCTCCCGTATATGGCCTCTGCCAAATTTGTGGAAAATTTGATGATAAATGGTAATTTCTGGCTGTCATTTGGGGAGGGGCAGCACCCCCCCCCCCCGACTTATAGTTTTGCATATTTTGTCAGTCCTATAAACAAAACACATTTTAGTGTTTTTGAAATCAAATTTTATTATTCTGAAATTGATTATTTAATTATTTTGTTATATTTGTTGCTTTTGGTGGCCAGCTGGTTCATTGAGAATATTGATTATATTTGATTTCAGATAAATTACTCCAGTATAATATCATTCCATGATTCTTTTTAAATTGTCTGATATTAATATAATGTTATTTTAATTATTTTATTTATTGAATCTTTCAAATGGAGATCAATCCCATGACATCATAACACTAATAAATATGTAGATGTCTAATTCATCTTTCTTCTAACCTCATGGTATTGTGCCCCAAAATTTCTTGTCTTGTTGGATGCTTAGATATCAAATAAAATCCTTCTTAAGCTATAAGTAATGGAATAATATCAAGTTATGAAACTGATGATGAAAAAATGACAATGAAAATGCTTAGAACTTCAGGGCAACAATGTGATCTATTTTTGGAACTTAAAATAAAAATATTTTTAAAAAATTGTAAAAATTTAACAGAATATTTGGTAACTTTCATAAAAAAAAGACAACTTTTAAAATTTTGAAATAATGTAAAATTTATTTTTATGTGATAATATATTTGAAATATTAAAAATCAGCAAGTATTAAAAATTAGCAAATTTTTTAAATTAAAACTTTAATTCAAAATCTGTCAAAAGTACACATTTCCTTCTACCAACATATATAGAAATGTAGGTCAGACAATCTGGTCTTTTAAAGTGTTGCACACATTGTCTTTATTGATATTATAGATAGGTCTACCATAAGTTTAGTGCCTCAAACATTTTTTTAAAGTGCATTTAATTGTGTTTTTAATTTTTTTTTTGTGTGTGTGTGTGTTTTTACCAAAACGTACCATTTTAGGACATCTCAACTTTTTTCATTCCAACCCCTTGTCGTGTTCAGCATAAAGTATGTTAATAACTGCTCAGAAGAAATAATTTCTAGGAATAGCTTGTATCTCCTTGGAATCAGCAAGAAAATGACATTCTTGTGAAGTTAATCAGGATTGAGATCTGTTTATTTTAATCTGAATTCTGATGTATTTATACAATTTTCTTTAAACTATTAAAGTTGCATTTCACTTCTGTTGCTAGACTGAATGTATCCTTTTTTTTTTTTTTTTCCTTTCTCTTTTCCTAGAAGCTTTTTTCCTTTTCTGTACACATTATTTGTTTCGAGATCCTGAGACTAACTCTTTTAGAAGATTTAATTCCACAAAGGCGTGATGCATATTAAAATATGCATATTGCCAAATTTCTTTGTTAAGTCTTGACTTGTCTGTTAATTATATTTTAATAAATTTCACTTCAATTGTGGCATAATAGATGCCTCTTAGTGCATGTGCAAAATTACTGAAGATTTCTAAGAATTAAGAGAACTGAATCTTTAAACATACTTTAAACAGTAAATTTTAACCTATTAGTTAGATTTTGTAGTTAAAATATTACTATTATTAGAAATTTCCCTTCCTTTGATTTATTCTTGTAAGTATACCAAAGTAAGATTAAAAGCAAAGTGTAAGTTAAAAAAAAATTCAGTAATACCTGAAGCTTTTACTTTCCCATACGTGAAATATTTAAAAAATGTAATAATTGTAAAAAGATTCAAGCTAGAGATTTTGATGAATTTTTGCTTTCCCATTTTAAATGTCTTGGAATTCAAAAATTTCATTCTTGACATTATATCTGGTTGTCTATTCATCTGTCTGGGTATGAATAAGGCAAAAGCTCTTTAAACTAGATGCATGAAATTTATGACATAGATTTAAGACAAGTTTGTAGATTTCAATAAAATTTTGAAGGAAATCTATTTCGATGAAGTCCGTTTGATTGTTTAAATATAATTGAACTCAATTGCTTCAAAACATAATGAGCAGAGGGATAAAATTTGGTACACAGTTTTAGCATCCAAAATGAAGATACACCAAATTTTGAATTAAATTTGTTAGTAGGTTGACCATTTATTTGTCTGCCCTTTTGCATGCATGTAAATTGAATGACTTAAATGAATGAAATTTGATATTGTTATGGAATTCAGTATTCTTTTTCTGATTTGTTGGTCAATAGAGAAACACTCCTTTAGTAATAAACAATGACTTTTGTTAAATTTGGTATTTTGATGCAGACAACAAATAAACAGCTGAGACAAATTCTGGTAACACATAGCAGCACACCACAAAAAACAGTGGCGCTCAAATAGCAATCTATATAATGACAACCAAACACAAAACAGCCAGACAGAATTCAGCAGGAGGACATAATCTTTGTAGATTCAATCTACGGTCATTCCTAATGCCTGCAATTCTCCACAATCTCCTAATTTTAGCAGTATCCATCAGGTGACTCACTGCTACACAATTTCTTATTCCATACACAACTCAATACTGCTTTCACAGTAAACACCAGGACTTGGTACACATCTCAATTCAGTTATCGTATGTGCTACATACAATGTTTGCTTTTCCCTGGACTGATCCACATATTCGACTCAGATTCTTCCCATGATTGATTTTCGTCAGAGATTGCTGGCCTTTTATGGCCCAAAGGCAGACAGTGACGGTTTTGGAACAATCAGGTATATCTCAATTCCTATTGACTCAAACTCTAAAATCCTGGAAGTTTCTAGTTTTATCTATTTTGTTGCTAATCTGTTGCCAAGTTTCTTGCCGATATGTAGAATTAATGATTAGGAATCCAGTCAGCATCTAACAGAGTTGATCTTAAAATGGTGTTTCCAATGATTGAACTAACCTTGTTGGGAAGCAACATTACAGATTTGTAACATTATATATGACTGAAATTTCATGCTAAAGTTTGATTTCTATTAATTGGAAAAAGTGCATATTTGATTCAGTAGAAATTCTAGATTTATCTATATTTTGATATCAGATCTATATTTTGTTATTACTTGTTGCCAGTGTCATAAAGACAGCTCTATGTAGGGAGAAGAATAAAACTTTATTAAAGAGTGCATTAGACAATTTTGAGTTTTCTTTAAAAGTTTTTTTCAAGTGACTGCTTTTGATTTTTTTTAATGTTTTGTATTGTTTTTCTATAATTTTTCTTTAAATTTTTTTAATATTGTTTTGTTTTATAGTTACTTTCTAAAAAACAATCAAGGGAAATTTATTAAAATCTTTGCTTTCAATTAAATTGGACATGAAAAGACACTTGACTTATTTTAGATTTACAAAGGTGACTGAATTATGTAATCGTTTTTTTTTTTTTTTTTTTTTTTTTTTTGTCAATTTCCGATGTGTTAGAATTTTGAAATTTTGTGTATCACTATAACAATATTTGAATGCCTTCAGGATTTAATTATCAGTTAACATATTAATTTTTAATTTTTTGTGCAAGACCAAACTTAATGATGAATTTGAGTAAACATTAATTTCAATATTCCATAGCTTTATAATAATTATAAATTAACGGCTAAAAGTAGAAAATAATAAGATTAAAAAATCTCCTTTGTATATTACCAATAAAAATTGTTTTTTAAAGACTCTTTAATAATTTATAATTTCTTTTCTAGGAAATTATGTTGCAACTATTGAAAATAAAGTGTCTTGGCATAGAAGTCTTATTACGTATGTTCGTGTTTATTTCAAATGGTGGGTGGATGCCAACCATCAACCTCTTAAAGTCCGTATTGCTGGATGTGCTCCTGTATGTGACAATTCTCACTCACCTATTAAAACATTGGAAATGGTTGAATTGCCTTTAGACAAACCTGCTCTTTGTATTTCAGCTTGCAATAAAACATCAGTTTTAGCTGTTAGTTTAGGTGACATCGTATCAGTTTTCTGTTACAGTACCAAAGTTCATTCAACTTTAAAGCAAACATTCAATGATTTTGATCATTTTTTGGATATTAGTGTTCCAATTATTGTCCAAGAATTAGACGTGTGTGAATGTTACTTTGCATGCAGGTCTGACAAAACTGTGCATGTTTTTAAAATTATTTGTGAAAATGATGAAAGTAATGGACAGGAAGGCACTAATGATTTAAATGTGGATTCTGAACAGTGTGACGCTCATTTTGTGGAATGGAGATTTGAATCCTGTACAAATAATGGATCTAGTGATAAAGATTGGGATGGACATTTGAAATCTAGGCTTCATCCTAAATCTTTCCCAATTAATTTACATTTTAATGCAATAGATAAAGAAAATGAAGTGTTCACTGGCAAAGATGCTTGTGAATTTTATGGACCTCTTCTAACTGTTCGTGGCTGTGCAGTAGATGTGAAAATAAATGCCAAAACATTTGAAATGTATCCACAAATGCCTTCAAATATTTTTGCTGTAACTTTGCTATTTAGGCAGTTTGTTTTTCAAGAAAATAATTCCAAACTTTCTTGTCTCCAGTTTGTGCCATTTTATAAATCAGGTAATGTATTCTTATATTTGTTTCTGTCTACTTACTGTTCTCTCTCTTCCTTTTTTTTTTTTTTTTTCGTTAAATGAATTGTTTTAAAATATTGAAAATAAAATATAATTTGGTTAAATTATCAGATATTTTGTTATAATCAAAATTTTTATGAGAATAAACTCTTTATAGTAGATACTAAATTTTTAAATCATATTGCTGTTTCTTTTTCAAATTGTACTTTTTTCTTCTTAATATATGTATGTGTATATATATATATATATATATATATTATGTAAAAAACAGTACTGCTCATTGAGGATTTTCAGTTTATAAAAATTGTTTATGTAAGAAAGAAAAAAAAACTTACAGCATTCAAATAAACATCGGAATAAATAAAGTGTTATAAATGGCTGCGTCAAACATGAAGAGTATAAAAAAAAAAGCTTGTTTTTGAGGTTATTTTTAAAAATTTAATTAAATTTACTGAGGATAAAGAAATGAATGGACTAAATGGTAAACATTTACTGTCGTATCTAACAATATGTATCAAACAAAGTGCTAACAATATAATTGAAAACATCACTAAAAAAACATCACTAAACTCATTTTTTGCATGCTGTTGTAATGCTAAGCTACTTAATTTTATTTTTAAAGTCTAAAGTAAAACAGAAGTCTCTTTTTTTTAATGTATATAGTAATATGTGAATGTTTAAAAAGGTCATTTTTATTTTATTAGCTCTGAACCACTATTCTGTTTTGTGGTTTATTTTTTGGTAAAAGTTTTTCGAAAGATGTTTTCTTTGGATGTGTAAAAAGAATAAGCCTGATTTCATTTTTGTATTGTACTTGAGGAAAAATATCACTCTCCACCCTTTATTTAATTTGGAATCTCAAAATGGTTTCATTTATTATTTTTATTTTTAACAAACAACTCTAGATATTAGCACAATTTGCTGGCAAATTGAAATAAGTGTAATGTTCATTGCAGTAATTTGTATGAACATGTCATAAGCAATGCAATGCAGGCTGTGCTAGTTTTTCTTATATTGTTTACCATACAAATTTGGTTTATTTTATAAGAGTTTGTCATTTTTTGTCTATGCTTGGTTTGCTTTTAAAAGCACATCATTTCTTGAAACAACGAAGGCTTTAATTCCTTAATTTTCTCAACAAGCAAATAAAAATTATTCTTGTAAGAACCTTTTAAAAAAATGTTATTTTTCATTTTCCTTTGCTTTCACTAAATTTAAGTGGAAGTAATGTATTTTTTAAAAGATAATTTCTTTCTATAATTAAAAAAATCTGTTTAAGTCTAAATTTAATCAAAAATTGAAAATCAGATAACTGGGAAAAAAGATAAAACTGCTTTCGGCATTATTTCACTGTTTACAAAATTTTCTTTGAATATATTCAATAAAAAAAAAAATGCAACTCAATGGATAATTTTAGGTGAATAAATGGAATGCAATTGTTTTTGTGTTTGACTAAAGATATTTATATGCATTTGCATTTTATAAGGGCTAAAATGGGAACTAGTTATATAGTTAAGAAATTAAATATCAATTTATTGCTCCCAATATATTTTAAAGGTTTCTTTTAGAATGGTAAGTAAAATTTATGGTCTTAAAATGTAGTTGCTTTGACTTTATTTTGATTTTCAAATTTAATTAGTCTTCTGTAAAAAGTGCTGAGCTGCTGTCTATATTAATATTTAAATAAAATTGAAAATATAGAGGTGGAGTCAATGAAAAAATGGGTTGATGAAGAATAAAATCTTGCACTTTTAAACTTCTTTGACAGCTATGCAAGTCTGCTTTATAAAATTTAAATCATAAGCTGTTATTGCTTGATTTAAAAATAAGGTACAGTAATCAAAGTTGAAGTTTTTTTAATGATAGTTAGTTAAATATATCCTGACAATTTTTATTTCCACTATAAAATGTTATTATTATTTATGCTGTCATATAAAATCTCTAATTCTTAATAAGTTTTTAGATAATTAGCATACTTTAGTAGCCACCTCCTGTTTTGAAGTTTAATATTTTCCTTATATAAATTGCTCTTATTATAAAATGTGTCTCTGAATCTTGTTATATTGACAATTTAATGGATTTTCCTTAACCTTTACATATCTCAATCAAATTTGTGCTAATATCTATTAAATATAAATAAGTATTTTAAACTTGTTATGTAAATGTGAACAGTTTTTATAGATTGGTAAATTTATGATACTTTATATATAGAAATTGTTTTCACAATAATTTTATAATTCATCATTTATAAATTTTTTTTAATGTTGACTTTAGTATATTTATAATATACGATTTATTTTAATTATATATATATATATATATATATAGTGACTTTAATAACCAGATTTAGCAAAATAGTTTATTCTTTTTTATTTTATTTCTAGAGATATTACAAGATGGTTTGGCAGACCCTCTCAATGCTGCTGCCTTTAAGTTGGAAAACTCATCATTTTTATTGCCATGGTTAAATCTTTCCCCAAATTCCACATCTTCTCTGAAAGCTATTGGATGCTTCTTCTCCACCTTGAAAGAAGGTTTTCTATATAATCTTACCAATGAGACGCAATTTGTTAGTACCTATACATATACTTCTGCACTGAAAGGTGTAGTACTGGACACTTCATTACTTCATGCCCTCACTGACACAGGGCTGGAAACTTACACAGTTCACTTGCCTCATTCAGTTTTTCAGGGTCTGGAAGAGATGCATGAGAAAAGAAATGTAAGATTTTATATTTACTTGAGTTGTTTTCGATTAGTGGGTTTAAGATCAAACTCTGGTATATCTTAATAATAAATGTTGCTCTGAACAAAATTGTGAACAGAACTGAACATTGAAGTTTTTGAGGGACGATTAACATTTTTTGTTTTGTGCCAGTAATTTTTTTATTTGAATATATGGGTTCTCATCTCATTTATCATCTACCATATTTCTTTGTTAGATGAGTTTTAAAAAAATCAGCAATGAAATTTTAATTTTATGGGCTGTTACTTTCATTTAAAAGATGCCTTATGGGTTTAAATTTGTAAGAAATGTTATTGAGGAATGAAACATAATTCAGGAAACAATTTTTTAATATTTTATTCTAAATGTAATTAATTTGCAAACTGATCATTCTTGGTTCTTTTAATATGTATTATAATACTAAAAATATACCACTTTTGTAAACTGTTTATATACAGTAAAAGCTCTTTATTTGCAGGGTATATGTTCCATAAATATGCCGCGAATACAAAAACCGTGAATACGGAATAGTAATTTATGTGGGATTATAAGGAGACAAGTTCCTAAGTGACAAAATTAAAAAAAAAAAAACCCAAATATATAAAAAAATCAATTTGATTGAAGTTTTTGAACATTTTGATTAATAATCTTAAGGCTTAGGCAATGTTTTGAAGAATTTTGTAATTTTCTCTTGCTTGGCAGTTTTTAAAAGCTCCCTTCAATTCAGACTGATACGCAGCAGTCACATTAGACTTAAAAATAAGACTTCATTCCATAGACGTTCATAAAGAAATCGCAAAGCTCAGTTGCCATTCTCATACCTTCACTAAGATTTTTCAAAGGAAATGCCACGTTTCCAGTGCTTGTTGAAGCCTCTTCTTCAATGGGCTGTGAATTTAACATTTCCTCCAAGTCGGTTTCAGTCAAATCTTCATCTTGCTATTGAAGCAATTCCTGAATGTCACTGGATTCTATCTGTTCGAATCCATCTCGTCCTATTCCGTTCGCGATTTCGGCTATGTTTGCAGTCAAAGTTTGAATTTAAACATATTCTTCTTCATTTTCCGCAGTCAGAGCAGGTCACAGTTTTTTCCAGCATGACTTCAATGTGTATGGCTTCAGTTCTTCGAATGATTCTTTTACGTTTACCATGAATTTTGCTATGTCAAATTTCTTCCGGTATTCCATAACATTCATATCAGAACTACTTTCCGTACTATCCAATATGATTTTGAAGGTGCGTCGGATGTAATAGAGTTTAAAGGCCTGGATTATTCCTTGGTCCATAGGTTGAAGCAAAGTCGTCGTGTTGGGAGGTAAAAATGTCACTTTTATATTTGGATGCATAGTTTCAAGTTCGCGAGTATGACCTGGTGCATTGTCCAAAACTAAAAATGCTTTAAAGTCTAAATTCTGTTTTTTAAAAAAATAAGTTTCAACTTCAGAAACAATACAATTCCGGAACCAGTCACAAAAAATAGCGCTTGTAACCCACGCTTTCTTATTTGCAGGCCAAAACACTGGCAGGTTGAATAAAGATATCGCGAATAAAGAAATTTTTAGCCGCGAATATAAGAATTGGGTCGCATTTTTTAAATTCGCGAATAGTGAAAACGCGAATGAACTAAGCGCGAATAAGGAGCTTTTACTGAAATCAAATGTTTGCGAGTATCATTGGAATTCTTTATGGACTTAAAATGTCAGTCCAATTCTGGTGGGAAAGATTTTGTCTATGTTTTCATTATTTACACTGAGAGAACTAATTAAATACATATTTATTCATCGATTATAAAGGTTCATTACATAAAGATGCAATGCATGTAATTGAAATGAAAGTGAAAATATTTCGAAAAACTGATGAAAATACCCCTTTTCTTCATGGAAAAATTCCTTATTGATTGTGCTTCAGTGTGTGAATTTATGCCAGTACTGTGTGCGATCACACTCCAAATCTGAATGTAAAGATTTTATTGAAACTCCAGCAGAGCTCACCTGTTGGATTGCTATATTGAAAGTTTTCTATGAAGTTACTTAATATAATGACGTATAAAAAAAATGCATTTCCCCCTTGCCTTAAAAAAAGCATCAGATATTCTTCACTAATTGAATTTGGATATTTAAATGTTCTCATGTACCTTAAAATAAAAGACATGTGATTTTTGCCAATTACCATATGTCAATTTTTGTAATCCTGAAGTAATTAAATAAAATGTTTAAGAAAGTTTTTAAATGAAAAAATAAAGTTGTTTTCAAAATTACTATTTTACTTTTTTCTGCATTTTTTAAATCTGTATTTGTTTTTCCTCTCTTTCAGATAGTGCCAAAATATGATGATGCAGTTTGTCTCTTAGGCTTGCGTCCTTTCTTAGGGGTTGATTATTTAGTGAAATCAGACTGCCACTTAATTCTCGTTTCTTCCGTCGAGGATTCAGTTTCAAATACTGAGTAAGTATGTTTTCTTTTTGAATTTAAGAAATATTTTACTTATTGTAGTTATTCCAATTTTTATTAATTATTAAAAAAATAATTTTAGGAGTTGTATTCACTATTTTTAGAATTATCAGCATTCAATTTATTTTGCAATATTAAAACTGCTTTGTTTTTAGCATTCATGTCTAGTAATATCACAAATAGACTCAAGATTTACCGGCATATACTTCTTTAATGAATTTTATCTGTATTTATTTTCTATCATTAATAACATTTTTATTTTAATTAAAAAGGAAATAGTTGAAGAATTTCAGTTCTTTATTTTAACATTCCATTTCGAGAAAATGGTATGGAGGACGTCATATTTGTAGTAATAAAATGAGAAAAGGGCAAAAGTATTCTGTAACAAAGACTTCTATTTTACTATTATTTTAATCATCTCATTTCATGGTTTGAAAAGACATAAAAGTGATCAAAAGGGCATACTTTGTCAGTAAGTTTAAATAAACTGAATAGATGTTTTGTATTTACTGCCAATAGAAACAATGTTGGAATCAAATTCATGAAGAGTTCTCTTCAATGACTCTAGAGCCCGCCTGCAGAATCTCACAGAATTCAATGACTATGGTGCCCGCCGACAGAAGGCCACCGAATTTCACCTATGGTGACATCTTAATAAGCCAGTAACAGCCGCTAGACATCAGTGTTCGCTTTTGTCGAATGGATAAGTTATTGGATTTCAAACCCAAACGTCGCAGGTTCGATCTTTGGCGGAATTCAACCTACACATTGGCGCAATTCCAGCCAACAGCATCGCCAAAGTAAAAAGATATAGTGCATGTTTTACGCATGTAGCCTTATTATGATCCAGAAGTGCTAACTCTAAATGCGGATGAACGAAAACTAAATGCTACTGGTGAGAAAGAAAACTCAAACACTGGACCCATGGCTCGAGGCAGAATGAAACCTCTTAACATAGCTTGATTTTTGTTTTTCCCAGCAAGTAGCTGTCCTTTATAGGGCAATGTTGCGAAAAGGGAGATCTGTACATAGTTAGCATGGCTGAAGAAGACGAGTTTGTGAAGAATAAGGGCTGATGTTTGAATTTTAGCCAAATGTCATTACATTAAAAGTTGAACTTTAATTTAAATTTATTATAATTACTCATTTGTTAATGTTCTAGTAACTTCTATAACTTTCTATGAACTTTTATATGATTCCTAAGTACTCTGTAAAGGTTCGGAGTTCCACAAGCAATGGGACTAGTTCTTTGCCTGGATGTTACAAATTACTTCAAGCTAATAAACTTAATGTAATGTTACTCTGTGACTTGCTATTCTTGGCATCTTTGTGACAATATTTTATCAAAACAAGGGAAAAGAATAAATTCTATTTTAATTTTTAAGCTTCATAGAATTGTACATTTTTGCAATTATATATATATATATATATATATATAATCATAACTAGAAGAAATGCACAAGTGAGCAAAGTTTGGCAAGAAGGAGGTGTGACCCTCTAGTAATCAAAAAACTAAATATATCACTGATGTGAAAAAAAAGGGTTTTTATAAGTTTTATAGGGGAGACAAACCTATATAATTTGAAAAAAATCCATTGTTTTAGCTTAATTTTTTATTGAACTGACATTTTAATTACTAATTTTGATATCTGATGACTTTTTCAGAATTGATTTTTTGATGCATAACTATTATTAACATTTTAGTTACCTTTTTTTTCTGGCTCTTTCTATTAATTATATTTCTGAAAAAAAAATGTGGTCTGATTTGAATGAAACTGATTTTTGTTATAATGAAGCATGCTGTTGTTTGTTGATTTATTTTTCTTTTTACTTACAATTTCAAATATTCTTCTCTAAGATATTTCCATTTTCTTTTTGAAGACCTGATGGAGGCAACAAATCTACTTTATATTCCCTAAAAGAACCTGCTCCTATTCAAGTCTTTGCAGACCTGGTAACAAATAAAATTTTATTAGTAAATTTCATAATCTAAGAAAAAAATTTGGTAAAGTGTTTGTAACTTTAAGAATTAAAAACAAATACCATTTGCTAAAGTTAATCAGCTAGATATTTAATCAGGGTTTGTGTCTTACAGTACCAAATTAAAAGCAATTTATATATGCGATTGGTATGTGTAGCACAGGGTGTGAATATTTAATCCAAGGAAAAATTCTTCTTTACTTTTTCTTGTTTATTTTCGCATGCACACAAATATATATACAAAACATTAACTTCGATTATATATATACAGGGGAAAAAACATATATATAATATTGAAAAATGCTTCTAACAAGAACAAACAAGGAAAACATAAAATATGTTTTAAATATTTAATATATTTGAAATATAGGAAGTGCCGGTAACAACGAGCACACAAAATAATATGTTTTGCCTCCAACAGAGAGGGAGCTGGATGCCTGCTTGCGCCAGTTACACATCAATACCGGATAGCGTTGTTTACAAAAAACTCTCAAGAGTGCTCCGCGCATATTCCAAGCATACTCATGGCTTGGAGCATATTGCACCATCTATATTCAGTATTCATTTATACATATGAACAAGTATACAAAGAATAAACAACATACAAATAAAATAATGAACTAAAAACAAAAAAATTAAAAATAATTAAATCACAAACAGTCTGAGTTCCTAATTTAATCATAATGTTCAGAGTTTTAATAAACAATTCTTATACTTATTGCTGAATATCAACTTAAAATATTAATTAATATTCATAGCTGATAAGTAAGGTACATTAAAATGACTATAATTCTCTATTGCTAATCAAATCAAACAAAGATTTAAATTTAGGTGAATAAGCTGATAAATATGCTATAACTAAACAAAGTTGATAAATATCATTAAATTTTGTTATAACATACATTATAAATCATTACTATTTGGGTGAGGATAATTACAATACATGTTTCTTTTTTTATTCAAAATTTAAAATTTTATTTGTTTATACACTTTTTTTTCTTGTTTATTGGTTGCTCTAACTATCTCCTGCACCCCAAAATAGCAATAATAAAAACAATTGTGTTTCATTTCCTGTTCTAGCTTTAATCATATCTATGAATAAACATATTTATTTTATTCTTTATTCTGGAAAAATATACAAGTGATTGCCTTACTTTATCATATTTCAGCATGTTTAAGTTTAAATACTTAGTGTTTCCAATCATCATTAGTTCGAGAACATCTGCTATCAGACTTGAAAGAGAAGAAAGCAATAAACATCAAGTAATTTCTTTGAGGGGAAAACTATGGGGAGTTTTTATACATTATTATTTAATTTGTTTTTTTCATGTTTGTAAAGATAGAATGTTGTATTTGATACTTCCTGAAATGCTAGAGGTTTGAAATTTTATACCTTACTGATTTCTTAATTCAATGCTACGTTTTAATATTTTCTGACCTTTATTGTCCGCTAATCATTTTTCAATTAAATGATTAATATAAAGGCATCATTTAGTAATAAATTTGAGAAAAGAAATTGATTATAAAATTGCATAATATTCATGCTAATGAATTAATATTTATGCCAATATTTATTATAGTATTATCATAATATTTATACTAATGAGTTAATATTTAAAAAATATTATTTTAATAAATCTACTTTATACTATATGTAAAAAAGTTTATTAAAAAATATTTTATGGAATTTATTTTTTTATATAATTTTATTAATTTTTTAGAATATAAAAAAATTATTTTTATTATTTCAAGAATTCCCCCTCTCTTTAAAATTTCACTTTTGTGGCATATTTGTTCATTATCTCAAAATAGTTTTTGTACATTTCAGATGTACTAGTATAAATCTCTTTTTGTCTTTTTTTATTAATAAAATAGCTTTATCGGCTTATATCAACATATCATTACAGAATTAAATATTCAAGAATATAATGTTATTGTTAAATCTAAATTTTTGGTACCATTTTCTGATTATTATAAGGTAACATTTTAGTGATAATTATAGTGAATTATAAAGATGCATGAATTTTCTTCCTGAATTTGTTTTAATATCCTTTTATATAATTTATATATTCTTCTTTTGCAGATGGAAGTTGCAGAAAGTCAGAAATCTGCTAGTCCTAACACTTATTATCATCTTTTGAGTGAGGCACATGTAATTCTACGTACTGAAATTTTCTTTGAAAACTATGACAAAGAAGTTGAAACTTTGTATAGAAAATCATGTTTAATGTTAGCAGATTATTTCTTATGGTAAGTTTATTTAAAACATTTTATAAAATTTTTATTTGAATTTTTGTCATTTTGTAAAATTTCTTAAAAAATATTTTTGAATCTACCTTTAAAAAAAAAAAATGAAATTCAATATTTGCTCCAAAATTTGTCATAACAGATATTTGAAATTAAGTTTTTTTACTGTTTTGTTCTATTAGTATTGAAAGCGGAACTATGTGAATTCTATTGCTGTTTAAGAAGATTGTTTAAATTGTATTTATGTAAATTTTTATTGTAAAAGAAATTATTCTTTACAACATTGGTTGTTTTCTGAAATATTGTTTATCAAAGTGTATAGCATTATGAATAGTGCTAAAAAATGAGTAAATTTGGGAAATATTTTTGTTTCTTCAAACTGTTGAATTTTAAAAGCAAAGTTTCTATTTTTTTTTTTTTTTTTTTTTTTTTGAGAAAGGCAATGAAGATACCATTTTTTTTTTATTTTTTTATTTCTCCAATTATTAAGTTGGATAAATCAAAAGCATAGTCATAAATCTTTGTTTACTGTATACACCAAGAAAGAAAACCAGTTAACACATGTTAAATAATGCTTAATGGCATTTTTAATACTTCTTTCATCAACAATAAACTCTCTTGTATATTGAAATAATTGTTTTTAAGAAGTGAATTAAATACAAACTGTACCATGACTTTTTAGGGTTTGAAAAAGATTCAAACTTTAATTTTTAGTATCTTATATAGTGAAGAATTTATTTTACTTATGCATTGTAGATACATATTGAATGAAGCTTAATAAATTATAAATTGTTTTCGCCTGTTGGGTGTTCAAATTTGCATTACAGGGAATTATATGATTTGTATATTGGGGGTCAGAGCATAGCCTGCCTCATAGAAGGGAAGGGTGTAGTGATGATTCTCTCAAATTTTTGCTAATACCCATTGTGTGAATGGAGTATAAAAATAATTTCGAAGTTCATAGCAGAATTTTCTTCTATTCTGGTTGTTCGGATTTCATATAGTTAAACACTTTAAAAATTTGCTTTAAATCATATTGCCCTGTTTTCTTAATTGGAACTTTTTTTATATTTAACCAAGCTCAAGCAAAGTGCAGAAATTGAATCTGACAATCAAATTAGAACTCTTATTCAGTTATGATAAGACACATTAATTGTATGCTTAATAACTTATTTCAAAGAATAACTGAATACTTTACTTATTACATTTATCTAAAAGGATTTACATATAAGAATATCAGAAATAATATAACCGTGAGAAAAATATTAATTAAAATATATACAAATAATTAGTGCAGGCATCTGTCAACACACAAATATCCCTTAAATGCATTTCATTTCACAAAAGTCAACAATTATAATGCTTTCTCTTTTGAAACATTGCACATGAGAAAGCAAAAAATACCTTAAATCTTAGGAAATGAACATGATATTATAAAATTAACATAACTACAAGTAGAGAAACTAATTATATTATAATTGGAAAACCAGCTTATTGTAACAATAATGCTGAAAACAGTTTTTTTTTCAATATATTTTGCAAAGCTTTTTTTTACACACACACATATATATATATTATTTTCTTAACATACAAATATGCATTCTAACGATCAAAAGGCTTTGGAGTCGATTCTCAAACATTTTATTGTGCATATGTTTTTACGTTTTTTTCTTTCATGGACATAAATATGCTTATAGAATGCCAAACTCTACACTCCCTCTCAACCTATACATTTTATAAAATAGGTTAGAAACTCAAGAAATGTCCTGTTACAGCAATATTGGAATAGTGTATTGATTTCTTCCAAAAACATGGAACATATTTTTCAAGATTGTTTTTTAAATCTTGTAGTTTCTTGATGGACAATTGATCAAAAGCAATAATTTCTGCTGCCTTGAAATATATTGGGCACAAGACTTAAATGCTTAACACGACTCGACTGTCCATGTGTGAACAGAAAATATCTCTGGGGGTGGGGAGAGGAATGCCAATAAAGAGAAAATCGCAAATTTCTTCTCAAAGAAAATTATTCTCACCATATAATTTTTGCCCAAAAGAGAGATTAAGTACTTCATTCATAACGATGAGGCTGGGAAGTTAGTTTCGAGATGTAAATGTATTTCTGTTAATTTATTTTTTAAATAAAAACAATCTAAACATAAAAATTATTTGATTTTATTTTCCGTTTCATGTTTAAAATTTTGCACTTTCAAACTATAATTATAAAGTGTATCAGCAATACTTATATTGATAAACTGAGTTTTGTGAACTTGTACAGAATTGATAATTGAGATTCCTCTGCATAATTTACATAGATTTTTTAGTACATATTTATCAAATATATGCCCAATTTACTGATGATATAAATATCAATATTAATAACCTTACATATATAGATATGGATGGATTTTACTTACCTTATAAATCAAATTTTTGGAATTCTCTAATCTTGTATCAATTATTACTTAAGTAATATTAAAGTACTTATTTAATATTAAGTATAGTTACTTAAGTAATAATTGATAAATTATCTATTAAGAATAATGAATACTATGTAATATTGACATTTTCAAAAAGTGACTGAGTCCAATTTAACCTTTAAACAAGATTTTAAACATTAACAAGGTTAGAATTTAGAGTACTTTTATTAAAATATAAATATTCATTTTTTGTAATAGTAGAATTTTTCAAAGGTTGCTTCCACAAAAATTTGAATTGAATCTATTAATTAATCTCATATTTATTATGATTTTAAAAAATCAATATTGATTATATTAAGTTTCTGAAAACATACTTAGTATAGGATAAAATATTAATTGTTTTTGCTTAGGAATCTTTTATTTAATTTTGATATAAGCATGATGATAAATTTTTTGTTGTCATTCAAATTTTTTTGGTCATGCTGTATTTTCAAAAATCAATTTTGACTTTTTTGATAATGGCATATCTTTCCAAAGTACCTGATTAATTTGTTAATTTTTAAGAATATTAGAAAGGTCACATGTTTTTATTGCTAATTTTATTATATATATGTAATTTTCAAACAGAAGAGGGGAGGAAGAAGAAATTACAGTTAAATTTGCACAACCATATCAAAAAATATTAAACCTAAAAAAAATATATTTAAGATAATTCTTGAAATATATTTACATAAAAAACTAGGCATCATTAAAAGTCAGAAAGCATCCATCCCGAAAGTATCCTCATCATCCTAGAAAATACATGTATGTAGAAAGGTGCTAAATTTTTTTGATTTAAAAAAGCTCTTTTTTCAGTAGTTTTGCATTGCACACCATTTTTATGATCTGTGCCTTCCAAGGCACATAGAAATTTACAATATTTCTTGGGATATCAACATAGCATAGACCAGTGGTGGGGAAACTTTTTTTAAGATGGGCCATTTATAATAACTAGACGATCGTTGCGGGCCAAAGAATAATGCTTAATCGTTAAAAAATTTATATGTTCCATAAACATATACATATATTATTACATACATTTATTATTTTAATAGTAAAAAAGCAAAAGGTGAGAAAATTATAAGCACAAAATCTAAAAGGAATTTAGTGTTGTTCTTGATGTGAAGAATTATCACTTTATTTTCTGGTGTCATTACTGGTTGATGGTGCATGAGAAAAAAGAAATTAAGATTGTTTTATCAAAATTTCATCATAGTCTGGTTCCATTTGCGAAGCAGAAATTCTTAAAACTGATGAAAGGTGCTCATCTGTAATTCTTTTTTTTAAAGAAGTTTTCCTAAGCTTCATTGTTGAAAAGATTTGTTCGCATATATAAGATGAGCCGAACATTGTCATTATCTCCATTGCATGAGTAATTAGATTTGGGAAATTATCTGGACTTAAATTTTTATAAAATTCTAGTAATGGTACTGTATGAAAAATTTGTTTCAGGAGAGTATTACAGTTCAGTTCTATTAACTCAAGTTGAAATTTTGCTTCAACTTCTTCGTAATTAACATTGAATGGGGTCGCAAAAATACTAAACTCTGGTTCCATTTTTCTAAAGTCCTGAAATCTCCTTTCAAATTCTGAAGATAGTTTTCTCAAATTAATTTCGTAATTTTTAATCTTATTGTTTGATATAGTGAATTTTAAAGATTGTATTCTTGGAAAATGAGAAAAATCAGATTTAGAGATCTGATTAGCAAATAATAATAACTGTAATTTGAAACTCTTCAGGTATTGCCAAATATCGTGAAGAAACTGATTTTTCCCTTGCAATTTGAGATTAAGTTTATTCATGTGTACGAGGAGGTCTGTGAAAAAAGCGAAATCAGAAAGCCACGTTTCGTTTTCTAAGACGTCAAATTAGATTTTTATCAATATTTTCAATTCTCTCGGTGATTGTTCTTCTTGAGAGAGACAGTGACTGAAAATCATTTTTCTTTTCAGGGCACATACTATCGCACACATCTATTATGTACTGCTTTATAAATTCTCCATCTGAAAATTCTTTATTAGATTTAGCAATATTATAAGCCAACACATAACTGGCTTCCGTAGAGCATCTTTGAGAATGATTAGCTCTCTGAAATAATTGTTGTTGACTTGATAATTTTTTTATTAAATCTTTCGATTTAATTTTTTTCACCTCTTCGCTTAACGATGAGTAGGAGTGGTTTTCATGTTTGCTCTTGAAATGGCGTTGAATGTTATATTCTTTTAAAACTGCAACAGTTGTATTGCAAAGTAAGCACACAGTTTTTCTTTAAATAAAGTAAAGAAATATTTCCACGTCCATTCTTCTTTAAAAACTCGACATTCTGAATCCACTTTTCTTTTTTTAACATCCATTTTAGACTTACCTACTACGGAGAATAACACACAAAAACGCAATTGACGAAAGCTTACTACTAACTAATGCTCTTGCGCGGGTGTTTGTTGAGCAGTGGGAGTTTCGGGGATCACACAAACAATTACTCAAGTCACAGAGGGTCGATGCAGATGACTGACTAACTGATCTTCGGGCGGCCTAGCTTGTATTTATACCTACCTGCAAGGATTGTTCGGGAATTGGAGTTCTGCGGTTCTTTCGGAAAAACAGAACAATGAATCGAAAATGCGAGAGTGTCTGGAAGTTTCGAGCGAAGAGGAGTCAGCTGTTTGGGTCGGATGGATTTGTCTCGAATACTATTGTGTTTTGAATATCGCCGCTGGTAGTTTTTATGCGGGTCGTCACATTACGAAGTAAGAATGCGTTCAAACATTCTCACGACGGCACTCTTAAATGGGCCGGATTAAACCTTTCCGCGGGCCAAAGTTTCCTCATCACTGGCATAGACCATATCAACCACAAGCATAGACCACTACAAGATGTTCTTTATCAATTAAATAACTAAAAAGATTGTCTGACAACACAAATTAAATGGAATGCAGGTTCACAACAACTTAGTCGCATGAATAACAGCATGCACTCTTACTTAACATATGTCAAAACTTTGATGTTGATACTGTAATCTTATTCAACATTATATATTTGATACAGCACACAATTTGTAATATTTCTATTCATGCAATTAGATTGCTTTGCCTTTGTTAAAATGTATTGTGTTAAATCTGTTATGTGTATTTTATCTGATACGTTCTCTTATTTTATTTAATTGTATATTTGTGATTCTGAATTCTGTAGCAAAAATGATTTGTTTTTGTATGCCTGACTTACTTTCAAAGATTGGAAATGACTTTTTAAGAGATCTTGTAAGTTGCATAAAATTATGTTGTAATTAAATTGAAATGCTGATATTTAAAAGGATCACTTCACTAAAAGTAGATGGATGTCATTTTTTGTCATTCTATTTGTTATTTCAATTTCCATATGTATATCCATTTATCCAATTATTTTTAAAAAATAATTTTAAAGAATTCAGATAGAAATACCTTGATTAGCTTAAAGGACTGTCTTAAAACTATAATTTTAATAACTTATTAATTAGATTTATGTTTGTGAAAATATTAAAGAAAGGATAAGAAATAGCTAGAAAAAATGTATTTAGAAAATTATTCAAGTTAAAAATATAATTTTATATACATGTATTTAATTTCTTTTACTATGTTTTTTTAAAACTAATTATGATCAAATGTTAATTTTGTCTGTTTATATCTTCTACTTAGTAGATGAAATCTATACAAATACTTCAGCATTCTTATTGAGGATATATATATATATATATATATATATATATATATATATATATATATA
>JAPMOQ010002089.1:0-42717 GCA_026543055.1 Argiope trifasciata | reverse complement strand
ATATATATATATATATATATATATATATATATATATATATATATATAATTTGAAAATAATTTCTTTAAAAAGAATATTATTTCTGTTTCTTGTTCCTTACACTGCTGTTTTTTAATTTTCAGCAATGAATCAACACAAAAGTTATCTTCCATTCCATATTATCATTTATCTCAACTTTCTGCAGAAAACATTATTAAAAGAATTTTGGAATTTCGCCATCAGGTATGATTCACCTCTATATATCTATATATATTTAATTGAACTTGTTTTTCTATATAATTTTTAAAATTTAAAATTATTCTTGGAGAGGGGAAATATATAACAATTTTGGATTTTCCTCCTAATTTTTTATTATAAAAAAAAGTTTTATTCATAAGGAATATACTTAATAATTGATTTATTTAAAAGATTATTGTGTTTATATAAAAATGTTATTACATTTTTACTTTTCTATTTGATCTCTATTACATTTTGTCAATTTTCATTTTAATTTATTCAGAATTACTATTGATGATTTAAATTAGCTGGAGTTTTAGTGTTACTTGTTCTTCTAAATATATTTGAAATCAATCTGTTATCTTAATTAAAAAAATTAAATAGGATGTTTCATGTTATGAAAAGGGCTTAAATTTCAAGCACCTTTAAAAGGGATTAGTTATCTAGACGTTATTTGTTCCATTTCCTCACATGCTGATTAAGATAATTATAAAACCTGATTTATCAAGAAAGAAAGAAAACCAAGAAAAGAAAAGTATTTAGAAAAAGAATATAGGGTTAAATGGGTACAGAAATTCCAACACATTTTAATCTCATGAAACTTCTCTTCTGCTCTATTTTTCTTCAAAAATGTGCATTGCCCTTTACTAAAATACTTATCCGGAAAGGGGGAGTACAAAATATATACTACACCAACACCACACTTGTTTTGGCTTGAAAAGTACGATTTTTTTATAAATTTTTTTTTCTCAAAGCTAAAAACAATACTTAATGTTTCAGCTGTTGAAAAATTTATTAAAATTATATCTAGTAAATTATGTTTATGTTTTGTTGAATTAGAATACGCTGATTGGTTCAGCCGATGGAAAACAAAAATTCAGCAGTTTCTGACAAATTTAACAAAAATTTAAATATATTCAAAGAGATATATTTAATATAGTTGAAACTGCTGTAAAAATATTTGCTGTAGAGCCTCTTAAGTATATTAAACACTAACCGCCTTTGGCGACCAGCTGGTTCGCCATGAGTAATGCATTCTAAAATTTTCAATTAAGTCACATATTCATTAGCCTTGAAGTAATCCCGGGCATCGATTGGCCTGAAATTAAAAATGTTTTTTTTCCCCGTGATACTGCCAAAATATTAAATATGTGTTTTTAAAAAAAGCGAAAAAGGAAAAAAAAAAATATTGTATAAATGATTTAGATGTTGCAAACGATTATAGAAACCTTTGCATTGTATTTATTTTTTTAGAAAATATCATATTTTATGTTTCTTTTATTTTATCCAGTCACATGCTAAAAGTATCATTTCTTTAGACTTGATTTACAATGATAGTGTTTTTTTATTATTTGAACTTTTGTCATTGTTTTCTTTTATTTTATCCAGTCAGGCGCTCAAAAAAACATGGTCAAAATATTTCTTTAAAAATTCGTTAAAAATAGAAGCTTAAGTTATACATTAAAACACTGATACCATTAGAAAGCTAATTTTTTAATCTTTAAATTGATGTAAAATTTATGTTTGTGCAATAATATTTTCGGAAGTTATAGTGGAAAAACATCGAAATTTCGCCTAAATTTTAATTAGTTCAAATTCGAATTGGAAATTCGAAAAAAGGGCTCCGAGGTGCACATTCCCAACCTCCAAGGTATACATGTACCAAATTTGTTAGCTGTAGGTTCAACGGTCTGACCTGTAGATCGCCAACATACACACACACATTGAGCTTTATTATAAGTATAGATGTGGTCATCATTCTGTTTAATATCTCGTTTTAGAGACAATCCTCTAAACTGCTTATTAGATTGATTTTTTAATATATTATACTGAAAAGGAATTGATTGTGGTGTATTGGTCAAATGACCCCATCCATTTAAAAATTTATTTATTATTTGTTATGCTTATCTTGACATTTTTTTAAGCTTTACCTAAAGGGGGAAAAAAACTTAAGTTCTGGTGCAAAATTTTTTACAAAATGAAAATTTATTTTTTGAACTTATATTCCTAAGGGTTTAGAAACTATAATTTTAAATGATTTTCCCCTTCCCTCCCTTTCCCCCCCTTTCTTTTTATAACTTGAAGAATTTTTCCCCTAAATGAAATTTCTTTTTACCTATGAAGGTTTGACCTAATTGAAAGCGCAATGCACCATTGAAGTTAGGAACATGAAATTTGGGAAAGTTACTTATTGGGTATTAGAAGCCCACTGAGAATGAATGTTTTAAAATTTTAGATGTTTAATTAATGCTTTAAATTTTTTAATGTTTTTTAGTCATTTAATTAAAATTTTAGATGCTTTGTTACCATATCATCAAAGCATCATTGCACAAAAATTAAGTTTATATCATTTAAAATGTTTTAAAGAATAGCTTTTCAGTAATACCAATTTTGTTACGAGTGAATTCATTTTCCCTCTTCAGTTATTAATGTCTTTTTTGCAGAGTTTGTAACGGTGATTTTATTATAATGAAATCCAAAGCAATATTATTGCTTTTTTGATCCATTGAATTTTGATATTTTATTACTTCTAAAATCATGGTAAAAGAAAAAAAAAATGCTGCCTCTGCTTTAAATTTAAACTTAAAGTTTTCAAACAACTCATTGAATAATTTTATTCATTTTTTATTCAAAATTTTTGTTTGTCATGAACTACATTCTATCATTCTATAATGATTACAACTTTTTCTCTTCTTATAATTTATTGGATTTTTTTTTCTCAATGATATCTTTCTTTATCTATAAAAGTTTGTTCTGATTGGCAAAGCAACTAAGTTAGAAACATGAAATTCAGAAAATTATTTATTTATTTATTTATTTATTTTTTTAGATATTAGAAGGCTACTCAGAATGGATTTTTAAAAATTTTAATTTGAAGTTTAATTACAAATTTTAACATGTATACAACATAACATCAAAGCATATTATTGCACAAAAATTATTAGTAGTAATTTTTAAAGACTTAAAAAATAGCTTATCATTGATAATTCTTTTGAAATAAATGCATTTTTTTTTTAAATTTTTGAAAAATTTGTTTTGGACACAATTTATAACAATGATTTTTATTACAATGAAATTCAAAACAGTATCATTGGTTCTTCGAATTTGCTTAGTTTTCTTGACTAAGATGCTTAATGCTTAAATATGCTTAATTTTTTCAACAGTTTCTCACTGTATAACCAGTTAAAGAAAGATAATTTGATTTATTTGTAATTCCTTTTATGTGTTTATTGGAATTTCATAAAACAATAAAAATGAACAACTCAATTAAATGAAAAGTGTTACTAATCTGTTTCATTTTAGCTTGCGTGAGTCCCAAATGATTTTACAATGAAAAATAAATGCATGAGTCATTATTCTCATATTTAGTAAAATGTCCTGTCCTTATATTTACTTTTTAAAAACTGATATTGCCTTTTAACCCTTTAATGCTCAAATTTAAATTTTCTGAATTTTTAAAAAGGATGTAATTAATTTGCATGCATAGGGTCTAAGGAGAATAAAAATACCTTTAAAAAAATTTATAGTGGATTACACCCCACTGTGGGTGGTGGTTTCGCAGTGAAACCACCGCGCACCTACGACATTTTTTTCTGATAAATAATGAAACTTTTGAATTTACTTTGAAACGCAATTATTCATTATTCATTCATAGAAACACAAAAACATACAATATTATGAATGAAATTTATCTACACAGCCTTAAAACATGAAAAAAAAAATTATAAATGAAAATTTATAAGATTCGATAACCAAGGTAAAGAGGCAAAAAAAAAAAAAAAATTTTGCAACACGGAAAAAAAATTATACAATTCAAAAATCAAGAAAAGGATGCACAAATAATTTCCTGATTGACTTGATTTCCTAATTACCCATGTTTGAAATTTCTGCTGATGGTTCAGTTTCAAAATCAGGTATGGTTTGACGCATTATTCCCTTTTTTCTGATATGGAAGAATTTCAAACTCCCTATAATCCTTACCTCAATATAAACATATTCCTCACCCACAAAACACATGGCCAAACCAATATAAATTATCTCCCTTTTGATTTACTGAGAAAGAGAGGCAAAGGAAAGATTGTTTCTTCAAGTGGTTGCTGAAAGAGTTACTACCTCGCATTGCATGCTCTAGACGGGCGGTGGTATTTCTCCGAAACCACCTAAGAAAAAGTCAAGTTTGGTAAACTTTTCTTTCGTTATTTGATTTGAAAAAAATTTGTGTGCTACAGGGGCCTACATTCAACAAATTTATGGGCACATTTAGATTTTTTGTTGCTATGTACTTGCCGAAAAAAAATCGAATAAAAAATATGCGGAAACAGCATTATAAACGATGCCTTTTTCGATAGGTAAAAATTAAATTAAGTAATGTGCTGACATCTACAGGCAATTATTAAAGATAAGAGATTATTTTTCAATCTTCGGTTTCGTTGTGGAACCACTGCGCGTTTAGAAATAAATTTTTGAAAATGGTGGTTTCGCAGTGAAACCACCGCCCGTTAAGGGTTAATATCATGCTAAATTTAATAATTAGATTGTTTTGAAACTATTAATTAAAAAATAATGCTTCAAATTCTCTTCTAAAAATGAACTTCTAATTTTACAGCTAAAATTGACCAACATTTTTCAGTGTTTGGTATTTTATATGGATTCACTTCTCTTTGATGAAAAGCCACCAACTGTTCTTACTTTATCTCAAGTATGTATATTATTTTTTTATTTTCAATTAATAAAACATTTTTATGGGCTTATAAACATTTAAGCAAGTGACAATATTGGCTGTATTTATTGTTTCAATTTTTTTTTAAAGTTTGCTTTTACCCTTAATATTCTTTTAAAATAAACTATTTTTTGTCAGTGCATGGGTATAATTTTTTTAAAATAATGACAATCTAATGAAAAGTTACCTTTATTATTTTGTAATTATTTTAGACAAAATGAAAATTGTTTTCAGAGCACTGCCGATTTGATTTTATCTGCATATTCTGAAGAAGCTCCTGAAATGTTGTGGAAAGTCATTTTGTGTTCAAATTTTGATAGTTATAAACTTGGTAAGATGAATAAATGTAATCTATTATTTAATTTTTTAATATTATTATCTTCTATTACAATAATTTTTTTGTGTGTGTTTTATTTTAACAGATAAAGCCATTTTGATTCTAAAGCGAAGACTTACTAACAAACGACAGTATGTCCATTTTTCTTGTTCCTTTAATTTCTTATTATAAGAATGTTGCAATATCTTTTATAATTCAAATGTATTAAGATATAAAAGTACTTAATTAGATAATTTGTTCTAAGAACTAAAAATTCGAAAAGGCTGTTTTGATTCTAGATTGTTAAAAAAGATTTCACATGAACATTATTTAGTTAAACCAATTTTCACGTTGATACAGAAGTTTTCTTAACACTTTTTATGCTGAAACTAATGCTTATTACTATTTACTTGTTAAAGTTATTAATTTGCTATTTTATAGTATTTTTTTTAAATCACAACCTTTTTCTTAGCTACTAAATTTTTTTATTTCTATTTCTAAGTTTTAAAAATCATTCTCCCTTGTTATTTTTATTTTTAGATCCAGTCTTTCTTATTTCAAATTGTTATATATTTTGGAATTTTATTGAATGCTCCATCTTGTAAATCCCCAAATTTCAATATAAAGCAGAGTGTTTCTGCATCTATACTCCTCAAAAGAAGTCCTTTTAATTTTGAGGAAATTAGGCACTATTGTCAAAAAGAATGTAGATATTTTTTCAAAATCCAAAGTATTTTATTACATTTTCAGTTAATTGAAGTTTAGTTTGTTTTGATCATATGTACCATGTCTCCAGAAGAACAGGGGAAAACACTGAGAATTTAAAGTCTTCCAAAAAAGTGGGGAAAATACAAGGAAATTTCCATAGGATTAGCAGGAAAATTCTCATATTCCCTTAAAATTTCCTATGCAGGAAATTTTAAGCTTATCAGTTCGTTTTTTCCCTTCTAAAAACGGCCAATCTCAAAAGATTGCAAGAATAAAATATCGTAGCCATAGCTCTAAAAACGAAACAATACCTCTTACTATTATGTTATCTGGAAAATCACCACATTTTTTTCTGTATAGATAATGCTTTTTTCGATTAGCTCAACATTTGTCCTTTTTCAATGAGATTCTCAAATAGCAGCCAATGAACAAGAGTTCTGTTTCTGCATGAAAAAATAGAATACATTTCTCTAGCTACATTAAATCTGCAGAAGCAGCATGATGGTGTTTAGTCAACCATGCATGAGTTTATTAAATGGTTTGTTTATTATTTGAGATACCATACACTTATTAAAAGTAGATTGCAGAATTTTAAAAAACAAACAAACAATGAATTCCTTAAAATCCGTACAGTACAAATTGGTAAAATGATAATTGATATGATGGATAAGAAAGAAAAAAAATTCAATCTTGATTTTGTTGAATGATTGCATGTTCTGTAAGATCCACTTACTATGTACTACTCTCTATGTAAGAAGATAACGAGCCTTAGGAATATAGAAAAACAGGCACTTACTAGTTATGATAAAAGAGAACGGCATACAAAACTGTGTGTCGGTTTAGAAAAGTCATCATTGTTGTTAGACTTAAGGAAAAAAAGGAATTCAAGATAAGATGTCAAATCGAAAAGTATCTTTTTTTTTTATGTTAAAAATTGAATAGATTTTGAACTTTTTAGTTCAAGAACAATAATTTAAGATCTAACTTTTTATGGGCATGAAAACTTGTTATATCACGTTTTTCCTTAAATGCATTTAGTGATAAATCAGAAATATTTTCGATGAAAGTGAAATAGCTAAAAAATGTTCTTTAAGAAGACATAAAAGGAACTTCATTTGTTTCAGGTTTGGCCCATTAGCTCCATGAAACTAATGGCTGAAAAAATATGCAGAAATGGATGCCCAAAAACTTGTATTTGCAAAAATGAATTAATAAATAAAGTCATCTTGCTTTATAATGTTTTTATTAAGTTAATTATTTAATGATTTGTTTCATATTTCACTGGATTTTGTAATTTTATGTAATTTAAAGAGCACGAGAGGTAATATATCCCCCTTAATGCATAAATTTTGTCTTACTAAATTCTCTGTAATAAATAAAGATGAATTTATTATTATTTAGCATGTAAATATAAACCTTCTTTTAATGTGCTATTTTAAATCTTGTGAAATTTTTGACTCTTTTTTTCCATGCCTTAAAACCATATCCCATTACAACTACACATTTCTTTGTGTCTTGATTATACATTCATGAGAAACACTGGAATTTATCCCCCTCGAATTGAGTGATAATCTTGGTTTTGATATTCTGAAAGCTTAAATTTTGGAAGATGGTTTTAAAGATATTCCTGGGTAATGAGTGGTTTTTTGAAGGTAATTAATTATTTTGTAGAATTTATGTATATTTTTGAAATTATTTCATAATTTTGCTAAGAAATAGAAATTTTAATGTTTCATCACTCCATGCATTTGGAATTTGGTTACTGTTTTAATATAAAATCCATCTTAAACTGAAAACTTTTCTTGGCTGCTTCATTAAAAATAGCTTGCTATTATTGACGGAGAAATATTTATAGTTTTCAATTCTTGCTTTTTTTTTTCCTTCCAGACCTCTTAGTCCAATAAGTAATGCTGCAGATACTACAGCATTAGTGTATCTTCTTCTACAAAAAAACAATTCTGAAGCAGCTCAGAATATGATCATGTCTCTCACAAAAGTAAGGCAATATCAAATGTAATTGTTAACTGTATTATTCCTTCATTGTCATTAACATTATTTAAAATTTATACTCTTAAATATTAACATCTGTACTGCATATTATGACAGTATTTGAAAGGTTTAATAAGTATTCATGCTTTTGATTGGTGATATCACTGAATAAGAAAGTATTTGAGGTACAATATCTGCCACATTTATGAAATTATTAAAGGTATTCTATGTTTTCAACTTATTTTAGAATTTAATTTCTTTAAAACTGGAATAGAACAGTTTAACTCTGAATTTTTACCTGTAAATGTATAACGGTTTAGAAATATTTATAATATGATGAATCTTTGAATTAAAGTTCAGACTTTATCAACTGCACCCAATTGCTTTGTCAACTTTATCATTTATTTTGTGTTATACTTTTATGGTAGTTTTCTATAGATATTTAGTATTTGTAAAAAATATGTATTTAGCAGACTGA
Organism: Argiope trifasciata; assembly: GCA_026543055.1. Taxonomy (NCBI): domain Eukaryota; kingdom Metazoa; phylum Arthropoda; class Arachnida; order Araneae; family Araneidae; genus Argiope; species Argiope trifasciata. Next base: position 34,290 of record JAPMOQ010002089.1, on the reverse strand, counting down.
ATTTTTGATCATGTAATGTAATATGGCTATAAATAACGCGGTTGTATTTTTTCAATCAGCTGCTGTAATTATTAACTTGAAGTGCATATACCAAAAGATTATCCTCCAATTTTTTCTCAGGAATGGATATAAATGTGTTTTTTTTATTTTATAGAAATAGCAAGTGTTAAAGTTTATTCTATATTAAGCAATTAGTAAATTAATTATTTCTGAAAAAAAACCATGAAATGATGGAACTTATTTTCATTTTCTTAATGAATAGCCCGAGGTATATGATATTATATATTTCATTGGGTTTCTGGGTATTCAAGTTTAAATTTTCACTCTTTATGTGATACTGAGTCTGCAAAATGCTGAACAACATTTATTTTTATTTAGGTAACTGTAAAATATAGCATTTATATATCAATGCTAGTCTCCAATCAAAAAATTCATGCATCTCAAATATTTTTATAGCATATAAACATCATTGCTTAATTGCAATAAACACACACACTTAAATTATTAAGAAAACATTGATAAGTTCTGAATAAATTTTAAAAATAAATTTCGATTTTACATCTGGAAAGATAAAAAGATTTTAATCATTTCTACTTGTATAATTGTTTCCTGAATTGCATTTTGTGTGTGTGGAATGAATGAATATGTTAAATAAAACTTAATATTACTGAATTGAAACTTAGAACTGCTATGTTTTTACTCTCTTGCTTTTAAGGAGAAAGTAATATAATTGTCTAGAAATGCAAAATCAATACTTCAATTATCTTAAATCCAATCTTCTTCAATCCAAAAAACAGTTTTCACATTTTGTTTGAGAACACAGATGCTTAAAAATTCAAATGCTATTAGTAGGAAATTCAATATGTAACATTTAATTTAGATATGCAAACATAATATATTTATCTTCTATTTTTTGCATTGGTGATAGACATTAAAAGTAGCAATAATTATTAATCTAATTGTTAATTAATTTGTGTAGACTGATTGAATTTTCAGACAAAAAGAGCATTATTTAATTTATTGGACAAGTGCAATTATTATTACACTGTATAATTATAATTTTGTTAAAAGAATGTCTGTACAAGTGGATGTCTTCTAGTTTATTGTATAAGTTGATAAGTATTTTTGCAAATATTGGATGAATGTTTACAAAAATTATGTTTATCTGAAATAGAATGATTGAAAATTATTCTTTTTTGTTTTATTTTCTATACATAGCATTTTTATTGATTATTCATTTTCATAAGAAAGAATCGAACACTATTTTTTGCACAAAAATTGCTGTGCAGTTCATAAGAGGGAAAAAAGTAAAACAGAATCATTCCTAAAATTTTAAATACTTCTAGAAAAAAAATTGGGGGGAATATTTTTTCCCTAAATTTTTCCTGAAAAGTCAGGGAAAATCAAACAACTGAAAGATTGGCCACTCTGCTGATTAAAATTTTTAGTCATCTCTTTTTTAAAAAAATACAGATATTGCAACCAATTATGCATTTCTTATATGGAAATCTTTTTAGTTTTGGTAAATATTTAATGAAAAATATTGTCTGAAGAAGCATAGAGCTTTTGATAGAGCTTGGTGATCCTAAAAACCTCAAACTTTGAAAAAAATACTAATATTGAAATAATGATTACAGGTTACTTGACTGCTAGTTAGAGGTACTGAAACTAAAAATATATATACATATTTATTTGATCCAAATGCTATAAAAATATTTGGATATGTATCAAAACATTTTGCAGTTTTAAAAATTGCATCAAGTTTAAATCCGCCTTTATTGAAGAACCTTGTCTTTTCCACTCATTACATCTAGTGTGTGGTGTTGTTTCATTATAACTATGACATGAGTGCTGTTCTCGCATTTCTTTTCCTGCTGCACATACATTCAGATTTTGCAAATATATCCAGGATGATTTTTCTTCTGATTTGAGTAATAACCCTGATAAAGATTTAAAAAAAAGTAGTTATCTCTATTGATTTTGATATTTCTTTTAGGCAGATCTTCTCACCATCACGGCAAGCATTGATGCTAAACTTTGGGATGGAATAAATTTAACACATTTTGGAAAAGTGAGCTGAAAAGAATTTTTAATCATGAATTATTTTAAAAGTATTTTTTTCCATCCAGGTTTTATTACCATTTTCTGTTATACATAACCATTTCTCAAAAGTGAAAATATTAATTTATTCATAGCTGTTCAGATTTAACTCATAAAGTTTGTAGATGAAGATACCAATTTAAACATTTCAGAACTGCCATTTTGTTGTATGATATAAATTATTAATGTAAATGAAAGAATAACAAACTTGGCTTTATGCATAGTAAAATGTGCTTTTATATCTTTAAATATATTTTCAGTTATGAACTATTATTTTCTGTGTTTTAAAGTTAGTAAATTTTCTTTTCAGTTTCTGAAGCAAACAAGACCTGATGCTTTTGTGGAATTACTGGTTAGCTATATTGATTCAAAGAAATTTCAGATTTCAGAAATTTTGCAGTTTCTTCAAGTAATCTTGCTTTTTTGGCCATTAATTTTTTTAATGTTTTCTTCTATTTTTTTTTAAACTAAATTTACTGATGAAATTTTTTTCAGTCTGAATCGCCCAATACAGATCTTCACTTGGTATCACTTCTAAAAGAATTTTTGGAAGCAATTTTGAGCGGTAATTTAATTTTCATTTGTTCTTTAAAAGAATATCTATCACCAATAAGTCATGAATGAAAATTTGATTTGATTAGTTTTAATATCTGCTATTATTATTTTTTAATGGAGAAATGTGTCATTAAATTGCTCTTTTACACAAATAACTCAAATAACGCAACAAAGACAGTCTTCATAGTGGGTTTTCATATCCTTTCTTAAACCATTTTTAATTGCCTATTTTTTTTTTTTTTTTTTTATAAAAATTTTTCACAAGGAAATGAAATGTAAGTAAGGAAGGAAATGAAAGGGAAAATTCACAAGGAAATGAAATATAAAAATTACTTCAAAAAAGGGAAGGGGGGAAGACAGATAATTATAAAAAATGCCAGAAATTGATTTTCTTCTTAGTATTTTATATATTTTATCTCTTAAAAAACATTAATTTGGATCAGATAATGTTTTAATTTATAACAGATTTATTTTCATTAAGTACCAAACATATATATTGTACTGTATTATATATGGCATGGTACCATATTATGTATGGTATCTATCATTGTATGTTTTAATTTTTAATGAATTTGTGATTTATAATCTTCTGAAAAAATAGAATGGACAATTTTGCTACACATTTTTTGCCTTATTCACAGTACTAAATAAAAGTAATAATATTCTGAAGACAAAAAGCATTCAAGGAATAATTTTTTTCTCATACTTTGGCATCTGTGGTTTATTAAATATAGGTGAAACCTTGGGTATAGCATTATTTTTTTGACACCTTTGATAATTTTATTGCAAATAATTACAAAATGCACTTATCTTCTGTTATGATCATCATACTACTGACCAGAAGTATGTTCTATTAAAATGTAAAGCCTTTTTAATATGCTGGAAATTTTAAAATAAACGTTAAAAAATTCATTTACTTATCTAGTTTCTGATTTTTGCTGAATTCAGTAAATAAAACAATTCTTTTTTCAGATAAATCTATGTCAAAACAAGTTGATTCCTCTGTACTGGTAAGAACCTTTCTTTAGTGAGAATAATATTTTATTCAATTATTTACAGCTCCTATTCGGTGAAAAAGCATGTTTTAGATTATATTTTCATTGCTCAAACGTTTTATTACTCTATTGTTTTATTATTAATATCTTGTGGAAGTTATGAATCAGAACAAAGATTTTTTTAATAAAAGTAATAAAGTAATATTTTTTGCATTCTAATGAAATTATTCTTAAAGTATTAGTCCTGCAATTTTCTTTCATTGGAGTTTATCACAAACAGTGTTTTATATCCTTCTTATATTTTTGCTTTTTTTATTATTTTAGTTGCACTGAATATTAAAGGATTCATAATTCTTGATCATGGGTCCTTTTGTTAAATCTTTTCTACCCTGCATAAAAAGGGATAATTTAGGGCTCATTTCTAATAATAGTAAATTTAATTGAGAAATATAGAAACTATTATTTCTCTGAAATTTACTATTAAGTATTGAAGTCAACGAGAGAAAAATTGTTCCAACCAATTAACTAAACATTTCTGTATGTCTTTGCTAGAATTATCTTCCTAAATGGAATAAAGAAGTTTTAAGCCCATCATATTTTTAATTTATTAAGTTAATAATATAAATCAAATTTCATTTCAAACAGTCCATTTGTTAAATATATTAACCTTCTTATTGCTATCGAAAACTGCTTAAGAATTGTGCATTCTGTTTTATACTTTTACAATACTTTTAGTTGCCATAATATAATAATAGGAAAAATTGCTTTGATCACAATTTAAAGTCATTTTTATCATTACATGATACAAAATGTAATAAAAATCAAACCTTAAATTAATAGATAAGATATTAAAAGAAAAGCTATGCATAAAAAAAGACAGTGCCGAAAATGGATGTTATTATTTGTGCAATTGCACTGAAATATTTTCTGAATTAGTTTTAAAGATTTTAGACTAATACATCAAAAAGGCATCTAATTAGTTAGTTAATTTATAACTATGTTTACTCAGTGTTTTATAATATTCATTTTTTTCTATTTTTAAATTAAAGTTTTTTATTTTTAGAATCTTTTGGTGAAGATCTATTTGAAAAGATTACTTGCACCTAAAGAAAAGTCTACTTTTGGCTCAAGTATTTTGTCTAATTCAGTAAGTAAGATAAATAATGCAATTTTTTATTAATAAATAAATCAGAATGCATTGTGATTCTTATTGCATGACAGCTTAAAGCTTTCCAGCACCTTTCATGTGTTTGTTTTCCAATAATCAAATGCACGCATGTCAATAATGATAATGTTATTCTTAGTGATGTTTGCATTTAAATTTAAAGAATGCAATTAATAAATGACAAATTGTCTGCAGATAGAATAGATAGATTTTTCCTGTGTATTAATATGCTCATAGCGTATTTTGGGTTTAAAGAATATATATATATATATATTTGGTTAAATTATGAAAAAGAAAAAGATACTAAAAGCTTTCACTACAATTTTCATCCTAAATTTTAGAAAGTTACATCAAAAACTGAATATTTTAAATTGCATTTACAATTATTAAAAATGTTATTTATAATTTATCTAAAATTTCTTAATTTCTGAAAATAATGCGATTTTTCCTTCTAGATGGGTTCCTTTTCATTCTTTTTTGGATCCAGTGCCTCGTGGTTGAATGAAATGCCTCCTTTTAATGGTGAGCATGCCAGTCATATTTTATCTCAGACTTTGTATAACTTGTCTTGATTCGTGTCTGGAATTTTGTATCTAATTTTCCCCTCATTACCTAATGAGGCAAAGTTTTAAAATTTTATATATAATGGCTGTATGCTATTTTCAGTGACATAATTATTAATTTTTTGATTAATTGATTGACTTAATTAAATTTGATTACAGACAAATATCACTATTTAATGGTCAATTTGAGGAAAAAAATTGCTTTTTAAAATTTTATAATGTTTAAAATAATGGATCTATAAAAATAATTTTCTAATGCAGCTCCTAAAAAATGTATTGTTTTGCTATAATATATCAATATTTATAGTAATTTTTCCTATCAAACAATTTTTTTGTATATAAATGTATTCTGTTAGAATTTTTTGTGGGAAAGTGATTAATTTTAAGTCAATGATTTTCTCTTATTTAAAAGGAAAGAGAGAGATTTTTCAAATGTCAAGTTGATCACCCCACATCTTATAAAAGAAGGAATTTTGAGTAATAATATTCAAAACTTCTTTAAACTGGATGAAAAATATTGTCCAATTAGTATAAATACGTAACAATTTGTCGTATTTTACAACAATTAATTTTTTCGTATTTTTGGAGAATTTTTAAGTTTTTGACATTATTGCTAGTTTTTTCCGAAAGCATTTGTAGAAACAAAAGATTGCAAACTTGCATCTTACTATGTTTTCTCCCCCTCTCCAGGTAGAGGTATCACTAGAAATTGCTTGTTATCTCCTAAAATAGAGAGTAAAAAGTCTGATTCTGATTCAAGCTTCTGTTGCTGTTGGAGTTGCAATGAAGATTTATTGAGAATACAGGTATTTTTTTTTCAATAAGTAATTTGATTTTTTTTAACAATTTAAAATTGGTACATTTAACTTGCTACATGACATTTTAATAAAAATGGGCTATATTTTCATTGATGCTCAAGCCAAATCATATTTTTACACAATCACATTGTTAAATGAAATTTTTATTAGTTATACATTGCTTTCAAATCCTTTTCCTTATGATGAATTTTAATTGGTAAAAAAAGGGATTTTTTTTATTACCAATTGCATCTTTATTATATGAACATCTATGTTGATTCTTATGGAAGGAAGCTTTCTATGATAGAAAATTATATAGATATATATTAGGAAATATAACTGATGGTTCTTTTGCAAATAAATAAATAAAAACTTAGAGCTGTATATGAAAACATTTATCTCTTATTTGAAGTTTTATAGTTCTGTAGCATATGGTATACACTGCCTTGTCAGAAAAGAGAAGTCGTTTCTAAACAAACTATTTACATAAACTTTTACAGTTTGATGATGAATTTCAATAGAAAACACAATCATTTTTGGATGTTAATAAGCATATTATATTTAAAATTTTAACAAATGGTCAGCTCTTAATAAATTATAGCAATAGGTGCTTGGCATTCCTATTGCTTTAAATTGTCTGGAGTTCAATAAAATTTGCCAAAACTATTATAAAAAAATAAATAGTACCCCATATGATCCCAGTTATAATAATTAAGAATTTAATTTCTCTACAGAATGATTTGTTTGAAATTTTGCTTGGTGCAATGATTTTTAGCAGAATCTTACACGATTAATATGAATTTTGCAAATATATTTTCAATGCTAATGCTTTTGTTTGCTCCAGTCTCTTCTTTCTTATTTGGGACCCCCTGAGGACATAAAAGGCTTAGTTTTGGACTTTCTATGTTCTGCCAAGGACCAAATTCCAAACTGGCTGAGCTTAGAAGTGATGTGCTCCAGTGAAGCCAGAGCCATCAAGCTGCTGATGGGAATGGCTCCAAAAGCCTTATTATCTTACGCTACAGACACTTTTAAAAATGACAGTGAAAAGGTATCTGATTTACACTGAATTTTAATTCCATTTTATCTTACATAACTGTCATGACTCAGGCCTGATATTCAGATTATGTATCTAATTACAGACCCCTTCTTTGCTTCATAAAGTGCCTCATCCTCAACTTTTTTCTTTTTAAAAAAATGATTGATTTCTTTTACCTCATTTAATTATTTTATCATTTTTTGTAATGCTTTAAATACACTGATGGAAAAAAAATCCCAACACCAGGAAGGAGCAGTGCTAGATAAACGAAATTTGGTAGGCGTGTTTATACATCTGAAAGATGACGTCGATTCAAATTTCGAGCTACGCGCGTAAGTGTGGCGCTAGTAGTGACACTATAAACATGCAAATGAGGTTTGCTTTAAATAAGCGCTGTAAGGTTCGTGATCGTTATTTACAGTTGAGATTTGACGTAGTGGGTTAATGTTAGTCAAGGATACCTCTGAGAAGACGAAGAAGCCATTATCAACAGCTCACTGAGTTTGAACGAGGTCATGTTGTAGGGTTACGAGAAGGTGGGTTTTCTTTCCGCGATATTGCTGAAAGACTTGGCAGGAATGTATCCACTGTGCATGAGTATTGGCGGTAGTGGTCAAGGGAAGGTACTGCCTCAAGAAGACCAGGTTCCGGGCGGCCATGTGGTACTGCTGAGATGGAAGACCGTCGTATTCGGCGTATGGCTGTGGCTAATCGTACTGCGTCTGCAGCTGAAATTCGAGCTGCAGTTGGCACCACAGTGACACAACGAACTGTTACAAATCGGTTACTTCAAGGAAAGCTCCGAGCCAGACACACTGTACAGTGCATTCCTCTGACTCCAAACCACTGTCGTTTGCGACGTAAGTGATGTCAATCTAGGGCTCATTGGAGGACGGAGTGGAGATCTGTTGTGTTTTCTGATCAAAGCCGGTTCTGCCTTGGTCGCAGTGATAGCCGTTTGTTGGTTAGAAGGAGGCCAGGTGAACGCCTGCTAGTGACCTGTCTGCAGCTTAGACACACAGGGCCTACTCCTGGAGTTATGGTTTGGGGAGCAATTTCGTATGACATCAGGAGCACTCTCGTGGTTATCGCACGCACCCTAACTGCAAATTTGTACGTCAATCTAGTGATACAACCTGTTGTGCTGCCATTCATGAACAGCATTCAAGGGGGTGTTTTCCAACAGGATAACGCTTGCCTTCATACCGCTGTTGTAACCGAACGTGCTCTACAGAGTGTCGACATTTTGCCTTGGCCTGCTAGATCACCAGATCTTTCTCCAATCGAGCACGTATGGGACATCATTGGACGACAACTCCAGCGTCATCCACAACCAGCATTAACCGTCCCTGCATTGACCGCCCAAGTGTAACAGGCATGGAACTCCATCCCACAAACTGATATCCGACACCTGTACGACGCAATGCATGCACGTTTGCATGCTTGCATTCAAAATTCTGGCGGTTACACTGGTTACTAATGTACCAACATTTCACATTTGAAATGGCTCTACCTGTGATCTTGAAACTTTAATCAATTAAATATGTTACCTAGACAAATGTATTCCTAAAATTTCATTACTGTGCAATAATTTTTTCTTGGTGTTGAGATTTTTTTTCCATCTGTGTATATATGACAGTTTATTTATGCATACTTTTTTAAAATCTTGAATAGAGTTTTGAAGCAGAGATTTTGATTAACTTTTTAAAACATGACCATTTTATGAACCATATATTTGTATATACCTTGTCGTTGGTGCTGCATAATCAAAAGTGGTTTTAGCGCCAGTAAACTCGATCAACCCCCTCTTCTTTACTATCTTTAAACTGTTGTAAAGAATGAAGCCATCTAATTAGATAGATGGTTTGATGCAATTATAATAATATTATCTATAGCACCCAGGCACATCATGCAGCAGTCAGCATGTTAATTTGTTTTATGTTTATAAAGATGGAATTTCATGATTGATTTTTTTCAATCGCTTCCTGATATTCTAAATTCTGCACACTTGTGTTCTCTTGAATATTTAATTAAACATTATTTTATTTATTTCCAATCTAAATAATCAACATATTAGCTTAATTTTTGTTCTGTTCGTTTGACTGTACTTGGTTGTAAATTTAAGATTCTAACAGTTAAAAAAATATTCAATTTAAATTTAAAGATTAGAAAATATTTGAAAGAAATTCAGTTTTTTACTTTAATTTTTAAAGTCATTTTTATGAAATTTATTACTTACGAATTTCTTACTTGTAGTGAAAAACTTTTCTTTTCTTAATTGAATTCTAATTGAAGAAATTTTTATTGCCAAATACTTTAATTTCTTTAAGATTTGTTATTTTAAATAAAATCAAAGTTCACTGTTTCCTTGAAAAAAGACAAATTCTCTTGAAATTATTAGTGCCAGAATCAATCGTTAAGAATTGTCTTTTTTGATAGTGCAAGAACATATCTTGCTGGTTAAAGTACTTTAAAAGATACAGAAATTTTAAAAATATTTTTGCCACTGGATATTTCCATGGTTTTCAACTAAAATTTACAGCATTGTTCATAAATATCTTAAAATGGATTAATTAACTTGCATTTGTTGTCCCTAATATTTGTGCAATTTATTCTGCTTGCATACAAGCAAATTTGAAAAAAGGAAGGAAAAAATTCTTAGCGTAATGTCCTGATATATATGGAAAAGTTTAGCCCTTTTAAATCAAATGATAATTCAAAATTAAATTGGCCAGAAAATATTATCAAAATCTTGTGATTCTTTAAAATAACAAATGTCATTGGCAATTTCATTTTACTTAGCACTATAAATTCAGTCTCACTAATAAAAAATTTTTTGAATTCAATGTTTCAACTATTATTTTTACTTAAATGCATTATCTATAAGTTTGAATTCAATTTGAATTTTAGTGGTCTATGCTATTTACTTTCTTGCACGAGTACATGAAAAATATTCCAGAAGATCATCCAGATGTAGAAGTTTATTCTCAAACATTTTATGGTAAGTTTGTCTTATTATTCATGCACGTGTGCCTACATTTAAATTAGAAATCCCTTCGATTCCAGTGAGCAAATTGAATTGAAAGATAGGCGCAAATTTTGATTCATTTAAAATTCATCCTGTATGTTAATTTTACAATGAATAGTGTGGTTAATAAAATCGAAGATTACCTATTAATGTTATAAAATTTTTCTTTTAGGTTCAGATTCAGGAATAAAAATTTTAGTATTATAAAAATAGTTTAATACAAATTGTTTGCATTTGATTTATGAAAAAGGGGTAAAGTTCATTCAGTATATATTAAATCTTACAAATTCTATGATTGATGAATTTAGTTAAAATTAGTACATCAAAAGCCAATAAAGCCCTGTCTTTTCCAAAAATCTTCAGTGTTTATAAGTCTATTCTAATATGAACAGCCAAAATGGTAATGTTTTCTTCCAGAAGTTCCTTTTATTTTAATTGAATCCTACTTGTGGTTATAGCTAACTATTGTTAGGACACTTATAGGAAAGAAACATAGAAATAATACCAAAATTAGATGCTCAATATTTTGAATTTCAAGCACCCTCTCGTCAATCGATTTCATCCTCAAACTGGCACTAAAGTTTGTTTACAAACAATTTTCTGATTTCTTGTTTAGAGAAGAATGCTGGCTTTTATAAATATGAAAATCTTTCGAATTCAGTAATTATAAATTTAATTACATGAACTAAGAAATAATAGAATGCAAAAGCTTTCTTGTTTATGAAATTTTTAAATTGTGCCTTTCAGTCTGTGAGAATGAAAATACAATGAATTATGTACATGAAACTAGGAATGTAATTTTCTGTCCAAATATGGGTTATCTTTGTGCTCGTAACTAGGACCACGGTGGCAAGGTCTCTGCTTCAGAACCGGAGGGTTTCAGGTTCGAGACTCTATTCCACCAAAGAATACATCGTGTGAGGGGGTCTCTTGAATGTTAAATCTGTCAGGCCAAATGTCCTCCCTCTGGTGTCGTCCTCGTCATCTGACCATGGTTCAAAGTGACGAGGTCCGTCCCCAAATAGCCCTAGTGTTGCTTTACAGCTGGACGTTAATATAAATAAGCTAAACTAAATTGTCCAAGAAAACCCAAGGTGTGTGATAAGTCAGATAAATGAATACTGCCTGCGATTTTGTTATCAGAATTTTTACCAAACACTTTAACCCGTTCATTAACTTTTAAATAACCAAATGCAATAACTGAAACATGGTTTGCGATGGAATACATACTTGGCTTTCTTTACTTCATCACAAAACTAGACACATTCTGTTTACATAGCTGAAACTCTTCACTGTTGCCCACTCCCTCTATATTTGTGAACAAAGGTTTTCTGCACTATTAATATAGCTTAATTTGCTTTTCAGCTGTACTCCGACATCTCGCCGAGCATCTGAGTCCAGTGGAATTCTTGACTCTTCTTCCCAAAGGCGAGAATCCCATTTTTTTGCCGCATGTGAGACGCTGCGTGGAGAAGCACCAAGCAGAACAACTCAAGGTCAAAATTGTGTCTCTGGGACAAGAGATTAAGTCGATGATGCTCTGCCAGTAACTTTTCACTCTTTAAATTCTTGTTAATCAGTTAATATTGTGATTCATTACTGGAATTTCTTCAAATAATCAGATAAACAGTTTGGTTCAGCAGCATTTTGATAAATGCGGTATTACCTCGCCAATAGGGTTGGTGTATGTGCAGAAGGCATACAGATGTACCGTCCTGACAACTGTTTGTTAATTAGTTGCAAAGTTGTGGGTGGAAAAGTGCCGTCATGTCTAATCTAATTTAGAAATCATTATAAATGTTCTTAATTTTGAATGTATCATTTTCGCTATTTCACTACTTTAAAGTTTATTATGAATAATTTATCATTAGAATTTTATGTATACATATGTTGGATCTGTTGATATTTATGTTTAGTGATCAATAAATGTTTATTCCTTAATACTTATGTTAAATAATATGATTGAAGAATGATATTCTCTACTCACATCATTCATTTAGAAATGTCTGGCATTCGATTTTCAGGTAGAAAAATTACTACCCCCCACCCTTTTTTTTTTTTTTTTTTTAAAAAGAATCCAATGTTTTATGTTAAATACACAAAAATTGAAAGTTGGTGACTTCAGTATATTATTTTTTTGGCTGAAGTTGATTAATTTGCATTATTATTATATATATATATTTGTGTGTGTGTGGCTTAAGTGAATTATTTTGAATATTTATCGCTAAATTCTGAAATTTAAAAAAATGCTCTTATTATAATACATTTTTAATTATGGTTTTCATTTTCACAAAATTATGTTTATATTAGTAAAATGATGTTTCATAGATTAAATAGTACAAAAATTAATTGGTATTATTTTTAAAAATATCTCATCTGTTTGATGAGTTGAAAAAGAGATCAATGAATTTTATTTTGGTTGCAGCTACTTTTATAACCAGCGGGTGACCGAGCTCCGCTCGGAGAAAACAGGTATCGAAGCTAACTCGAAGATTTAAATTTTCAATTGTGATTTATCAAAACAATACATGCCATAAGAAAATTTGTGAAACCATTGGTGAAAAGATAACCGGTTAAAGTGCACCATTGTAAACTATTCTAAACAAAGTTAGAGTTTGGAAAGGGAACTATTCTATACAAAGGTAAAGTAAAGATTGAAGTGTGTTGAAGTTCAATATTTTTGACAAATTTATTTAGAAAAACCAAACATATATATTAGGTTGGTGCGTATGAAATGTCGGATTCTTAAGTGATTGTATAAAACTGCATATCTTTCTTCAAAAGCTGTTTATTCAATCAAAGTATGCTCCATTCGCTTCAATACACTTCTCCCAACGAGATTTTAAAGCGTAGATGCCTGTCTTAAAAAAATTTTGGTCTTTAGAATTAATAAACTCTGATATCGAGTTTTTTAGACTGTCTTCATTTTCATAGTGTTTGCCCCTTAAAAACAACTCTAAATGCTTGAAAAAATGAAAATCGGTCGGCGAGAGATCCGGTGAATATGGTGGATGCTGCAAAACTTCATATTCCAGTTCGTTCCAGCTTATTTCGCTCTGTCAGTGCGTGCGGTACCCACTTGTCCATCTTCTTAACCTTGCCAATCTCAGAAAGGTGTCTCAATATCGTTGTATGGTCAACTTTCATCCTGATAGCAAGTTCCCTCGTGGATACGGCTGGATCCGCTTCCACTAGAGCCTTCAGGTCATCATTCTTCACAGACGTTTTGGGTCTTCCGCGCGGCTCATTTTGCAGTGAAAAATCGCCAGTCCGAAATTTTTCGAACCAACGCTGCACTTTCCGATCGTTAACCGTATTCTCCCCAAACGCTTGGTTTATGTTGCGTGCAGCTTTTGCAGCACTATTACCAAGTTTGTACTCATATAAGAAAATGACGCGAATGTCGGCAGAATTCATATCAGCAATAAACTCAAAAGAAATAACAAAAGGGAAGACCTTCGAGAAAACCTATTTTGCTGAAATGAGTCTCTGGCAATGGACAATACGACTATGAATGAGGTTATGCCAAAGACAAAAGTATAACGAAAACAGGGAGACAAACGTCCGCATGTAAAGAGAATCCGACATTTCATACGCACCAACCTAATACATACATAAGAAACATATTATAAAGATATAACAGCATAAACATAAAACTTTATTAGTTCGCCATATTGGCTATAGATGGCAGCACGTTACCGCTTGAAAATTTAAGTAGCCATTATGGCGAACTAATAAAGTTTGAAAATATCCTATCTGTAACTCCGAACTGCTCGACCGTAGCGCTTCAAAACCGGCGCCAATCGATTCTTCGTGGCCAAAAACCCCAGACCCCCAAGTTTACCGGAGTTTATTAATTCTGGGGCGATTTTCGGCTTGGCAACCATTCCTCGTATTATAGTATAAGATTTCAAGATGCTTGTAAGGCATATATTTCGAAGCATGAAAAAGCCACCTGAGAAATGATCTTTCTGTATGTTTTCCCAAGCGTATGTTAATATTATGACTCAAGAACAAAACAAAATTTCTAATGAAATTTTACTTATGTTAAAAACCAGATATGTAATTTCTCTAGTTTTTCCAACTACTAAAACATATAAAGTGTGTGATGCTGTTAAATACATATTTTAGCATATTAGTGACAATGTAGTACAAAATAGTCTTTGCAACAACAACGAATATCATTGAATGTAGAATTTGTAATATTTTTTGCATAATTATACAAAGTACTAAATTTTCAGATTTTTACTGTACAATTGTTCTAGTTAATTCTTTTCTAAGATTTGGTTCAATTTATCTTGCTAAAAATAAAACCGTTTAAAAGCTTCTTTCCTTGTTCAATGTCAAAAAATACGTTTTTATTTTATAAATATTTCTTAATATGTCAAATTGCAAGAAATGTATTTTCTAGTACACCAAAAGGAATGTATTTTTTAAATTTTTTCAGTCAATTTCTTTTATATATATATATAGTTTTTCAAATATTATAAGTTCATCTAATTAAATCTTGAAAACAATTTAGTCTCATATTCAACCAAAATTTAATTAGAATTAATTAGTTTATTCATTTAAGAAATATTAGAACAACATACCGTGATTGAGAGCACATAATTGTACAAAACTTCTTGTTCAACAAGAAATCACTAAAAACTAGGCTGTAAAATTCCCTTTTAGAAATATGTAGCAAATCCAATCAATGCATATTTCTCTGTTGAAGAATTTTTAAAATACTAAAAATAGTGGAAACTAAAGGCCTTATCACACAGCAAAATATCGTTGGCACTTTCTGTCAGCAAACGATAACGAAAGTGACGTCACTTCAAAGTTTCACATGATTGGTTGAATTTCCTTTGCGGACAATATTTCCAGCAGTTAGAAAAAGTTGATGATTATGAAACTTGCTTGACCGGGTTTTGAGGGTAGAAACGGAAAAGTGCTGACAAAATTTCATCATGTGATAAGGCCTTAAATTTATATATTACATAAGAGAAATACAAACTAAAACCAAGTATATGACGACTGCCAGTTTCAATGACACCTTACTTGAAATGGGAGATTACAAATTTAAAGTAGTTAATAGTTTTCACCTATCTGGGTTCTGAATTGAATACTGTTAATGACGTAACACCTGAAGTGCGTAACAGAGTTACTGCTGGCAACAGATGTTTTTATGGAATTTACAAATATTTAAAATCTAGTCTGATTAGCAGGAAAACAAAATTTTTGCTCTACAAAACTTTGATAAGGCCCATAGTAACATATACTGCTGAAACATGGGCAATGACTGAAAGTGATAAAGAAAGCAGTTTTTGAAAGAAAGATATTGTGAAATATTTTAGGTGTGAAATGTAATGACACATGGAGAAGAACAAACTTGGAACTTTACAATCTGTACAAAGAACCTGACATAATAAAATTTATCTCAATCCAAAGACTAAAATGGGCAGGACACTTGATTAGAATGAAAGATGACCGAACCACCAAAAAGATCTAAGACGCTAAACCTTCTGGAACCCGCAAAAGGGGTAGGCCGAGGATAAGGTGGATCGAGTGTCTAGAAACAGATCTAAAAGTTCTCAGAGTTAATAACTGGCAAAGTCTATCTAAGAAGCGGGCAGCCTGGAATTCGATTCTGTGGAAGGCCATGGCCCACCTTGGGCTGAAGAAGAAGATAAGAGAAACATAAATTATTCCAAGTCTAAATTTAAAATTTTGCGATTGAATTTTGCAGTCAAAATTAGTTGTTGCCATCTAACGGATACACACAAAGTATTCAAATGAGGACGCAAATCGAAAGAATTGTTTTCATCAGTATTTATATAGGATCAAGAAAAGCTATTAGTCATCATTAATTTTATCATTAAAGATGTTAATCTTACAAAAAAAACTCTTTGTATTTATTATTACATTTTTAACATGGTCTTCCAAACCCATAATTATTAAAATCAGGTTAATAATTGAAGGGTTTGCTGCAAGAAGGAAATAACTCAAATTTGCAGAGACCCATAAAAAAATGCCAGAAAATTCTAATCCAATAATACGGCTTCATCTCTTGAGTAATGCAAGAACTAAGATTGGAGCTACGTCTTTTTGGCACCAAATGAATAAGGATTTTTTTTTTTACTACATGTAGCATTAAATTACCCCAAGTTTGAGCTACATCCTTTTTGCAGCAAATCTTTCAAATTTTTTTGTTGCATTACATTAATATAATTATAGTTGAAATCTTTTTATTAAAAAAAATAGTAAATGTCCAAGTCCTCTTATACATCCCGATTGCAGAAATAATTTATGTTTTCACTTTTTAATCGTCTTTCACATATATTTTTTTGTGAGCTTCAGTAAATATAGCAAACACCATTTTTTGAGAAAAGAAATGTGTCAATTCCTCTTTGAAAAAATTTATTAAATCAAAATTTCTGAAATTTGATACGTAATTTTCATTATTTCTTCCTTCTATTTGGTTTTTGATCCATCAACCAATTAAATCTCTATTACTGGGAAGGGATGTGTTAAAATGTTTGCAAGAAGTAATTTTTTTATATTAGAATGAAATAAAAATGAATGTACCACATTTTTAAAAAGGACATAAAAAATAAATTCTCCTAAGCCCATGCAGATTTCTTTAAAATGTGTGATTCACAATCACAACTTTCAACACCATCTAAATCTGCCAAGAAGATATTACTTAATACTTTTTAGTCAGTTTTAAAAATGCAGTATACTAATTTATTTTTTAATTTAAATAATTACTTTCAGTTTTTTAGTCTTATGAGTATGAAATAAACTGATTTAAATTTAATTTCTTAATCAGTTAGATGATGCGTTGCCAAGTTGTTTCCAGCAATGAAAATTTTTAACGGATCATGAAATTTGTATCGATCAGACACACAAGAAAGTGTTTTAATATTGCATTGTTACATATTTCTGACCTTTGTTTAAAATTTCAAGACCCTAGCTCACAAGGAACTTAGTTTAAAATCAATTGCAAAATTTATTAGAAACAAACAATGCAGAAAGTAAATCAATAAAAATGCCCTAAAATTGATAGCAATTATGTTAGAATAAAGAGAAAATATGTTTTTTAGTATCAAAATAAAGAAATATAACAAAATTTAAATATATTTTATTTAGAAACCCCAGTTACCATATCCTTTTATTTCTAATAAATTAGTTTTTCGTAAAACAGGATGCTTCTTAATTCTTTTAACCATATTTTTATATACTTTCATTCTAGCAGCAATTCTCTGTGTTTCTAACCAACTGTCATAATTTGCACTGCTGCATTTTGGCAATTTGAAACATTCAGGCACCGTGTTATCCTCAACTTCATCTAGATTTGCCATGTTCTCATAACAGGAAATATCATTGTACTCATCATCCTTAGAACAATTATCAGAGTTTACTGAATCATCCACATGATTCGTTTCGACGCACTCTATTTCATGTAGAACTTCACGATCAATGCCATCTTCATCATTGCACGATATTTTTTCATTCTCTTCAAGAGTATCAGAATTCAAATTACTAAGAACATTTTCAATTACTTGGTATGAAACGTTTTCACAAAAAGAAACACTTCTTTTCTGTTTAAAACTATATTTATTATTAATTAAACAACTTTTCAAGCAACTTTTTAAATTGGATATTTTGTTTCTATGCCTTTTACTATCTTTAGAAGACTGTTTTTCAATTTTTACACTTTCAGTGATACTGTCTTCAGCATACTCTTGTTCCATATCATCAAATTCACTTGTAGAAGAAATGGCTCTTACTCCATCCTTTCTTTTTTTGCAGCTTTTTTTCTCCTTTTTTCTTTGCCTACCCGTATCTTCATCCTCTGTAATGTATTCTTTTGCAGAGTTCAAACTTTTGTCTTGAGAAAAGTTCATGTTTCCATTTGTATTTATCTTGATAATTTTTTCTTCTTCTTGCCAACAGGTTTCTGTATCTTGTTTTGCCTTAAATGTATTGCAGAAGTTCTTCATTGTTTTATTCATTTTTTTCTTCTTCTTCATACTTTCACTATTACATGATTCATTCGTGTTTTGAAATTGCTCTTTGGAGACTAAATTCCCATCACACATATCTTTTGATGAAGCTTTTAAAATATGTTCCTCTTCATTAGACAAACTTCCTTCATCAATACCAAATTCTGGTTCATGTTTTATTCGTTTCACTTTTTTACTATTTTTAAATTCATGTTTCCTCTTTTTATTTATAACACCAGTATCTGATTGAGAAATTTCTTGATCAGTTTTGGATTCTTTAGGAGCATTAAAACTTGATCCTGAAACAAAAATATATAATTAAATCTAACAATTTTATAAATTCTAAAATAAACATTTGATTGCAGTGTTGTCGAAAATTCAGAAATAAAACTCAGCCTGAAAACTCTGAGTAAGATTCATCTACCTTCCTGCTTAAACATGCTGATTAGTTGCCGTATGATAATCCCTTTGAGAATTTTAGAAAGGTAGCTTGCTAGCTGAGCATACACAAAGCTAGCTACGCTCTGAAAAAAAATTATGTCAGACCTCTTACGTATTGTGTGTAGAGTTTTTTGTGTCGTGTCTTCAATGTTAAAATTGTGTAAATAAAATATTTTTGGCCATAATTGCCTATTTACTGTACCCAGTGTATGGAACTTTGCTCTTTGATATTGTAGAATACCTTTGTAATTGTATTATTTCATTTTGAAATGATTTCTAAGACAAAATTTAACCAAGATCTAATTTTATCTATATAAAAAACAATGAAAATTAAATGACCACATCACCAGCCTCAACACCTGGTTATATTTTGCCATTCTTTTGTTTGATATGAAAATTTATGACCTCCAGATATACCATTAGTGTTTGTCTGATCTATTCCACCTGCCGCTTTTGAGAATAATTCCAAACAAACTGCTTCATAGCACACTCTTTTTGAAGAATTCTTTCATGCAATATTATTTATGAGGTTAAACATGACTTTTTGTCCTAATTCTTAAATAAAACATTTCAAGAATGATTTAAAACATTAAAAACGTCTTTGCTCTGAACCACATATTTACCGGCTTCAATGTTCAACCAAAATCCAACTGTTGGATCTAGTGAAGTTCCGCGTGAATTGTGCAAGAAATCGACCTCACTCGCTTTTCTTACAAACTACACAGAAGGGGAGGGGAGGAGGAATTGACAGTGTTACCTTGTCAATATATATGCCATTGGTTTTGCCTTGAGTATTCTACCAAGTTATAAAATAATTTTCTACTCTTTCCCAAAAATTAATAGGAGAACATTTTGGCCAATTTCAATGATACCCCACCCCCAACAACAGCAAAAACTTTTGCAGATCCCCAATTGCAAAAAAATAAATTTCTAGAAATTCCAAACTGATTTCCATGACCTTGAACAGAGTGCATAGTAAGAAAGTCCTGCAAAAATTAAGTACTTTTAAGTATTTTTTAATCACCTCAACCCCCAAAATTAAGAACCTTTGTACGAGTATGCACACACAGAAGCCCTATTTTCGAAGAAAAATATTTTTTCCGTTTTACAATAATGCATAATTTTAAATGCTTATTTTCTAAATTTTAGCATTTATTTCACATCGCTTTATTTGTTATTCACAACATTTTCTATTATAAAACTGTACCTTTTTGTATTTGACAAAAGCATAGAAATTATCAAAAAAAAAAGGGGGAGGGGGCTGTTTTAAAGCAGCTTTTCTCCCATTTCATATATCATTTTAGAACAACAAATTTATCCTGCTATTTTCATATTTTCCATTGATTGGACCATACTGCGTATTCTTCTTTAAACACACATAAAAGTTTAAATATATATTTACGAGGTATAACTTAAATAAATTCTTCAATGTCTAAAACATTAAAAATTGATTTTTTTGAAAAATTGAAAAAAATTTCAATTTCCAATAAAAGTAGCATAGTATGCATTGTCCCTTCTAGATAACTATTCCAGTTTTTTAATAAATGGCAATGTACATTGTTGAAGAAAAAGGGAGCCTGCCCCCACAAAAAAAATTGGAAAGAAAAAACAACAAGCAATGTCATCGTCATGAAGTTTCAGAGTTCCCCAGTGTGACAAAGCGATGACACAAAAAATATAAAAATAAAGAAGAGGAAAAAGAAGGAAAAAAATTTAAACAAGCTTAATTTTAATATTTGCTGGAACATCTGGAATACTTCTTCAAATTCTTCCCTTTTGTTGGTTTTCTTTTTTGATACATCCAGTAAACAAGACTTTATGACCATGATTTTGAATTATCATACTCAACTTCAAGGGATACAATAAAACGAAATGCTTTCTTCATCTTCATAAAAAAATGTAATCAAGAATCGGGCACTTTTAGGTGCTTAAAAATGATTTTCAGATTTAAGCAATTTTCAAGATGCTATGCACCCTGATGGAAACCCTGAAGTTTGATCTTAAAATATAAATTTGTACTTCTTAAAAACAAAAGAATGTTTACCTATTTTATTTTTCATCTTCATAGCAAAATAATCTGCAACAGATAATTGACTTTTAAACATGGGCAAGCATTCTTGACCAATAAGACCAGTAGCATGACTCTCTATATTTGTCACAGTAGATTCTTTAGATGTACACTCCTGCAAAATAAATAAATCATTTCACTATTTTTTAATTACACCAGATTGCAAAAAGTTCAAAACCGTTTATTGACAAAAATAATTGGTTCAAAATTGCAAGTTGCTACTTGAAGTGGAAACAGGACAATTTTCTTCCTTTTAGGTAAGAATATTTCTCATCAATTTAGGGAATTCTTATAATTTCATTCATCATAGTTATTGCTAAGACACATTTTTAAAGCATAAGCAAATGATGCTTCCTGCACAAACTGACAAATCATCTCCATTAACACAAAATGGCTAACAGCATTACTAAAATAAAAGAGTGCATAGTGAAAAATTAAGCTCTTTTTTAGCCTCTTAGCAATGCAGAAGTTAATGAACATAGTTTTCTAACAATATGATGTTTCCAGTTCTATAATAATGCATGGATTTTATAGAAAAAAAAAATACTAAAAAAATTCATTTTAATTTTGTATTTTTAAATTTTATTTCCGTACATGTACGTATCTCCTATTGCAAAGTAAAGAATGTCTTTTTGGTTTGACACATATATATACACATATATGCAAATTTTCACTACCCAAAAAATTGTCAACTTATATAAAACTGGGAAAAAAATGAATATTTTTCAAATTAACAAATGGTCAATTAATTTGGATGGACACATTATGTTTGAAAATGTTGATACTGATATAGAAGCTTAGCGTGAGCAAAACTTTTTATTTTATTTTTACATTTGTAGAAAGAGATTCAACATGACTGGGATGAAAAATTCCACAAAGTTACCTTGCCATAGTTAGTAATCCAGAGCATTTTATTTGCAGCCATATAAAGCCCTGAATAACTACCATTAAAAAAAAAATTGGAAAAGTTCCACAAAATTTATAACAGAGAAATGCCATATTCATTCTTTTCCCAAAAAAGGATTAACAGCATTTATATATAGCCTGATAATAAATTATTCTATTGCTTCTGATGCTTGAAAATAAAAATTTTCTAAATGAAAATTTGAATAAAATTTCTTTTTTTTAACATAAGCAAAAATAATGTTCATATTTTAGTTTAAAAGAATTACTGAAAAATATGATTGGATATTTTGCAAAGATAAGAAATTTATTTAATGATCACTAGTTTTCATAAATAAGAGAAACAAATTCATGCAATTTAGATGACAAAAGCTCAGTTAAAAGAGTAAATAAATAAAATTACAAAAAAAAAAAAAGATACACTCCAATAAAGTATCTTTGAGTGTCACCGTGAAACATATCACATTGCAGATACATCCATCAAGTGAAGAATCTTATTTAACAACTGCTTTATAATTTAACTTAATTTTAAACAAAGCAGGCACTTGTTCACACAATGTTAGCAATGGAAAATCACATGACAAGAATACAATAATATTGCTTTCAATTTCATTATGATAAAAAATATCAAATGGATACAAATATAATTTTACAAAAAAAAAAGGGGGGGGCATAACTGATGAGCTACTTTTTAAAAACTTTTAAAATATGCTTATAATATGCAAGAATCAATATCCTATCCAACTAACATTTTCGATTTCAAGGATGTATACTATGTACTGTGCTATATCAATCAAAACAAACTTATCACAGAGATGAATCTCAAAACATAAAAAAAAAAAAAGTTAAATTGTATATATATTCAAGATGCAAGGAAATGCATAAAAAGCACTGTTGTCAGTTATAATACAATATGATTTTAAGGAGTGGAGAAAGCAAGGAAAGGAAGCAACAATTTAACATTATTTAAAATATTACATATATATTTAGGTATCAATTTATGCAACTTCTGCAGCCATCAGTTTCATGAAACTAATCCATAACAAATATGATACGACATTTTTGTTTGACCTAATATATATTATGTGAATTCCCTTGGCCATATGATAATATCTACTTGCTAGTCATCTCATGCCAGACACTGAAAAATACATTAGTTGTCATTGGTGCACACTGGGTAATCAAATACACGATCTGCAAATGACTATCCGAATTTTCAAAAATCGCTCTTTCTGCTTCCATTTCATTTAGATATATAAATAATTTCATCTTTAAATATATTTTTTTTCATGCAACATTGAACAAGCTTTAAGAAAGAATGATGGTTATCAAGCTTTAAGAATGAAGTGAATTACCACTTGTTTATTGCCTGTGTGACCCAGAAATGCAATAATGAGCAATTATTTCAAGCACACACACACACACACAAAAAAAAAACTTCACGCTTCTTTCTTTATTGTGCTCAATTTTTTCCTTCTAATTATCATTAACAAATAACTGATGAAACTGCTTTGATTTTCCCAATAGTATGTAGAATGTTTCAAGATAGAAAAACATTAAACAACACTACAATTTCTTGAATGGCAGAAAGTGCTTTTAGAATTGTAATATTTACTTACATGCATAATTCATAACATTATAATTAGGAAAAGAGTAATTTTCATATAAAATTATACAAAATAAATTATTAAAAATATGTAATTTGAAAGTAAGGCCGAAAGAAATATATAAATAAAAATTACTCACGATTTCCTTTTCAGGTTCTCTTGAAAGAAATATACAACTCATATCTTTCTCAGAATACTGACTTATATCTTTTCCTCGAACAAACTTTTGGTAGCTAGAATTAAAAATAATAGCCAATCAATCCATTTCTGATAGAAAAATGCCTTCTTATTACGAAATGGAAAACACATAAAGTTTTGATGAATGTTAAGTACCACACCCATTTCAACCGAAAATCTTCCCCTCAAAAAGATTACAGAAACTAAAAAAGTAATAAATTATACTCAAAAAATATATTAAAAAGTAATTAGAAAAATCAATTCTACAGTGGTAACACTTTTAACTTGTAATATGTAAAAATTTATTTAAAGTTTTTAAACAAAAAATTAGCTTAATTACTCTTAGTATACAAAATATCTAATATCAAAAATGTTTCTTTTTTTAAAAATCCTATTATTCCAAAGGAAACTTCGCAATTATATTATTATCAAAAATAATAAATAATAATTTTTTAAAAATCATAGATAATAATCATTTGTAATCTCTTGGTAATTTTTAAAAATCACAAACACATTCTAATTAAGGAAACTTAATTTGAAGTAATTCTCAGGATTATTTAAAATACTGTTTTTTACTGTTTTGAAAAACAGCTTCATTGCAAAGTAACTCTCCTGCTTGAAGAATAGATTTTATAAATATAGTAATGGCTGAAGAATGGAAGTCAGGCAACACAAATTATGGACCCAGAATATTCAAGAATTCGACAATAGTTCCCTTAAAATTTAGATTTCTGCATTTGTTTTACAAAATTCAATGCCCTGTTATGAGAACTAAAGAATTCTGAAGTATCAATAATGAGCAATTGGTCATTGTAGTTGAGTTAGGAAATAAACACATCAAAAAATTTTACACTTCCATATTTTTTTGTATTATTGACGAAATACATATCTATTGTGTGTCAAAAAATTAATTCCTTATGTTTAATATTGTTTTTAATTTATGCAGCATTTTGCTGATTATGGAGAATTTGATAAATAAAAAAATTTAATAAATATTTGTGAAACCCCAAAAAATGTTAAAATATCTACAATGACTTTCATTTCAAGTAACACATATGAAAAATTTAACTAACCATAATGTTTGTTAATAAGAATAAAAAAGCTTTAAGAAAATATTAGCAACAAAGTTCAATGCTTCATAATTCAACAAGGTCTCTAAAAAGGGGTGGGAGTAATGATTTTAATAAAATAGTTATTTAATGACAATAAATTATCTGAGAATTATAATAAATGGTCAACATTTTATATCCAGCACACTAAAGAATTAATTATATTTCAAAACAATATATTTTATTACTTTGAATGAAATTCAAAGTGTTTTCATTTTAGTTACTAATATTTCCTCCTGATTTTTCTTCCCCTTTTGGTGATGAAGATTAGAAGAATATTTATCCAAGTTAAGTAGGCTTCAGTATATGGCTTTAATGTTAATAAATATTCTGAAGTTTTGTCCTCATAAGAAAGAATTAATTTCAAAAGTAAGCAATGAAAGTACGAATTTAAAAAAAAAAAAACGTGATAAATTGATACTTTTATATAAGGAAATACTGAATTTTTTTTAACAATTTAGATCCTTCTTCAAATTGCACAGAATTAAGCAATAATTAAAATGTGAAAATAACAAATTATTACTCAGATATTAAGTTAGCTATTCAATGATCATTCTTTTATAAATACTGCATATCATAATGTTAATATATAATCAATAAAGTTGAATGTTATAAGGTTACTCCTAACGAAACAAGCAAATTAACTTTTTACAGCTCATTTTTAGAATCAAAAGCAAATAATTAAAATATTATTATAGCATTTTTGTAATCAATTCTGCCCCCTTCAAATAAACAATATCTGATATACTCAAACAAAATGAAATTTATTAAAATATAACTTACTGTATTCTATTCTTAAATTGTTGTGATCTTTTTTCAAGACTGGTATCTTCATTTTTTATTTCACTAGGTTTCTGATATTTTTCACTTAAATCTTTGAGTACAGCATCACATTCCCGATAATCGATTCCTATCGGTAGTTTTTCGTCCCAGCCAACTCCTAAAGAGAAATATAAATAAGAAATTATATAATCTTTTCCCTAAAATGGAATATAAATAAGAAAGTAAATTCTATCATTAATTTATATACTTTGCTCTTTTAGATTAAAATATATACTTCAATAGAACAATAAAATGAATTTCTAAATTAAACTGATGGCAAATTATGACTACAGATTCTTAACATAATTAGATACAAAGTAATATAAAAAACAGATAATATTGGTAATAGATAGAAAATCCCCTACAAAGAAATCTTACCGGTTTGTCCCAATTTCATTCTGACTTTCAAGTTTTCAATAATTCCATCCTCATTTTTACCTAAACCTTTTCCTTGACTCCATCCAAATTTTGATAATAATTTAGGTCCAAACCTATTTTCATCTGAAAAAATGTTTGAAATTTTATAAGTAATCTAGAATGTTCTAAAAAATTATCATGATTAGCATTTGAATGCATACATACATTTAGGATAGTGATATTTTAGTTTAGGATCTTAATAGAATTTGGTATTGAAGCAACTTTTTAAGCACTATTTAACACATTATTCATAGATGAGGGGTTTCCTTTTATAATACATTCATTCCAGGTATAAATAAACATATGAACACCCAAAATTTTTAAGGCATGCTACCATCAAATTTGAATGAATCTGCAAACTTTAGATCTAAAAAAATATAATTTCTATAAAGAACGATGAATACAAAAGTTTTTTTTTAAGACAATTAAAACATAGTAAATGGTACTTAAACAAATTTATATCAAATTCTGGATTGAATATATCTATTAGTAGACAGTCACAAAAACAACAAATTAAATGAATGAATATTAACACTCACTTTCAGCATTAGAATTATAGATGTGCACCTCATATCAAACTAAATCTATCAACACAATGAGTGACTGTTCATGTAAATTAGAATGTTAAAACTAAAAACATAATAAGCTACATAACTGCAATACAGGTGTAGTTTAAAAAAAAATCAACATTCAAATCAAACTTTATATGTAATCAAGTATATATGTATTATTATTTCAAGAAAAAGACATGCATAATGTGTTGAAAAGAAAAGAGTAAACTATTGTTCAGATGGATAAATGTTTGAAAGGCAATGCCTTACATTTTGTTTATTTCACAGCATTCCATCAATAAGCCTTTGATATTGCTGCTGTATTTGTTCATGCAAAATTCAAAATGCTGTTTAACACTATACTGGTATGAACCTAATTTATTGTCCAGTGTTTTTCTTTTTATATATATAGATAATAAATGTGCTGAATTTTAAGCTGTTTTTAAAAGATTAGGTACTTAAAAATAATTTTTTAATTTTTTAAAAGGTATTGATAGTAAATTATTAATTTATCACATGGAACTGACAAACTGCAACTCTATATCAAAAGACCCACAACTTGCGTATCCCTGGTTTAGTTTAATACACGAATTCTAACACGTTTATATGTTTCTAAAGAAGATCTTAATGTAAAATGAGTTATCTAAATATGGAGGTGGTAAAACTTTTTTTATGATTGGATTATATTTTTTCTCTGTTTACTCCATATACAAGACTGTAAAAAGAAAAAAAAGAAGGAAAAAAAAAGAACTGTGCATATGCCACTAAAATTTGTCATTACAAATATTTTTTTTAAAAACTCATAAAAATTCTATAAGTATACAATTCATTTGATCAGATATCAAACAAGGGACTTGAAGAAATGTTTTTGATCGTAGAGATGTAAATAAAACTACAACTTAGCTGCTTCACAGCTGATCATGAAGAAGGATATTTGGTTCGGTTGTTTCAAAAGTTGGAGATCCATTTAATAATATTGTTTGCAGGTATTATGTCTATAATGAAATAAAATTTTATGCTATACCTAATATTCAGCTTTAGCTAGTTAAATAAAACAACACAGCAAATAAACTAGAAATATGCAGAAAATACAAAATTTTATATAATAAATAAATAAAAGTTTAAGAAACAGTTTGACAAAATTTAAAGGTAAAGGAAAAGAAGAAGTAAAAATAGTAGTAGAATACTATGCAAAATAGCTAATTATAAAAGTTTTTAAAAAAAAGGTTTAACAGTTTTAAGTTTACATACAACTGTAATGGGGGGACGAAAATACAGAAACACTTTCAAATAATGAAGCAATTTCAAATTTTCTAACACAATGTGCAAACTTGTACACTTTTTAAAAAACAAAATGAAAAATAATGAGAAAAAAACCAATAATAATTTTAGAATACTTTAGAATTACAAATTAACTACCTCTGCACCAAAGCTCTCCACGGGGATTCAGATCAAATTTTCCAAGTCTTCCAATTTTTACTGTACACATTTTATCTAAACATTTTAAAAATAAAGTTCAAATTATTAAAAATATATATACGTAATAAAACTCTATTCTTTTTAAAGGTAAAATTATGGATATCATTTGATTATACACTTTTCTTTAAATAGAAATTCTACAATATTGAATGAAATTACATTTTTCATTGCAATTTTTGTGTATTAATATAAATAGATCAAAATAAGCATCAAATGAATAAATTAGCTTTATTAATATTAATGCTAAATATAGCAAGTAATCAATGAATAGGAGATCGAACTAATCTAATTTGGAAATAATAGAAACATTTTTCAGGGGGAAAAAAATGAAACTGTTGTATTAATCACATACTATTGCGAAAAACTTCAAATTTCACGTCAATATCAAACTTTTAGCTTAACCACATGCAACTGGAGAACATAATAGATAGATTAGCATAACATCTTTTATGATTAATTATTGGATACAGTTAACACACAAGAACTGAAATTTTTTATGGAGCTTAAAAAAAAATAATTAGAGCATACATAACTAATATGCTAATCAATTACTAATTCTGAAAGCAGAATCCTCCAATCACTGTCAACATGAAGCAATTTTGTGTAATATTAACAAGGAATTTCAAAGAACTTGCATGAGAATGAAGACTTGAAGTATTTACCTGTGAACCTGCCAACATCAAGCAATATAGTGGACAGAAGCTAAGTATCAATAGTATAGTAATAGTTTCAAATATAGTACTTTAGCGGGAAAGATTAAAATAAGTTCTTTTCTTCCTCATATACTTACCAAGTGCAATACTCATTTTCAGCTTAATTATACAATACTCTTAAGCAGACTGAGAATTTATTTCTAATGCTTCTCCTTTGGATTAATCAAGTACTTGATTAATGATACTGATAATTAATGGTTAAATTTATAGATATGCCTAAAAATATGTTATGTAAATAACTCTGCCTAATTGATACTCTTTGAATATCATTCAGCTTTTTCAAAAATAAAAAATAGGAGCGATATGATGTTATTAGTTATAAGGATACCAAAGTTATGGCTGAATGACTATCACAAACACTAACTACATTTAATAAATAATGGTGCAATAAGAACACACAAGGGAAAATTCAGTCAAGTACAAAAGAGGAATAATAGAAGAGTCACAGGATAAGGGGTATTGAAAAAAGAATAATCAAAATTTTCAGTGGACTAAAATTTAAAAAAAAAAAAAAAAATGAAAGAGTGAATTATGTTGCCATATATTATTTTCTAACTCGGGAGTCATCATCCAGAAGAATTTATAATACAAGATCAGCATTGGCCATTTATGGGAGGAAATAATATAGAAGGAATAGTATAAAAGTTTACAGTATATATCATAGTCAAGTGCAAAAGTGCAGACTACTGTTAATATAAGGTAAATAGATTTACAGTCACTTAGGGAATAATATATCAGATTAGCTTATAATAATTTGATAATTCATTCCATAAACTGCTTAATACTTATAAAAAAATTCCATGCCAAGGAAATATTCTTCTGGGTGTCAAAAAAGAAAATTATTTGAAAAGAAGAAAAGCTAAACTTCAAGAAATTATATGTAGAACTGTTTTCTGGGCTACAAAGTAATTCTAGCAAATAAATAGCTTTGACTTCAGAAGTTACAATCCAAACTTCAAGTGGGGAAAAAAGTTCCCTCCAAAGTACACAGCCTTGAATTGAAAATGTGGAAATGGTGATCATGTATTTATAGAAATATGACTGAATAAAACAAGATACATTTCCGTTATCCAGGAGCAAAATGTTGCCAAAGTGAACCAAATGTAGCCAAGTCACCAAGTGAAGTGAATGAAGCATTTGTAAAAATAACTTCAGAATTCTACATTATTTGGTGATTTCTCACTGTGCCTAGTTCATGGAAAAGTACCAAAAATAATGAAGAAAATGGCAATAGCAAATCTGATCAAGAGAGTATAAATGATCCTGGTTCATGGACAGTTATTATAACTGATAAATTTAGAATGTTTTGAGTTAAAATCAGACCTGTAAAACTCAAAGGAATTAAAATAACTGAAGGTAGATCATTTTCCACTACACACTACTTTAAAAAAATGCCAAATGGTGAAACTCAACTTTGCAGCTGGTTAATTTATTCAAAATTCAAGACTCTGTATTTTGTTTTTGTTGTATAACGTTTTCCAAAGAAGGAAATGACCAAACTACACAATTTATAGATGGCTATAATAACTGGAAAAAGCTGTCAACTGTAATCCACAATCAAGAGCATTCTAGTTGTCATTTCAATCCATTTATTGCTTGGAAAGTATTATTAAAACAACTAAATATATGTTCAATTATTGATAAAATAAACCAAGTTAATATAGGTAAGGAAATGGCATGACTTAAATTACTTTTTCAAAGATTTGTAGAAGTGATTCTATTTTTAGTGTGTAATAATCTCCCACTTCGAAGAAACTATGAAATAATAAGTACACCTAATGATGAAAATTTCTTAATTGAATTAATAAGTAAATACAACTCTGTGCTAATGGATCATATAACCAAAATAATAAATTCTAATAATAGAATTGTGCATCTTTTAGCACACAGGTCACAAGAACAAATTATTCCTAAAGTATCCAAATAGACTGTATTCCTGATATTTCCCATATGGAACAAATTTCAATTATTATTAGGTATGCAGATTTTGAAGAGAAAAGGTTAACTATAAATGAGTCGTTAATAGGGTTTATCAAAGTAATTAATCTGACTATAGAAGGACTAGCAAACACTCAACTGGAAAAATTAAATTAGCTTAACCAGCGGGTGAGCGAGCTCCGCTTGGAGAAAACAGGTATCGAAGCTAACTCAAAGATTTAAATTTTCAATTGTGATTTATCAAAACAATACATGCCATAAGAAAATTTGTGAAACCATTGGTGAAAAGATAACCGGTTAAACCTCGGCTTTTCATCGTCCACCAGCGATGTCATGTCTTGATGTTCCATTGGAAATCCCCATCTGCACTGGTCTCTTCCATGTTTGCTGACCATGCACGGAGCGCTTGGGTTCATATCACCACACGGGTTATGGATCATCCATTTCGAGATCAGTTCCTTGAGTTCCGGATCATCTTCTGGAAACTTTATTAGTTCACCATATTGGCTATAGATGGCAGCACGTTACCGCTTCAAACCTATTAGCCATTATGGCGAACTAATAAAGTTTGAAAATATCCTATCTGTAACTCCGAACTGCTCAACCGTAGCGCTTCAAAACCGGCGCCAATCGATTCCTCGTGGCCAAAAACCCCAGACCCCCAAGTTTACCGGAGTTTATTAATTCTGGGGCGATTTTCGACTTGGCAACCATTCCTCGTATTATAGTATAAGATTTAGATATTATGAATTGTAGTGGGTAAGCAGACAACAACAGTAACAACATGCAATATCTTCCTTATCTACAAAAGGATGGGAAATTCTACAAAAACATTTCAATATATTACTCTTAAAAAATGATGTGGCACTCTAGGAAACCAAAATATAGTTGGATAATGGAGTGTACACACAGTTTGAACAAACTTGCAATGCCTTAGAAGAATTTACTGACGTAATACAGCAGTATTCAAAGCTAAAATTTTATTTGATGCAATACAAGAAATGCCATTTATTTTATGTTTCATAGCATGGGCTGCCTGTCCAAAAATTAACACTACCAATAAACTATTTCATGTAAAAACCATTGTTCTAAACTCAGCTTCAATTTAATCAATAATATTTGAACTTAAATCCAAAATTTAAGATAAAAATTCAACATATTTTTAGATGAAGCAGAAGTACTAGCAAATAATTTGAAAATTTTATAACTTTTTCCTGCAAAACGAATTTGAAAAAGGAAAAGACTAATTTGAATTACCAGATGATGAAATTATAAAAAACCCAGTAGAGGCATTCAGATTTTATTTTTCAACATTATAATTGATACTATTATTGTAAAAAAAGACGGATTTACAAGTATACCATATACTATTTCTGATTCCAAATTAATCACTAATATAAAAAATTACAAAACCATATAAATTAAAAGAAATGTTCCAAAAAACTTTTTAGTTATATAACAAAGAAGTAGATGAAAACCATATCCAGAAAATTTGTTTGCTATGGAATTTGATTGTGAATATAAGAGGTGAAATATTGCACAAGACATACTGCAATACATATTATATAATAATTATAATGTATATTTTTAAATGTATTAACCATGTTAAAACTTTTCTTTATGTTATCAATTGCTATAAGTACCAAGTACTCTTTTAGGAAATTAAAATAAATAAAGAATTATTTTCGGTCAAGAATGTATTCAAAACACTTAAATGCACTTGCTATAATAAGCATCAAAAAAGAAATTGCTAAAAATTGTAACTTTTCTGAAGTAATTGATGTATTAGTAAAAAATCACACAATAAATAATTTTTCATTAATAACACATGGTCGTCTTTTTTTTTTATAACTTTACAAAAAATTAAGGTTCCAAAAGGTTTATTGCACCTAGGTCCCTTCATAGAGAAGGATGGCTCAATACAAGATGGATAGCTTTTTTCAACAAAGAGCTGTGATCCTTCGATATGAATAAATGTAAAATGATTTTGAATAAAATTACACAAACTTTTTAAATTAAGTCCTAATACTACTTTTGAAATGAAAACATTATATAAGATCAAACTTTATTTTCGGCGAAATGTGCTAATTGAATAATTTGAAGACAACCTATAAATGTTGATTTTATACGAAGGAATAATCCAAACATTTCGATCTATATGTCTCTATTAATGGATACTATAGTCGAAAAATCAAGACAGTGAACAAATGATAGAAATCAAGATCAAAATAAAATAACGATACCATGTGATTAATTAAAACTCTGATTCCAAAACAGTAGTATAACTGATGGATAATATTGAATAAGAAATCTGAGGATATAATGCGTAGAGTTTTTATTCACTTACTTAAAAAATATTACCCAAATTCAGTCATACATAAATAATTACTGTAAAGTTGGCACGCTCAAACGTGCTACACTTCTATTTACCTTTCATGGTGTTCAAGAGGAAGATTCTTGTTGCCAAACATAATTTTGTATTTGCAAGAATAAGCATAACTAATAAATAAGATTTCTAAAATTCTTTCTTCGAAGGATTTCAAATTTTTTCTCCTATTATTTAATTTTTAAATTCAAAGTAAAACCAAATAAAGTTTTTAATGCTTTTGTTCTGTTGTGTCGTTACTATTATTCCCTACCGTGCAAATGCTGAACTTCAGAAACTACATCAGGCAGTAACAGTTTATGCTCGTTTGAATACAACGCTGTCTTGTAATCACTGGAACTAATATAGGCTATCCGCTGTGACTGCTGATATGTCATGAGAGTTATGTATATTTAAGTGGGTGTCACCGTAATACTTGTAATTTAAATTGTTTTGTTTCATTAATATTCAGACTGCCTATTTTTTATATTTATTCGTGGAACATCTTACTCATATCCAAAAATGGTAAGTTATTTGCGATCTTGAATATATCCGGCATTCAAGGATGTGTTTCACATTTAAAAAATATATTTATGTATTTTTTTAAAAATAACCATGATATTTTAAAACAAAGTTTTATTTACGTTTAATCAGTATTGTAAAGCTCATGATTCATTGGCAGTTTCTTTAATTATTTGAATTTTTTTTTCGTTCTCTTGATACATATTTGGTAAACTTGTATTCAGTACAAAAAATCCACTATTAAAAAGTAGTGGGAACTGCACGATTTTTTTTCTTTCCTTTTTTTTAATTCTTGTTAAATCTCTAAATGATTTTCTCTTTTTATGCCCACTGACTTTAGATAATATTTACATTATATGTATAAGCAATTTAAAGATGGTATTATTGTTTCTATTAGTTATAAGACGTAAATTTGAATTAAATGTTTCTTTAATATTTTTCAGATGCAATGTACGAAAATGTTTAATAATTAATCTAAAATTTTCAAAAAATGCGTATGAGAAATTCATTTCCTGGCTACCAAATTATGTGAAGAATTAAGGATTTCACTTTAAAGGAATTATACTGGTGCATTTTAAATGTCGAGTATTTAAATTTAATTCGCAATACATGATTATTATTAGATAAATATTTATAAACGGTTGCTTTTGAATAATTTTAAATGTTCAATTCCATATGAGTCACTTTATCATATGCATTAAAACAATCCATCGAAGAGAATTAGTGGTTTGTGAATTTTTGTTTTTATCTGTTAAAAATAAGTAACTGTTAATTTAAACCATCAATTTCTAAACTTAAATTCTGTAGTAAAACTTCGTTTTAAATCAGTAATTTCACTCAATAAATCCTTCTTTTAGAAAAGTTATCCATTTTATTAGAATTTTTCTCTTGTATGATTTTTTTTTACAATTTTTAATTGTT
Organism: Argiope trifasciata; assembly: GCA_026543055.1. NCBI lineage: Eukaryota > Metazoa > Arthropoda > Arachnida > Araneae > Araneidae > Argiope > Argiope trifasciata. Next base: position 24 of record JAPMOQ010002089.1, on the reverse strand, counting down.
TAAATGTAATATCTAGGTATGTAT
>JAPMOQ010002087.1:0-11571 GCA_026543055.1 Argiope trifasciata | reverse complement strand
CCGTTTGCTTGCAACACTGAACCACGAACTTTAGAATATTTTTTACACCTTATTTTGAAAAAAAATCCCATATTTTGAAAAAATCCCTTACTTTGAATCCTTGCCTGAGGTTGACCCTTGAAAAAGTCTTTAGGTGGGATTCTTTTTCTATCTGTTGTAATTATGATTCTATTGTATTCCTTTTTACTCTACATATGTTTCTAATTTACTTTTAATTTACTAATAATCTGTATTTTGATAGTAGCAGCATTAGCGCTCTCTAAATACAATGGTAATTTTTAATAGTTTTTTAAATTTTAATCTTGTTTGAATATGAAATAATTTTTAGTTTCGATTCCTATTTTTAGTTTCGTTTCCATACTAACTCTTAATTTCCTCAAGTTGGAGCTGCATAATTTTATAGCAAATAATTTTTATAGCAAACCCTTCAATTGTCTTTTTAATGATAGTACTTAATTTTCATTCTATTTTATTTCTATACCTTACAGGTTTTATTTCAGCTAATTTAACGATCCGTACAAAATATATGAATCCCCTTGCATTTTTGAAGATTTCAAGTTACCCAAAAATCTTTGTTAAAAGAAATATTGTAAGCAATAATAACAATGAACGCAAACAACGTGTGTGTCAACCTCTTTGTCATTGTTTGTGATTGTGTTTTTGATGAATTTTATGAAAATCTCTCTCAAATTCTTAACCATCTCCATCTCAATTGATAAAATCTCCGAAATTCTTAACCATTTTTGAGTAGCTAATTCGTCAGACGACTTTTTTTTTTCAACTGAAAAAAAAAGTTATTTATTATACTCCAAATAAATTTCATCCTTCGAGTAATATAAATCAGCGAATAAAACTAATGGCATGAGAGCGACCTGCGAAAAATTAAATATTTGGGAACTGGTTATGAAATGACATAACATAAGTTCGCCATTAACTGCTCTAACAAGAATGTAAAATAGGCGAAGATGTCGCTGTTCAAGGATACGACTGAAAGTGAATCATTCTTCTGCGAGAATTATAAATCGTCTGCGGACGGTTGGATTTAAATCACTACTTGTAACCGTGGAAGTAGGAGACAGCATGGCTCTCATCTAACGTAACTAGAAGAATTTATTATATAGCCGTTGTTTGTCATATTTCGTTATTTTTTTTTAAAGTTTGAGTAACATGAGAGATGGGAACTGGCTATGATAAAATAAAATACCACGATATGTTCCTGTGCTTGCAAATTATTATTATTCGTGTACAAATAGTTTAGAACCTTAAAGGCTCAGCATGATTGCGCATTTTCCGTTTAGCCCGAGGTATCTGATTTCGTCTATATATTGATAAATGGAAATTTAGGCAAGGTCTCGAAAAGTCTGAATATATTACTTCTCAATACTTGTTGTATATTTTTTGAATGTATTTATCGTTCTTTCAGAAATAAGTTCTCCTTACGCAGCTGCTTATGATTAGGGCACCAATACTCATAAAAAAGTTTTCAAAACAATTAATATTAAGGGAAAAATTTTAATAAATTCAAAAATATTTAAATTTTACTAATAAAAGAATTTTTAAAAAAAATCCCGTATCGTCAATCAACAGTGACTAATGTGGTTCAAAATGAAAATATAGTCTGTTACTGCTGACTAATGATGTCTGGACCATAAATATATTGTCAGTCATTAGTGATTAACGTGGTCCGTCAGGAAAATATAGCATCTGTCGTTGCTAACTGATGTGACCTTGACGGAAAGTTTACAGTCAATCATCGGTGAATGAAACGGTCTGAAAAGAAACACATAATATCAGTTATCAATGGTCTAGGGGGAAACTATAGAGTCAGTCACCAGTGACTGAAATGGTCTGAATAAAAAATATACATACAATCATCACTGACTGATCTGAAGGAAAATATAGCGTCAGTCACCGGTGACTTAACTGATACAAAAGAAAAATATAGTATCAGTCTCAGTTGCCTGATGTGACCAGGACAAAAAATACTATCATTGATGACTGAAACTGTCTGAAAAGAAAAATCTCAATCATCAGTGACTCACGTGGTTAGAAAGGAAGCTACAGAGTCAGTCACACCGATGATTGAATATGCCTGAATAAATAGTTTACTAGCAATCATCGTTGACTGGCAAATCTAATTAGAAAATATGATAGCAGTCCTCAGTGACGGATGTGGCTTGAGCAAAAAGTATACAATCAGACAATGGTAACGCATAGTCGAAAAAGAAAAGATCATTCATTAGTGATTATATATATCCTGATTGTATATATTTACATACAATTGTACAGTAATTATATATATTATATATAGTTTGAAAAATATATATATTGTCTTCTTTCAAGGGACTAATGCGGTCGGAAAAGTAAGAATAGTGTCAGTTACCGCTGACCGACAAGGCCCTGAATCTGCTAATAAGCATGTCAAAAAAGAAATACAATACATTCTCATGAGAGCCAAACACACCCAAGGGTTTTATAGATCGATTCTTTAAAATTTTATTCTAATGCTTTATATAAAAGACAAATATAAGCATTAAAAACAGTGATGATTGGAAAAATACGTAATAAATAAGCTAACAATTTAACAAATTAACAGTCATAAATTAATTAATATCATAATCTAACAGTCATATACTTATTACCAACTAAAAGCTCATATACGCTGTATTAGCCCTCCATGATAAGTTTCATTTAAAATTTGGAATTGGCATGTCTAAAAACTGAAGAGTTCATAAAAGAAAAGAAAATTGATAAGCAAAAAGAGAAGAAAAAGGGGTTAAAAAAGCTGGCTCATCAACCATACTTCAAGATAAGTCTCAGTTTTTAAATTAATCAGGCGAAAATGTATGGTGACTTTCATGTAAATGCTATTTACATTTGATGGCGAAAAGATTAAATTTGAAAATTGATTATCATTTGTTTCCTAATATGGTGAATTTTGGAATATCGCACTTTTGCGTGTTCTTTATAAAAATGTATATTTTTTAATGTTTTTAGAATTTATTTGTCAGTTAATCTATTAATTTAATTACGTTTTGATTCTGCGATAGTGGCGCTATCTGGTTGCGTACTTTCAAAAAGAATTCATTTGATTATATAAGGTGAATTAAAAAGTAAAGAATATAAAGTAAAAAATAATTAAAGTTTTCAAAAATTGTACATATACTGTACTTTGTAACTTATATTAAGATTATAAAATTTGTTGTAACTTTAATGAGTAAGTATTTTACTAAACTTTTTTATTAAAATATTTATTTTATTAAATAAGATTTACTAGTATTTATTTTATTAACTCATTGAGGCATCGAAATCAATGAGCAGGGGGAAAAAAACGTATTTTCCCACACCGGGAATTGAACCCGGGCCTCCTGGGTGAGAGCCAGGTATCCTAACCACTAGACCATATGGGACTGATTGCTGTGTCTGTTATATAACTTTCGTTTAATAATATTAAAATTTTGATACATTTTTAAGGCACCATTTTTCCGGTAGTAAAGTTTGAATTACAGAGAGCTGGTTTGGACGATCACGATTTGATTTTACTGAAAATCATTTGTGTACGTTCATATTAAATCTGCCATTGAGACGAGGACTCAAATTTCATCCTGCTTTGTTGATCATACTGCTCATGATTACCCTGAAATATTTTTTAAATAACATAAAATAAATATAGCATTGAGTAACTTATACAAATTACATCCTTTTAGCTTTAGCATTTTATTTAATCCTAGAGAACGATTTTATTTTATTTCATAGAAAATAAACTGTATATTCGCGTCTCTAGGTCTTTAGATTTGCCGATTACAAAATGATGTTCAGCTGGCTTGGTGCGAAAATTTGCAAAGAATCTGCTTACTCAGGTGTCTATAAAGGCGAATCTGATTCGACATATTAGTTTGTATTCATTTTATCCCGGTTATTTTAAGGGTTATTAAGAAACATTTTAAATAACAGAAAAAAAATTTGCAAATTGCATTAGAATGTTTTCCAATCAGAATAAAGACACTGAATCAATTCATACTTACATGATACGCATGTCTCTCCAAATTAATAACTATCATGCTATATTTTTGGAATAGGGAATTTAGCAGGAGATAAAGTCACAGAACAGAATAAGATAGCGCTTTCAGTGGTATATTAAATGTTATATATCAGTTATTTGTATTGTTACTGTGTCGTGATGTTGATTGGTTACATTTGAATCAAGTGAAAATATCTTGTATTGCAGCAGTATTTCCAGAAACCGAAATAATGCTCATGAAACTGTTACGCCACTCTAATATGTTGGTGTTGAGTGGCATTTGGGATGCATTACCCTGACATAAAGAATCAGCTTCAAAGTAACATGAATCCAGGTACAATTTCTATTTTCATTGAATAACCACTGAGTAGAAGGACCTAGCGTACCTTAAATCCATTGAGACCCAAATATCCTCCTCCTGATTTATCGCGAAAACGAGAAAACGAGTCAGTGTCGTCTTTCTCTTCTGACCGCATTCAAAATTACGAAGTCTGTCCCAAAGTAGCTTCAGAGGGTAAAATAGTCACTACTGATAGTATAGATAAATTTTGATAGAAAGTCTACATTAAATTCAAATTTTTAATAGACTAAAATATAGCATAGATTAATCATATTAATACCAGATTTTAAGGCAAGGCAAAGATTTTTGCGTTATAGTTTCGTGATTTCAAGTCTTGGCCAAAGGAAAATCATCCTCTTCACATAATAATATCTAGAAGGTTTGGATCTTCATGCCAAATTTTAGGTGAGCATTTATCATGGATTTTTTATGGAATTAAGTCACAAATCCAAAATCTTCCCCTTCCGAGTTCAGATTTTACTTCTAGCTTCTGTAGAATGCATTTGTTTTAATATGTCTGAAAATAATTCATTTTATATTCTGTTATTTTAATTCTTTTTTTATCCTCCTTAGGCGTGTCCCACATGGTCTAGTGGTTAGGATACCTGGCTCTCACCCAGGAGGCCCGGGTTCAATTCCCGGTGTGGGAAAGTCACTTCTTTTTTCACACAATTTCTCTGGGTTATTTGTAAGAGAAAATTCAACCCTTCTTTATATTTTTTATTGCTGTTTAAAATTTTTTAAACTAGGGTCACTTTGAAATATAAAAAAATATTCCCCCAAAAAACTTATATAAATGTTTTAAAATTACAATGTTTTATTTATTTATTTATCATTATTATTATTTCTTTCTTTTCTTTTCTTTTTTTTGCTTTCTTAATTCTTAATTGATAATTCAATTATAAATGTTAAGGAATGAAATAGATTCTTCCCTAATTCCCACCAGATGACGCCGCTAGTATAGAATCAAAACGTATTTAATTTAAAAGATTAACTGATAAATGAGGTTTGAAAGAATAAAAGTAGTGTATTGTCAACAAAAACAGATTAGTGAGCAAAATTTCTAAATTGTCCTGACCAGGAATTATTTATTCTGAATTTACATGTATTTTTGACTAATTTTAACCATATTGAAACATTATGGGATGTAACTCAATTTCAAAACCTCCCTGTTGAATTGATTATGAAGATCATTCGAAGGTATCCAATATCGTTTGTTTTGTAATCTGATTTCTCATTATACAGTTCTGGATCGAATATCTCAATCCTGGTATGAAGTGGAATGTTATCTAAGAATGGTAAGATATATATAATCTATTTCAACACAGCTTTCTTTGAATTTCAAAATGGGGCATTGATATAATTATACTGAACTTAAAATTCATCTCGATCCTAAAATAAAAATGATATTTGACTTGATGATATTCTGATTCTTTACTGATATTTTTTAACGATAGTGAACCGACATTGTGGCATGGGAGTAGCGTGTCTGCGCCATGATCTGGGCATCCTGGATTTTAGTCCTTGTTCGGGCATGGTTGTTCCTCCTTTCTATCTGTCAGATGTATGAATGAGCCTCCCTATAAAAAGGGGTTGTGCAAGCGAATGAGTGATGCGAGGGGCAAAGTCGTACTCTTGACCCTTGCTGGCGCTACTAAAACAAGAGATGTACGCTAGCGGCTTAAATTGCTGTCTTAACAGCTGGCTTGTCCAATGGCAAGTGCCATAAGAGCCAAAAAATAATAAAACCTTTTAAGAATTTTCTGTAACTTTACAAAGATTTTTACTGATACCTTTTAAAATAGTAAAAATGATAAAGATGATAAAACCTTGTACTATCATGTTGGTAATTAAAAAATATATGGGATGCTTACATCTAACTGCGTGTAATTACACATAGTTAATGCTCATAATTTAAGAATTTTTCCTATTTTCAAGAATAAATTAACATTATTTCTGGAAGATTCACCTAACATCTAAAAGCAGAACTCAAAATTATTCATTAATTTGACCGCTCAACGTAAGTGATCTCAGGGATAGAGCCCGAAACTCACTTATCTCGGAACCAGACTTTATGTGTCATAATAGACTGCTCTGCCCTTTTTTTTAATTATTTGACAGCAAATATTTTATTTTAATTAATGGAGGATTTCAAGCACTAAATATTGAAAGTTCACTTTTGTATTTTGCCGTGCTAGGGTCATGCATTCTAATATTTTGGTAAAACTTTTTGTCTTCAGCTTATTTGACTTGTAGCAAAATCATGACCTCTGATACGGATAATTCCATATGCAGGACCCAAGAACAGCCAGGTAAACTGACCTGATATACTGTAAAACCTTTTTATTAGCAGCTTGCCTGATTATCTCTAGTTATCTCAGGTTCGTATATATTGCAGTTAATTTAGTTTAGTTTCGTTATATTAACGTCCCGTTATAAAGCAACACGAGGGCTATTTTGGGACGGACCTCGCAATTTTGAACCACATTCAGATGAGGTTGCAGTTAATTATTATCCCATGAAAACTCGGGTGAAGCAGAATTTGTCAGTAGGATTCAAACACTAATATTTAACTTTATTTCCTTCGCTCGAGATAACTCGGGAAAGTAAACTAATATTAAAATTAAATGCTTTTACGCCTGTAGAAAAATTAAAAATTCAACTTAAAACCTACATATTTTGTTTTTGTATTCGTTTCCTTTGTTTAATAATAAAATAATAAAATGTGACGATTTGTTTGTATTTTTTTCTTTCAAAAAATGTGTAAGGAAAGCGGTCAAATAAAATATTCTTGGTTAAATAAATGTTCTCGGAGAAGAATTGGAGGAAATCAAACTCATGGATTGTCAAGTCATTGTTCAAAATTACGGAATCCATTCCAAGGTTGCTTCAGAACAATGCTTTAATAAAACTAAACTAAATTAAACTATTATATAACAATCCAGCGTGAAAAAAATGTTTTGATACAATTGATTCCCCAGTAAAACCATAACATACGGCAACATCAATCGACAAATCAAGATGGGAATTACCTATTCAAAATCGCTAACCATGTTTGAAATGTCATAGGTATTTGAAAACTATCTCATTATATCACTTCCCTCCCCTCCAAAAACCTATTTTTGGTCATTGAATATCCGATCAAAAACAAGACCCTTTTTCCACAAGTAATCGACTGGGGAGTCCGCTGCGGTTTTCTCTGCCCCCCCCCCATCCCGTAACAAGCTGACACTGTCAATAAAGGGAGGCTGCCAACAACAAACAAGAGCGGGAGGCATTAGCGCCCCATGACGGGGTTATTTCGGGAAGCGGGGCTAAAAATAACTTCGCCGCACAGTTCCTGGAGCAAATTTAGAAAGGCGCATTACCACACCCTGCGGCACTCTTTGGCAGAGAATTTCGATCGCCAAAACAGCAACAAGTCCTCTTCTCTCAGAGTGGAACGACAGCATGGTGGTAAAAAAAAAAGGATGGATAATAATGCTGTTAATGATGAAGAGTTAGCAATTTGTTCGCAGAATTAGTTTATGACTTAGTAGAATTGTTGATGAATTAGGTTAATTGACATTGAAGTATCCATATTCTTCTAAGATAATTTTACATTTTCTTTTCTTTCACCTAAATATTTTTATTGGAATATTATATAGGATGATAAATAAAAAATTTGAGCTATCGCAAAAGTTTTGACACAATTTAAAAAAAGGAGTAGTTTTATATGTAATTGTTATTTATCTAAAATAATTATGAAATTGATTGAGTCTTGGTGAGTATCTTGGTTTTGAAGTTGATGAATAAAATTTAGGCAAAATAAATCATGTATATGAGTCTGGAGTGCATTCATTTTGAAACTGATCAAGTATCCTCACATTGGTGTGACATGGAATTTCGGACGTAGCAGTGCAGATTCGTCATCTGACTCTGATTCAAAATGACAAGGTCAGCACCCAAAGAACATTCAAAATGATCGTTAATATATAAAATCAAACAATAGTTAATCACAGGAATATCAACAAAGTTATCAATCAACATTGATCAAAATTTAGTTCTACAAATATTAGGATTTTGAAATCTTTGAAGTAAGATTCTGTTAACCTTTGAATATATTAAACATGTCATTCTATGCAAATTATATCCTGAACTTGATAACTAACGTGTTGGAACTATTTTCTAATATTGATTTGGCTTTATCATTCATACGCGTGCACACACTTCAGTGTAAATTCGATTACTGAATTTCCAAAGAGTATCTGCTCTCAAGTGTGCAATTCATCCAAAGATATATATGTATCCATTTTTGTAATTGTTGAAGTATTACATAATTTAAGTTAAATGCGAGCTTTTCTGTTATCTAAGCTTGAACATTAAACAATTGTGCAATTAAGAGGACCTCTGAAACTGATATTTTCTTAACTCATTTGCATCATAAGCGTATATATACGCTCAATTTTCCTGGTCACTATCACTGGAGCGTATATATACGCTGCATCATATTATACGCTATGCATATAATATGATATATACTATATTCATATTACATACTATATACCTATATGCATCCTACATTTCAAATATTACTACACTGAACAAAATTACTAACAAATAATGCTCAAAAATGATTTTTTTTTCCACTTTTATGCAATTTTCCACCTAAATACGAAATAAATTTTTTTCGTGATATGGGCCTTTTTTTCATATTTTCATATGATGCAAATGGGTTAATGATAATAATTTTTATGTAGAGTATCGGATAATGTGCTTGGTCTCACCCTCCACCCCCATGCCTATTATCTTCAATTGTGGTAGTTAAATGCATAGATCATTCAACGGTGGCTTTTAAACGAAGTGATTGCGCCCTACTCAATGAGACTACAATAGCACCACCACCTTGAACCAAAATTCTCTGTAATGGTTTTATCCCCCAAATAATACGAAATAAAGGGATAAAGCCAGAAATGATTAATCACGAATCACTTGTGTATTTGTACCAATACCTTTCATGTATTTGTACCAAGAACAAAAAAATATAAAAAGCATCAAATATATGGTATGAGTTCATAAAAAGATTCTATATCCACTTACCAATCGATCATAAGTTAGAAAGGGGCGGTCGTCTTATCATTGTGCTCTCATCTTCGACGAACATTCTGATGAAAAGATCATTTATCAAGGATATTCGATTGAGGATACAAAGGCCACGTTCAAGTAAAGACTTGAAGTGTATCGTCTTTTCCTCAATCCATTTTGAAATTACATTATATATAGTCAGACTGTCTGCTCAAAGATTAACTATATAATCTGTAGCTTAGCACAGCTAGAGGATCATTTTCTAGTTTGTAAGACATAATAAACATATAATCGGTTAACTTTCTTAAACCCCGTATGCTATCATTTTTTTTTCTATACGAGGCATGTATTCCCATTAACTTCTGAAAGAAGTTATTATATCTCATTCAGTAGTATTGTATATGTGCCATATTTTATGCTTTGCTTGTTTTTGTCTTCAGCAAATTTTGTGTCAGCACCATTTTTTTAATGTCCCGTTGGCTTTATTCATATACAAATCGTAAATATCTTTAATTCATAAGTCTCAATATAGATTACTTTTGTTGGGATGAATTAATTAGTGCAATGGATTCCATACTGCTTAGTGCAGGTTTTCTTGAACATTTTTCTGCTCACCTTCATTTTGTACGTGAGAAAGTATAAGTACGCTAATTTTCGGTCGATAGATTAATTTGTACAACTAAATCCAAACAAAAATCGCCGATAAATCTTAGAATAAAAAAATTTCAAAAAATGGTAATTATTAAATGAGATTTGAAGAGGAATCTCAATTTGTGTTTCTTAAATGATTTCATTCATTAATAATTAGTATTCCAATCTTAAAATGTACGACTCAAAGAGAGAAGGGCGTGACTTAAGGTTAAGAAGGTCTAGTTTTGATCTATACAGACTCTCAAGATATATGTATATACATATACATATATTGTTACAAACCTGCAATTTTGCTTTTCCGCGCTAATAATGTCATCGTTATGAAGACTGATTATCAGTCATCTGTATTGAACAATTCCCGGGTGACACATCAGAAATCCCATAGCTTGGCGACGAATTTTGTGACTTTGGCGACAAAAGAGAGAATACCCGAAACTTCGAGAATTTTTCAAATCTGTTCATTAGGAACCGATATACATCCAGAATGTTATTGATTGGTGCTGAAGATTTAAGGCCTGCCTCCAGCTGCTGTATAAGGCCACCCATCTGAAGTTGGAGGAGTCTGAAGCGGATGTGTTCAATCGAGAAGACCTGAATAGAAAGGTATGGAATGGAGGAGTCGATCAGAGTACTGGCGGAGGTTCTCGGCCAGTTCAGAGGTCTACCGAAGTACTGGCGGATCACTGTGTGCCGTCGTCGTGTCTTCTGTCGATGCCTGTTGTGTGTGCTGATCCTGAACTATATGATCAATCGGTAGACCTGAACTGAGAGGTTTTGAAAAGGAGTCCTGAGCGGAGGAGTCGCCAGGAGAATACCGAAGCAACGGAGGATACTGAATTGCTTTGCGGCGTATTCTGATGAAGCCTGTGTCGTGTTCTGTAGCCTGTTGTGTCGTCGTTGGGAACGGAGCAGTCCTAAACAGGGAAGTAGTCCCATTGTGGAAAATAGTGAGTCGAAAGTGAAAGGAAGAAGATAAAGAGGAGTAATTTCAGTCGTTTGGAGAGACATACAAGAGCGTAGGCAGAATCACAGAAAGATTACCTCTGCTTCTGAATCCTGTCTGGCAGTTTAGTGTGCTGGGGACGTTGTCACTACTGCCTGTGCACTACTGTTGCTATTGTGAGTTTCTGTCTACTGTAGAATGCCGCAGTATGCTGTCCCGTGTGTTAGTTGTCGTCTGTATATAGTTGTATTCTTTACATAGTAGTTGTGCTGTAAATATTTGCCGTCTTTGTGCTGTCCTGTCTTTATAGTGTAAATAAACGTCGTCTGTGTTGTGTTGTCTACTGAAGGACTGATCATTGACTTCTACACCATACATCTCACTATACAAGTAAACGAACCCAACGGATTAAGATAGGAATATATATATTTATATATATACAACCATAAATTATTAAAACAATTAAAACCCATTTCCTGGTCAACAAAAATTAAAACGAAACCAGCTAGGTCAAAATTGAAATTAAAACACAATTCGGAATTAAACGCTAAA
>JAPMOQ010002080.1:190971-213857 GCA_026543055.1 Argiope trifasciata | reverse complement strand
ATCCATGGAGGTCAGAGTAGGGGTGTTTTATTTCTGGCCACCTTGTACATTAAATATTAAAAATTCTGTATAATATTCATTCCTATAACATCATTTATTCTTTCTTGTAATATTATTATGCACTATTCCTTAATCCACACCGTCCATCTGTTCAATGGGCTAGCGAAGCTACTGCATTCCCGCTCCGAATGAAAGCGAAGCCCTAGGATGTTTTTTTAAAGTTAAAATATACTGCCCGGTGCCTTCTACAGATGCCGAAGGCATCTGTAGTAGGCACCGGGCAGTATTAAACAAATAATTATAATTAGTTAAACATTCTAAATAAAAAGGCGGGAAATGGCAACCGTAACTGTTCTGTGGAACAGTTTGTTTATTTATTTTGTCCGCCATCTTTGTTGGCGGCTTGGCATCCTTGGCGCAGAAAGGGGCACACTATTTTACACTTTTACCAAAGTTTAAAGTATAATCTTTATACCACAAATCCAATTTCAATAAGTATATTAAGTCAATGTTCAAATCTCATTTTGAATTTCTTTTCTTAAGGTAACACAGTACCTCAATTTTTTTGTTTAAATTCCAATGTTTAAAATTTCACTTTATACAAAACAGTACTACTTTATAACTAGTCCGTAATTTTTTTAAAAAAATATTTTTTTTAATCAAATTTTCTTTACAGTTAATTTTTTTTGAAATGGGAAATTTTTCTCCAAATTTCTCTTCTAGGTAATATATTACATAAAACATAGCATGGATTTTCACCTGCCAGTGGTATTTATTTTGTAATAACTATTTATTGTAAAAAACACCAAAAAATGCGAAAAATACAAGAAATCTAACTTAGGACATTAAAAAATACTATACACCTTTAGGCTAATTCCATGCTAAATTTTTTAAAAACATTTCTGAACATTCATAAGAAATTTCACACCTTTACCTTCATTCTTTCGAAAGCCTTAAGCTTTCGAAATGTATATAAGCAAAAAACGAATATGGAGAAACATGCATTTAAAGTTTTTACTCATCGAAATCATAATATAAAATTTGTGCAACTTTCATAAAATGCGATTCCAGTGATTCTAAATTGTTTAAAGTAAAAAAATGCAAAAACTTGAACTATTGTCGCGTAGATAGAACTCAAGACACAGGAAGTAAAAATCAATTTATTAGCTCAACTCTGAACTAAGAACAGTGTGGCAGATCTTCAGCTTTTATTTAGGTAGGGAAAGTTCTAGAATACCTTTCTAGAGACAGTAAGGAAAGTCCAGAGCACTTATATGGTAAATTAAAGAAAGGTCCAGAATTTTCTGGAACAAGAAATAAAGGAAAATACTTCAAACTTTAAGTCTACTGGGGCTCGAACACATGATCTCTTGACTGAGTCCAGCGTCATAACTATTCAGACTCGGCAATGCTTCGTTTCAATGGTGCAATATTATATTTATATATTAAAGATAAAGAAAGACTAACGAAAGATCAAAATTTCACATATCTCATCATAATGCTTTTGAAAAAATTAATACTAATATCCAAATTTATAAAATGCATATTTCTGCTATTCCGATTTCTATTACTATGTTTTTACTATTTCTGTTGTTCTCCTTACTATTCCTGCTATTCTGTTTGACCGATGCAATTTACACTTTTGAGCATTTGCTCCAAATGACACTGTGGAGAATCTCATTGAAGTTGTGTCTAGAACCAAATAAATCGCTCTAAAAGCTCATTTGATAAAAGTCCTTGGTGAATAGGCATTTCTAAATTTGGAAGATTTGATTAGTTTCTTAACCCATTTGCATCATATGAAAAGACCCATATCACGGAAAAATTTCATATTTAAGTGTAAAATTATATAAATATATATTGTGTAATTGTATAAATTGTAGAAAAATCATTTTTGAGCATTATTTGTAAGTAATTTTGTTCATTGTGGCAATATTTGAAATACGAGATGCATATAGTACATAATATGAAAATAGTATATATCATATGCATAGCTTATAATATGATGCTGCGTATATATACGCACGAATGATAGTGACCAGGAAAATTGAGCGTATATATACGCTAATGATGCAAATTGGTTAATTAAGACAATAGGATCAAAGCATATGCAAAATTTAGTTCTTTGAATCAAGTTTCTTGAAGTTAGCTAGCATTATGTTTGAACTGTAACTCAGGTTTATATACGCTAACTTCATCTAACCGACAATATAAATCACCATATATGTTTCGCCATTTTTTGGGATCAATTTCCGTTATATCAAGCAACTTCTATTGAAAATGGGAAGTTCGTTATGCAGTTTGTAGGTGGATAATATTCAAAATTTAATCAGTTATATTCACCACATTTAAAAAAGTTGGTTGGTTGGTTGTGTGTGGTTTATTGGCGCAAGAGCCATACCTGGCCAAACTGCGCCAACCATATGGTAAAATTAGAAACGAAATTTAAAACAACACGATTTTAAAAGAAGACGTAAGTTACTGAAACCATGTGAAATGTATCGAACACATGAGTATTAAAAGAAAACGATTTTAGTGTAAGACAGATAAAATTGGGAAAATTGCTCGAAAATTTCCAACGTTATCAAATATATTGTAAAAAACTAATGGCTTTCAAGTAATTAAAAAGATTTGGATGGTATGTTTCATCCATCAAGTCACGCAAGGTAACAGATAAGGAATTAAAATAAATTTGGCGATGGGAATTAAAAGAAGGACACTCGATCAAAACATGCTTAACAGTAACATTGGTATGACAAGTGGAACATACGGGTGCGCTTTCTCCAAAAATGAGGTGCTTATGTGTGAAACGTGTATGTCCTATACGGAGTCGAGTCAATTTGACGTCGAACTCTCTTATAGGGAGGACTGGCCACAATCCAATGAAAGGTTTGATGGAATACAATTTATTATGGGTCTGCAATTCCCAACTCCACTGCCAAGTTGAAAAAATATGTTTAATTAATGCTCTCTTTGCATCGCCATATGACAATTCTTGTGACAAAAGAGAAGTAGCCGTTTTAGCTGCATCATCAGCCGCTTCATTACCATATATTCCCACATGACTTGGAACAAAACTAAAAAGTATGTTAAATCCTTTATTCCTGAGAGAGTGCAGAAAAGTCAGTATTTCTAGGGCACATGAATGTAACCGATTTTCATAATGGCATAGTGCTTCTAAGGCACTCATGCTATCTGTGTATATAATAAAATTGCGTTGATTAGAAGAGGAGATTTCCCGAAGCGCACAAAGAATCGCCAACATCTCAGCAGTAAATATAGAACTATAATTATGTAAACGATAGCTCACCGTCTTGGATGGAATAATAATGCCACAACCGACATAGCCATCCGACTTCGAGCCGTCTGTAAAAATCGGTGTGAAAGTTGAATATTGATGACGATGATATAGGAACAGCTGCTTGAATACTACTGACGCTGTTGTGGATTTATCAAATCCAATGAAGGGATTCAAAAAGGAAACCTGTGGCACATCCCAAGGAGGGAAGAACGACAAATCGGCTGACTTAATAGAAACATCAGCAAGTTCCGACTCGTGCAGAAATTCTTTAACTCTCTCGATGAAAGGCAAAATGTGATAAATGCGTGCAGCATAGAGTCTGCGAAGACTAACTGGAAGTTTTATTTGACTTATGGGATGATTAGGAACAGACATTACTCTTAAAAAATATAAGGATGAAACTTTCTTACGTCTAAGATGCAACGGTAGCTGGTGACATACATTATAAAGACTTTCTATGGGGGAAGTACGAAAAGCTCCTGAACATATTCGCAAGGCAGAATGGTGGACGGTATCCAATCGTCGTAAAACAGATGAACGAGCAGAACCATACACCATGCATCCATAATCCAAACGGGAAAGAATGACTGCCTCGTAGATACGGAGAAGAGAGGTTCTATCTGCCCCCCAAGAAGTTTTGGAGAGTACTTTTAGGATATTCAAAGATTTTTCACATTTCTTACGTAAATATAAAGTATGAGAGAGAAAGGTGAGTTTTTGATCAAAAATAACTCCTAGGAAACGTATTTCAGGTACTATTGGAATAGGGATATTGCGAACATGAACATATGGATCTAAATGAATACCCCGTTTCCTACAAAAGTGAACACACCGACTATTTTCAGGAGAAATAGTGTACCCATTATTATCACACCAACCTAGTAGCTTGTCAATTGCATTCTGCAGCTGTCTTTCTATTAAACGCATGTTACTACCTTCGCAGGAAATCTGCAAATCGTCAACATAGAGACTTCCATGAACAGAAGGTGACAAATTATTAAGAACCTGGCTAAAATGAACGATAAAGAGTAACACTGAGGACGCTTCCCTGTGGCACGCCCTCAGATTGATTAAAATGTTGAGAATGAAAATTTCCCATGCGAACCCGAAAAATTCGACGAGATAAAAAGTTTTTTAAATAAATGGGCATGTTTCCTCTAAATCCGAGGTTAAAAAGCGTTGAAAGTATGCCATAGCGCCAAGCTCGATCGTACGCCTTTTCGACGTCGAAGAAAACAGATACAAGGTGATTCCTCCGAACAAAGGCATTACGAATATGGGTCTCCAGGAGGATCATATTATCAAAAGTGGATCGTCCTCTACGGAAACCACTCTGCATTGGGGGAATGAGACCTTGCTTCTCCAATTCATACACAAGGCGGCAATTGACCATACGCTCTAAGGTTTTGCACAAACAGCTAGTTAAGGCTATTGGCCTGTAGTTTAGAGGATCCGATGAAATTTTGTCTGGTTTTAAGATAGGAATCACAATCGCTTCGTACCATTGAGAAGGATATTTCTGCTCAGTCCAAATTCTGTTTAATAATTTCAACAGATTGGAAAGGGAAGTGGTATTCAATTGACGAAGCATGCTGTATGTGATTCCATCAGGCCCGGGAGTGGTGTCATGTGCTCGAGACAAAGCTGATTTTAATTCATACATCTTAAACTCGCAATTGTAAGGAAAGCTCTTATGAGTATTAAATTGCAAATTCCTTTGCTCCGCGCGACGCTTAGTCGCCATAAAATTAGAACTATAAGAATTTGGTGAGGAAATTTCTTCAAATGATTGTCCAAGAATATTAACAATATCTAATGGAGCTGTGTATTTGGTGTTTCCTTTATTTAATATAGGAAAGTGAAATTCCCGATACATTCCATTAGCAGCCTTCACTTTGTCCCACACTTGCTTAGTGGATGTAGCAGATGTAATAGAAGACAAAATTTATCCAGGATTCTCTCTGGCTACGACGGCGAATGCGACGAGCAGTGGCCTTGGCACGTTTAAACGCAATAAGATTTTCAGTCGTTGGACATCTTCTAAAAGTGCTCCACGATTTCTTTTCCCTCTTTCGACTGTCGCGACAAGCCTGATTCCACCATGGCCTACGAAATTTCCGTAAGCGTGGAGAACTCTTTGGAATCGTATTATTAGCGGCATTCATTATTGTGTCAATGACACATTGTACTGCTACCGTTATATCTGTAGTGTCGACCATGGTCTCAGTTATATCAGCAAGTTGTGAGAATAAATTCCAGTCTGCCCGTTGAAACAGAAAACGCGGAGGATAAGGAGTCGCACCGCTATTGTAAGCATGGGAGACTATTAAAGGAAAGTGATCGCTATTGTACAAATCCTCTTCAACTGTCAAATTCAAAAAAGGTAATATTTCAGGAGAACAGAGGGCTAGATCGACACTATGGAAGGTACATGTGGGTGCATGAAAATGAGTTTTTTCCCCATTATTGAGCAGACAGAGACAGTTATTAATAAACTGTTCAATCTGTCGCCCACGAGTATTTGTATTTTCCGAACCCCATAAATGACTATGCCCATTAAAATCGCCAAACATTACAAAAGGTGATGGAAGTTGGTCAACCAGATTGTCAAGATCCTGTTGACTTACATTGTCATGTGGTGGCAAGTAAATACAACATATTGTAATCAGAGATTTAACGTGGATTTGAACAGCCACAGCTAGCAGGGAAGTGTGCAGTGGAAAGGGCGAGCTTGGATAAAGATTTGAAGTCAAGATGCAGACTCCACCGGAAGCAGATGTGCCATCTTGACGAACACTATTATAGCCACGTATTTTGAAAGAAATGTCCGATTTCAAGAAAGTTTCTTGAATGGCGAAACAAATGGGATGAAATTTGTTAATGAGAGATTTAATGTCCACAATCTTAGAGCGAATGCCGCGACAATTCCATGAGAGAAATGTACCCATTAAGAAATTTGAGGTGAAAAAGAATTGGAGATGGAGACATTAGGGGTTGGAGAAACCTCGCAATTCATCTTAAGATCTTCATCCTCCTTCGAAGGATGCAAGTTAATCATAGAACTTTTCGGAATACCACCGAACAAAGAAGGAAAATCTTTGTGTACTAGGCCCTTTTCAGCAATAGCTAGTGCTAAAGACTGCTTTTTTGATTGTTTCTTGAATGTCTTTGCCAAATCTTTGTGAGGAAAACCGTGCTTAGAAATTTTAAGCTTTAAAGATTTTTCTGCTTTAGAAGGCTTTTTACGTTCAGCTTTAACCTTTTCCGAGATAATCGTATCAGAAGTATCAGTATCAGTATCGGGAGGAAAATCTTTTATTTCATATTGCGTACTTTGATTAACAAGGGCTCTCTTCACTGCCGAAGCATAAGTGGTAACAGACGTGGTTGTCCGAGCTTTGACAATTCGTCGCGCTTCAGGATAAGATATCTGTTCCTTGAATTTAACCTCAATTACCTCTTTTTCAAACTTCCAAATAGGGCAAGACCGTGAATAAGAAGTGTGATTGCCCTTACAATTTACACACTTTTCTGTTGCCTTACATTCGGTGTTATGTCCGACTTCTGCACAGCGGGCGCAAGTAAGTTTTCCACGGCAAGCAGTTTTCGGATGACCAAAACGCTGGCAATGAAAACAACGTAGAGGTGTGGGGATATATGGCCTGACTGGGCAGTTAATATATCCTGCCTTAATAGAAACAGGAAGTTTTGGAGATCTGAAGGTCAGGATCAGATGCTTCGTTGGCAGGAGCTGACCATCCCTTCGTATAAAAATGCGTCGCACATGTATAATTCCTTGTGGTTTTAATTCGGATGTGATTTCCTCTAAAGGAACGTTAAAAAGTTCTCCAAGAGTTATGACACCCTTAGAAGAATTTAGAGTTTTGTGAGGTTCAACTGTTACTTTTATATCAGCTAAAGCTTTAATTTTCATTATTTGTTTCGCTTGTTTCATAGAATTAACTTCTACTAGTAGATCTCCAGAGCGAATTTTTTTTATTGATGTGACATCTCCAACGGTAGCAGAAATAGCTTTTTGGACAAGAAAAGGTGAGACATTCTCGAAAGTTTCATTGTTTGTGGAAATACGTTTGACTAGAAAAAAAGAATCAAAATGAGTTGCTTGGTTTTGAACAGTGACATGCCCACTTAAGGGACGAAGTTTGCCTTTGGCACCCATGCAGCATGGAAAAGGGAATTCGGGATCCAACGGCACCGCCCTCCACGGAGCCCTACAAGGGAAGGCAATTGCTGGCTCTGGGATTTCCCAGCCTCAGTATCCACCTTGATGCTAGCTGGAACTTATACGCTAAGGGACACTTCCAGGAACGTCTACCACCCTTAACGCAGAGCCCCAGAAGGTGACCCTTTCGCTTGATCCCCTTGAGCAGACCAGTCACATGACCAGGATACCAGCCGATTGATACACCGGGGATCGGAATGTACCACCCGTCTAATGGGTCGCCACGCACGGCCAACACGTGGGGGTATTTGCTGTCCATGAGAAGCAGGAAGCAAACAGAATGGCGACAGCTTTTCATGGAGAGCTCCCTCGTCTACCCTCGAGGGATAGAAGGATCAAGCAGACAGCATAAGGCGTAGAGGAGAATAAATTGAAAAGGGAGTAAAGATCCCTGGGTACCTCGGGATTGGGACACCCGTACTCACCTATAGTAGGCGAGCCCCTGAGGGGCACATTTAAAAAAGATGCACGCTGGTTTATTCATCGTTAAATTTTTAATATCATCAATATAAGTTTAATCTACAGTTTGGGAGAATATAACTGGAGGTAACAAAAGTCAGAATTAATGAAAAAAATCGAATGACTTTATTTTCATGCAAAACGACATAGATTATGTATTAGCTATTACCCACGACTCGTGTTCGCTTGGACATTTTGATGTATATGTATGAAAAGCTATAAAAAAAAGACAAAAAATTAAACCCAACCTAAAAACGATACATTTAAAAGTATAAGCATATGCGAAAAATATAAAACAAATACATTTTAATAACAAAATCACAACCAACATAAAAACTATTTACATTGCATACTCAAAATAAAACAGCAAATCAAGTCCGGTCAAATCCATTTTATTTATTGATCGAGATAGCTACAACGATATTATACACATCATTTTTAAACATTTAATTTAAATGAAAACACAGTTACAACAATCACGCTCGAACTTTCAACGCACATGCCTGACTTTCCTACGACAGTTGGCGTAAAGCACATGCAGATTAGAATATTTTTTTTTTATTTCCTTTATTCTTTTAAATTAAAAGTACTTCAGAATAAATTTGAAAGATCAGTTAATTAACATTTGATTTTAAATTCATCAGACGCTAAGAAAGTAAACAAAATCATTTGAAATAATCGTTCGAAATTATTACTAACCCTAACCTCAACTCTGTTCGGGAAAAACTGGAGCCTAACTCATCTTTAGCGGGATTTGGCCACAACTTTTTGGTGCACAAGCTAATTTTTAATGAATAAAAAATGAATAACTCCATTAACCAGGATAAAAAAGTAGCCTATGCTTTATTCCCGACTATATCCCTGAGCTAAATTTCATGCAATTTTGTTCAATCAGTCTGATGTGATCGAGTAACAAACATCCCTCCAAGCTTTCACATTTATAATATTAGTATAGATTTCATATATTAATTTTACAATGCAATATCAAATGTTAACTAATATTTGATACGAACTATAATTCCCTCTTTGTATCAAGCATTCGAGATAACTTCTCTATATTGGGGGGAGATTAAGCATAGGAAAGTGAACAGGATGGATGGGTGTTTGGATTTTTATGGCTCAAGGGCCAAAGCTGGCCCATCCTGCGCCAAACAAGTGGTATTTGTTTATTGCCAAATGTTCTATTAATAATATATTTCTTCAAGGTCAAAATACAAACAACGTTTTGCTTTTATAAAATAAAAGTACAATAAGTTTAAAGGACAAACATCTAAAAATTAGAACTCCAATTACAGAAAAGATTAATAGAAAATGTCTAAAAAACCATGGTATTCATATTAAAATTGTGGTTCTTAAAAATTCAAAGATATTCTTGTAGGGGTATTCTCCCAATTCACGCATCTCCAATGTTAAAGAATTAAAATACCGCATACGATGAGTATTAAATTTAGGACATTGAATTAAAATGTGCAAAACTAAGATTGACATCGCAATCTGGGTACATCGGTGCAAGCTGACCAAACAAAGGATGTTTGTGCGCAAGTCAAGTGTGACCAATGCGTTGTCTGATTAATTTAACATCTGATCCTCTAATCGAGACAACAGGCCACAAGTTAATACAAGGTTTAATAAAATGCAATTTATTTTGAATTTCTCCATCCCCGGACTCTTGCCAAACAGAAAATATATGCTTATCATATGTCACAAACTGATCAGTAATTGCATGGTCGTGACAGAATATGTAGGGCCACCTTCACAGCACAATCAGCCTTTTCATTGCCCACTATACCTACATGACTAGAGATCCAGAAAGTGAACAGGAATATTAAGCAAATATGCATAAAAAAATCCAGCGAAGTTTATATTTAACCAGTCAACTGTTTCAATCTCTTCGGCAAACGAGTGTCTATACTCCGACTCAAAATTTAACGATGATGTATATACTCTTCAAACAGAATATGTGCAATATGAAGCGATATTGTAATGGAATGACTTTTTTTATTCCAATAATTAAATTTATTTAAACTAGCAGATTGTTTTGAATATGAACCGTAAAAAGCTCAAGCTTTTGAAAACATGAGAAAAGAATCTTCATCACGAGTTTTTTTAATAAATAGGAGAGCTAATGAATTGTCTATAACAGTTTTGTTTTTTTAAATCTATTCCCGGATAACAAATGCAACAGCGATGCATTCAAGAAAAACAATTCATATTATATGGTGTTCTTGTGATAATTATAAATAATCTTTCATTTGCTCAACCTTTTATTTCGGCTTCCCTCAAAACATTTTAGTCCTTAACTGGGGATGTACGGTCTGGGAGACCGCTAGTGATGAACTTTCTTTCACCCCTATTCTATTTTTAGTTTAATTGAATAGATTCAGTAGTTCTCTGTTTCGCGACCTTCAACCTGCACTTTTTGACCTTGACCTGTACTTTTTCAACCGATATCAGAAGACTGAATTATTTTAAAAACCATCATTTCTTTTAGCGATGTCACTCAGACTGCACCTCCTCGTTAGCGTCTCAATGATAAACAAAACTTGGAAGATGGCGCGAAAACTTGGGCCAAGAAATATTTATCCAATTAACTATTTCAGTTATGAAGTAGTGCTCCAGACACTTAAAGTAGAAAGAGATTTTAATGATAACTATACAAAATTCTTTCGATGAAAGTTCGCATTGGATTGTTTCTGATATGCATTTTCATACATAATTTTTCCTATGGATAATTTTTTCTAAATTATAAAATATAATAATATACCAAGAGGTTAGGTTATTTAGGGTTTTTGGCACAAAAGCCATATCTGGCTATGCTGCGCCACTCAAATTAATATACCAAGAGAAATATATACACAATTTATAGGTTCATTTTTATAATAGTTCTTACCCTGCATGTTTAAAACGCCTTATAAAACAGTGCTATGAAAATCGCACAAACCAATAAAAAAGGGAGAGGGGCAATTTCACCTATTGTTATTTTTTTATATTTTTCATATAAAAGTTGACTTGCATTATATTGAATTGGATTGGATTTAAAAAAGTATAAAATATGAATTTTCCAGAATATTTATTATTGTTACGTGTAGCAATTTGCGAAGAAAATGTTCCAACGCATTCATATTTTTCAGTGAAAACAGAGAAATTTCTAAAACATTTACATAGTAAGAAAAATGTTTTCAGAATGTATTGGCCAATTTTCAACCCAATACTTTCATTAGAAAATTTGATTCTAATGTAAAGAAAATGAGGTTTCGTAGACCGCACCTCCCCAGTTATGTCCTAAATTTTCATCTCCCCACTTAAGGGTTAAGCATCTTGAAGTTTAAGAACATGCTCGAATTTTTAATAAAAACTGCAAGGCAAACTGTTAATTGGCACTACATTTTATCCTTGACGAGTAAACTCGTTAGAACGAAAAATATATTTTCCTTTCCATAATGAGTGTATTCGTCATAAGCAGTTACCTGGTTAAGCTTTGGTAAGCAGTTACCTGGTTAAATTTGTCTTATCACTTTTAAAATCCGAAGTGTTATGCAACAAAATCCGTACACATTTCATTCAGCCATTTTTACACGAGATATTCTTAAAAGTATAGCTGCAAATTTTTTTACTCACCTCTCCAACAAGTGGAAGGAGTGGAACATCTTCTCCTTTTTTTTCTTCTTCCGATTCTTCATCCAACCCACAAGTACATATTTGGTCATCTGACTCATCTAATTCTTCTTGCATTTCATCTTTCGATTCTGAACTATTCTGCCTTTGATAACCCGCTTCTGCCGATTCAAAACCATTCTGCTTTTGATAGTCCACTTCCGGCGATTCAAAACCGTTCTGCATTTGATAACCCACTTCTGCTGTTTCAAAACCGTTCTGCTTTTGATAACTTACGCTTGAATCATCGGCCATGTTGTCAACTTTTCGTGCAGAATTATGGCAGAAAATTGGAAGAGCACAATGAATGCAAATGAATCTGAAATGGATTATTTCTTTCTATGATATTCAATTTATTTCAGGACCATTTGTAACATGTTGCCAATCAAAAGGGATTACTTTGAAATTTATGTGTATATTATTCATTTGAAATTTGAAGTAACCTGGTGGTAAATTATGGTACCAGATCTTCCTTAGTACCCTTCCTTCCTTTCCGATTCTTCCAACAATTTTTAGTTCAGTTTAGTTATTTTATTGTCCCGTTTTGAAGCAGCACTTGGGCTATTTTGGGACAGACCTCGTCATTATGAACCACGTTCAGGCGACAAAGACGACACCTGAACTGGTACCCCTTCTCCACACCACATCACACCAGTGGGAAGGAGTTTGGTCTGACCTATTAAACGTGCAAGAGACGCCCTCACAGGGTGGTTCTTCTGTGGAATCAAGTCTCGAACCTGAAACCTTTCGGTTACGAAGCCGAGACCTTCCCATAGGCTATGGCGGCCTGATTCTTCCAACAATGGTGAGAGCTATTAATGATTTATAACTATTCAGTCAATGTTTTGGGGACAGTGGTGGCCTAGATGTAAGGTCTCAGATCTAGGTTCTAGGCTCGAGACCATATTACCTTGAAGAACCATTGTGCATGTGGGTCTAGTTTATATTAAATCCATAGAGGCGAAATGCCCTTTTACTGGTGTGGTGTGGAAGTTTGGAAGGTGGATGTCAGCTTAGGTATTGTTATTGAAGTTCGAACCGGGATTCAAAATTATTAAGTCTGTCCCAAAATAGACCTAGCGTTGCTTTATAACGTGAAGTTAATATAATTAATCTAATCCATCAATGTTTTATGAAAATGCTTATTGTGGTTCAAGATCTTAAATTTGGATCCTCACTAACTCTCGACATGCTTTTACAGACTAAATGAATTTCAATAATTCGGACAACGGCAACTTTGGGATTTTAGAAGTTTCACGTTGTGACAAATTGGTCTCGAGGAACCCCTATAGTGTAATTTCACATAGTAATTATAATTAGTAAATTTAAGGAAAGATTACAATTGACGGCATCCTGGCATAGGGATAGCGTGTCTTCTCCGTGATCTGGGCCTCCCGGGTTCGAGTCTCGGTTCAGGCATTGTTGTTATTCTGTGTTCCATTTGTGAGTTGTATGAATGTCCCCCCCCCCCTGTAAAAGGGATTGTGCAAGAGAATGAGAAGTATGAAGTAGTCAAGTCGTACTCGCTAGTTGGTGCCATTGAACAAACCAGAGACTCTCATTTCGGTTTAAATCGCAGATAGCTTTCTGTCAGCGGGCTTGCTAAGTGCCTTGAATAAGAACAACACAAAAAAATTCTACTGTTTATCCCGGGGTCGCGACAAAAATTTACTCGAAATAGGGGGTCTCAAATGAAAATAATTTGCCCACTACTGTTTTATGACACGAGTGCAAATTTTTGGATGAATTGTACCAAACTGGTGTTAATATATTTGTATCAATTTATAACAAAACAAAGATATTGGATATCTACTGTTTATATATGTTTGACATTTGTCAGATACATGCAGAAGATATTTGGATCTGAACCTTTTGATTTAGTCTTTGTGTTGTTTTTCCTCTTCCAACCCATAATCTCAAGAAACAACCCAAAAACAGGATTCAAACCCAACCTTTCAAAGTTGGGTCATTTGATTTTGGCAGACTTTGTGAATTATGGGCTATCAGATTATGTGGACATATCAAACTATGTGGTTGACCTGCTGTACAATCATTTTAAGATGATTTGCCAAGTTTTTATATTGAAACATTTGGGTTCGAATCTGTTTAAAAGGTTGCTCTCCAAAGTTTGGTGAAGTAAACTTTATTTAAAATTCAACCTATTATTTTTTGCTCCAAGAATGAAGGAACTTTTAAGGAATGAACGAGCTAATGATTTTTTACTTCAATAAATATGGTTTTTCTATGAACACTGTTCTCCTCATTGTGCTTCCTCGATAATAAATTCTGCCAAGCTTTGCTAACTTTTGGGTCAGTTTAACCTGAATGATAGCAATATACAATTATAAAAATAAATTTTTTAAAGTTAAAAAGTTTAGAATACGGATTTTGAAAGCAATTCACCCAAATCAGGGTTAGATTTCTGAAAAAATACAACATTCTATAAAAAATACGGTGGAAAATTTAGAAGAATGTGTGAAGCAGAAATGGGACTGTCATAAATAGAACGAAATGGTATTGGGTATCCCCCATCAACACATGTCGGAGAATGACATTTGTTGAGTTGACCAATCCTCAACATAACTAACCCTTATCACTCCGATGTCTTTTCTCAGACACCATTTAAGGCAGTGAATCATTTTGACATTTTATTTAATTATTTTCTTAAAATTTGACTCGTGAAAATACTTAACCATGGCAAAGGTATGTAAATTAATTTTCCCGGTAAACTCAAGCAAAAATATTCATATATATTTATTTTTCAGAGCAATAAACAAGTTCACTTAGTTGGCAAATATTTATGCAACAAAAGTACTTTTCAGAGCTCTAAAGGTTAAGACGGTGTCCATTTTACTACTTTACATATACAGTTAATATTTGAAATAAATATTAAAATTTTTGGAAAATTGGCACTTAATGGCATAAATTTAAGCAAATTCTTATAAAACAGTTTAGCGAGTCTCAACCTAACAAAACTTACACTAAAATAAACAATATAGCTTTGTCTAAGAAATGAACGACAGTCGTATGGTTCTAATTATAAATAAGAATTTTGCAAGCAGTTGAAAATTTATCATGAAATGTTTAGTAAATTTATGACATTATTATTCCAATAGGCTGTAAATCCAAAAATATTCAATCGATTTAAATTCTTTTAATTAATTTCTTAGAAAATAGTATAAATACAAAGTATCAAATTTTATAGCTATGATAATATTTCGTGATATTTGATTTGAAGAGAACAAGAAATGAGTAAAAATCAGTTTTGAGAAAAATGCATTTAAAGTATATAGTAACTTGTTTTATAAATAAACTATGGACGTACACATTTAAAATTCATCATATTTATTGCTTATAACTTCTTGCTGCAAGTTTTTATAATAATTTACCTTTTTTAATCATTTGAATTTTTCTGACAATTTTTTTTATTTGGCAGTGGATGCTACTTAAATTCATTTATTCTGTCTTTGGCGAGTTCAAATGTTATAACTGAATATGTGCTACACTCCAACAACTTTAAGGGATTCAATAATCCTCTAAAACTTTCGTTAAATTGTATTACAGAATTAAATATCCCTAATCTGAAGATTCAGAGCTCAACAAAGACATCTTCAGGTACAAATTTCCACACACCACCATTAAAACTCTCATTAACATTGTTTTTTCTGTGCCAAACATTTTCTGTATTTAAAATTAAATTTGTGTTTATAGAAATTTGTAACATGTTTTGGGGCCTTTAAATCGGTTTCCCAGTTATTTAAAGGCCTAATTCCGGTTTACTTATTACTAAAATATAAATATCTTGATTTCTAATAAACCTAGAGACAAAAGTAAACCCGTTTTGTATAACTTAAAGACTAGTCTACCCAATAAAATAATTTGAAAAATATCATGTTTTGCCAAAATAGACCTTTTCATGATGTTCGGATACCTAAACCACTTGATATACGAACTTCCTAATTAAAGGATGCTATTATTTAATTCAATAGCTTTCTAATTGGAATATTTGCTATTATTTTAATTCCTTTAATAATAATACGTTTCAAATGAATTTTTTCATCTTAAATTATATAATACTTTCCACTTAATTGCAGGTTAAAAATTCAATCATTCGATGCGCTTCTCAGAAAAGTCATTGTATGCGAAGTGGTTAAGACAAAATTAAAATTGAAATAAGTTTATCTTGCTACTTTTCTGTCAACAATAAAGTTTACCGGGGAGCGACCTTAAAATATTTCAGCTCTTGTGGCCTCGTATTACTAACTCCCCCCCCCCCCCCCCTAAAATGGGCGAGAGATCGTATACGCTGTAGAATTATAATACAAAAGAATTATGAACCCCTTGTCATCCATTTTTTTTTCAAGAAAGCTTATCAGAGTCTACTGCTGATTTTTTAAAAATCCTAGTTCTTATAATGCATTCTAAGAATCGATTTCTTTCGCAATCCACAAAAATTTTACTCGTAAAAATTGAATTTAAAAACCGACAAAAGAAAAAAAAACATTTACAGACATTTTATTCATTTGTTAAAAATGGTCAAGTCAACACAAAGTCGTACATAACAATAAAACAGCCAGGGAATTAAATTAAAAAAAGATTAAAATTTTTTGGACCATGTGTGACATCAAACAATGGTTGTCATATTTAGATTTCTTGATGAGCCAGCAGCTGTGGCGATTCATCATTGAAGCAAAAGAATATTCTCCTCAAGAAGTTGAGGCATCTGGCTCGTCCGATCTGCATTTCTTTGACAGCCAATACAAACCGAAGGCAAAAGGAACCTGCACAGTGATAAGAATTTCAATTAACTTTTTGGTAAAATCCATCCAAGTAACTAAAAGAATTAAAAAAAAAAAACGAACGCGAAATTTGTAGAACAGTTTATTAACGCCTCGTTTTAAAATATTCAGGCTAATTTTTTGGTTGAATTGACATTATTTTGGCGCATTAGCCTTCTTTTACTGTTCTGCGCCAAACAAGTGAGGGCTACTTTGGAACGGACTAATTTTAAACGTGGTCAGATTATGAAGACGATACCCGAAAGGGAATCTCTTCTGCAAACTTCCATTCCAACCAGATGTAGAATGTTTTATTCAGACATATTTGAAGTGCAACAGACCCGTTTACACGACGGTTCTTCAATGTAATCAGATCTCGGATCTGAAATCCTCCGGCTCTGCAGCCCAAACCTTACCCGTTTGGCCCAGACTGATTTAAAACGCAGTAGACCCGCTTACGCAACCTCTTCTTCAGTGTAATCGGACTTTAAATCTGAAAACTCCGAAGCCCAAACCTTATAACCAGGTTGCCGAGGTCCACAAGTTCATGGAATAATTGAAACTTGATGAAGTTGGATTTGATATACAAAATAAAGCTTTGTGAAGAATGCGATGAAGGGCCTTTAATGGTTCAACAAATTGTGGGTTAAAATACAAGCAAGATACAAGAAAAAAACCCGAGCTGATCCCCCCCCCAAATCCTACACGTGATATTGACATTTGCCCCCCCCCCCCCCCCGGAGGACTTGGCTTGTGCCAGAACACATGTTTGCAAAATGGCTCTTCTATAGAATCAAGTTTCGAATTTGTAACCCGCCAGTTACAAAGTCAGAACATTACCATCCCGTCAATATAAAAGTTGAGGAAAACTCGTGTCCACCCTGAATTCAAAAGGCACTATCACATGTTTGATACATACGTGGGCGATAGATGATTCTCATGTTAGTATCCTGCAGGAATTCCAAGAGATTTATTGACAACATGCTAGAAGTGTCTATGGTAATTATCTCTCTGGTTTGCAGTTGGCATTCGAAAGCCTAAATACTTCTTTCACCAAAATGTTCTTGTGGAAAGGCTTCAATGCATTACCAATGATCTTTCAACATGCCTACATGCCGAAGCATTTGTTCCAACGTGATATCAGTTTGAATCGCGATATCCCAGAACAGTTTTGGTGGAAAACTTGCATAACATGGAAAAATGGTAAAGATTCGATTGGGAAGTTTTGGAGCTTCACCAGAATTAGCATCTTCAGATTTTCATTCGTTTGGACTCGTGAAGAGGTCCCGATAAGAAGTTTCATTACTGAAATTGAACTATGACCACTTCATATTGGTGAATACCGCTCTTTGAGTTTTCAAATTGACTCAGCTCTGGAACTAACTCTCAGCATGAAAGGCAATTATGTTAAAAAAGTAATAAATTAGTAACATTTTAATTTCCATTTTATTGTATTTTTCCCCGATTTTGTTTAAAATTAAGGTCGTAATTGACATTCCTTGAGCATTTTGAGACGCTACATGGAGGTTTCTGGGAACAACAATTATCTGGTCTTCTGATGGAGATATTACCAAAAAATTACGCATTTTCAAGAGCCTTCCTTTTAGTCCTTCAGGTGTTTGTGTGTATGTAGGGGGGGGGTCTTTCATTGTTTGGAATCTAGAATTCCTTTAGTATCTACTAAAATATCCAAAATTTTCATTATAATAAGATTGACTACACAAAGAAATATTAGAAATTAATGTTGCGTCTTACGGCAGTTGTCATTGGACAAGCCCGCTGTTACGATGGCAGCGATTTACGCTGATACTTTGCGTCTCTTGTTTTTTAGCAGCACCAACAAAAACCAAGAGCAGTATTTTTCCACTTACGCATCCACTTGCACAACCCTTTTTCACAGAAGGACGCATTCACACATATTACAGATAAAACAGAGTAAAGTAGGGTTTACACGACTCTAACTATTATGCACAATCGTTAACAGTGCCAACGGTTGTCCCGACGGGAGAACTATTTACCATTGTCCCGTTGGGGTCAAGTGATTTTTCCGAAAGTAGGTGCGATCTTCAGATGAGCGCAATAGTTACCCTTGTTTGAACCAACCTTAAGAACAACCATGCCCTAACTGGTACTTGAAGCCATTATGGCCAGATCATGGGGAAGACGAACTACCCCCTAAGTCAGGACGGTGCGATTAGAAATTTATAATCATACCTACCATTGAAAGGAATATCGAGCCCATGATAATGTATCCCTGACCAAAAGTTATTAGAGAGACTGCCATGACTCCTCCACCAATTATAAGTCCTGTGATCCATTTTCCTTTTCTACAGTCACCACTTTACTGGAAGATAAATAGTTTCAAATTACACACTACAGCCTTACGCTTCGCATTATACACTACAATCTTGCATTATTCATCCAAAATAGACCTCGTGGTTGAAGAGTTAACTTTATTCTTGAAGAATATTTTGGTCACCAAGATATTCCAATCCTTCAAATTTCTTGGTTAAATTCTTCAATGTGATATACCGACAGCCAAAAAGGCTTCATGTAAAAAATTCCGATGAAAATGGTTGACGATTAATTAACATTTATTCGAGAATAATGAAAGATTTAATTTCCTAAAACTCTCACTGAAAGTTCTTCAGTGTTCGATAGTCGATGACGAAGTGAATTAAGTTTCCTGACATTTTTTTTTTTATCAATGAAAATTTAGCAAATATTACCTATATAGGATACAATATTATGTCAAATTTTTCTTTGGATATGAAACGGAGCTTAATTCATACATGATAGCAAAAATAAATTATATAATTATGCAATTACACATAATTTTGCAATCATACATATATCGCAAATATTAAGCACGCTTAACAAGTACTATGAAAAAATATATATCACACAGAATAACAAAATTTTTACTTTTAATTGCTTAATGTCCTCTGCACTCGTTTAAGTACGTTAAAATAATTCTAATTCTACGTGCTCTATTCTAATTCTATGTATAAAAATATAGTAAAAAAGAGCGCAAATAGGCAGTAACTCACCGGTAGGTCGTATTCTTGATAACTTAACTCTCTGTGAAATGATAACATATCGGAAGTTAAATCAGACAGATAAAAAAAAGCGATTTTAATTATAGTGTCAAATTTTTGGCATAGATTTATACTATAAAAATCGACGAGTACCGCTCAATGAATTTAATAGGAACAAGTATAACTAAGACGTTTATATGAAATCAGATTTATTTTCAGAATATTGGCATTGCCATATAACAAC
Organism: Argiope trifasciata; assembly: GCA_026543055.1. NCBI lineage: Eukaryota > Metazoa > Arthropoda > Arachnida > Araneae > Araneidae > Argiope > Argiope trifasciata. Next base: position 194,140 of record JAPMOQ010002080.1, on the reverse strand, counting down.
ATAATTTGATTTCGCATATTTTTTATTTAATTACCTGAGACTCAATTGGCCTAGTGACTAGTTATGTAGATTACCCCTTGTTTCGAAATACTTTAGCTTTATGAACATCTCGTTTGGAACAAACGATAAGAATAATTTGGAAGAAATCCGTAGATTACTTCTTGTTGGGAAATACTTTAGTTGTATGAACGTCTCATTCGGAAGTAACGATAAAGATAATTCGGAAGAAATTGTGTAATTTTAAACCCCGATTAGATGACTAGGGTGACACTCGAGCTGGCGTTTCAAATTTTCGCACCAAAGCCAAAGGAAAGACGCTTATACCCGATGTCATATTTAACGCGCTCCATATCTATATATACAGGGAAGCGGTGGCCTGGAGGTAAGGTCTCGGCTTCGGAACCGGAGGGTTTCAGGTTCGAGACTAGATTCCACCGAAGATCCGTCGTGTGAGGGGGTCTCTTGCACGTTAAATCTGTCAGGCCAAACGTCCTCCCGTTGGTGTGGTGTGGAGAGGGGGATGCCACTTCAGGTGTCGTCCTCGTCATCTGACCGTGGTTCAAAAATATGAGGTTCGTCCCAAAATAGCCCTCGTGTTGCTTTAAACGAGACGTTAATATAACTAAAACTAAAAACTAAAAAAATCTATATATACAACGAACTTTTAATGGATTCTAGTATCGAACTTATCTTCTAGTCCCGTAAATAATACATGAACACTTGGACATTGCAAGCGAGAAACATATTTATACCTATTTGGACCTAATGCTTCTCTGAAAGCCATATCACATGGTGAAATATTGTCAGCACTTTCGTCAGCAACTTTCCGTTTCAACCCGAAATCAACCTGTCTAGCAAGTGTTTCGTCATCCGCTTTTTTTAATCCACATGAAAATGCTCATGATAGTGACGAAAATTTTTTTTACAAACGAAATTCAACCAATCATGTGAAATTTCGATAGCGACGTCATTTTCATTGTCGTTTGCTGAGGATATTTCGCAGTGTGATAAGGCTTCTGGGAGCAGGGAATATCTCAGGAAACTTAAGTCTATTTTTCATATTTCTTTGTTGTTGTTTAGCAACGGTGTCGAGCTTTTTTTAAAACCCTGATTAAAGTACAGTGTGAGCTACACATAAGCATGCACTTAGATATTTCAGCGAGCCTTTTTGCTTTATGATATCACAGCATGTTTCAAATGAAGTATGGGCCATGGTGGGCCGCGATATCCTGGTTGGTAGAGCGTCAGTCTCGTAACCGAAAGGTCGTGGGTTCTGTCCTCGTCTTGGCCAAAGACCGTCGTGTTGGCGAATGGCAGTTGGGACACGTTAAATATGTCGAGACTGCAAAGTCCTCCAAGTTCCCATAACAAAACGATACCTCTGGGGGTACTGAATCAGGGATGAGTCGGTCTCTGATTTGGATCCGAATTCCGACTTGCTGATGGAAGAATGAGTGCATGAATGAATTCGACCACCCTCTAAAAAGGGTTGTGTCGTGTGTGTGAGCTAGAAGTCAGACTTCTGCCCTCTGGGTGCTCAGGGGGTCTTTACCTTCAGAAGCTACTGCACCCCCTTTCCGTGAAAAACACGGACACGAAAACAACAACATGGGCTGTGGTGGCCTGGTGGTAAGGTCTCTGCTTTGGAGCTGGAGGGCTTCAGGTTCGAGACTTGATTCCGCCAAAGAACCGTCGTATGAGTGGGTCTCTTGCACGTTAAATCCGTCAGGTCAAACGTCCTCCCACTGGTGTTGTGTGGTGTGGAGAAAGGGATGCCAGTTCAGGTGTCGTCCTTGCCATATGAACATTTCTCAAAATTACGAGGTTCATCCCAAAGACCTGGTGTTGCTTTACAGCGGGACGTTAAAATAACTAAACAAACAATTGTCAAGTATAACCAAGCAAATTATCCGATGCCTTGCTTTAGCTGTATTCAATTAGTAGGAGTGGTCTCCTCAAAAATATCTCGCATATTCTTTAAAATGTAAAAGTAATAAAAGTGTAATCCCAAAGAACATCTTTCATAGGTTTGACGTACATTAGTTACCACATATTAACCTTTGACTCTAATTTAGCCCTTTTACTGAATCTATCGCTTCATTCTAGGCAGGACTTTTGATATTTATTCCCTGGCATGCTGTTACTGGCATCCCAAAAACAAATTTTTGTTTTAGATGCATTTTACCTAATTGATTGATATAAAAATTTAGTTCAAAACTGCAATTGTAGTCATAAATTCCCATAGCAAATTTGATATATTTAGATCATGGTGTTTTTGAAAAATCACGTATATATTTTGCTAAAAGTACTGATTAAAAGACCTCTTCAATCTCTTTATTAGATTTGGCTCAAACTTTGATTCTGTGCACCGAATTTCATTTATTTAGCCATCTTTGTTTTGTAATTATTGTGTTGAATTATGCTCGAATAGCGGAAGACAGACTTTATTTGAGCTTAATTAATTTTAAATTTGATTGAAATCTAAGAATTTGAAATAAAGGTCCTATACTAAATTTCATTCGTCTTGCTTATGGTTTTTTTTTTTTAGTTATGTTTCCACAGGCAGACTGCCATTGTCCAGAAATGTGATATTTGAACTCAGAGAGGTTTAAAGCAAACTCCCATACCAAATTTGATATATTTAGATCATCGGAGTTTCGAATTATCTCGTATATATATATTTAAAAGTTCAGATCAAAAGACAGTTGATATCTTTGTTGGATTTGGCTCAAAGTTTGATTGGTATTGATTCCGTGCATAGAATTTCATTTATTTAGCCATCTTTGTTTTGTAATTATTGTGTTGAATTATGCTCGAATAGCGGAAGACAGACTTTATTTGAGCCTAATTAATTTAAAATTTGATTGAAATCTAAGAATTTGAAATAAAGGTCCTATACAAAATTTCATTCGTCTTGCTTATGGTTTTTTTTTAGTTATGTTTCCACAGGCAGACTGCCATTGTCCAGAAATGTGATATTTGAACTCAGAGAGGTTTAAAGCAAACTCCCATACCAAATTTGATATATTTAGATCATGGGAGTTTCGAATTATCTCGTATATATATATTTAAAAGTTCAGATCAAAAGACAGTTAATATCTTTGTTGGATTTTTCTGAAAGTTTGATTGGTATTGATTCCGTGCATAGAATTTCATTTATTTAGCCATC
>JAPMOQ010002080.1:124924-137094 GCA_026543055.1 Argiope trifasciata | reverse complement strand
CAGATTCACCGATGCCACAACAACTGCTTGCAGATTCACCGACGCCTTCTCAGTCTCGTGCAGATTCTTCGACGTCGCAGCAAGCGCCACCAGATTCTCATGTTGTGGAGAAATCTATTCTAGATCATCTAAAAGATAAATGATTCCCTTCCAAAAGGCAATCAATCCTCCAATGATATATTAATTTTTTAGCTGTGGACTTTTAATATTTTATTGCACATTTTAAATCGACTTAACACTTTTTAGTGAATAAAACATTATAAACATTATAAGGATGTGTATATTAATTTGATCTTTCTATCCTTATTCTCATCTAACTTCAATACCTCTCTTACAATCATCTTATTCAAATTCAATTTTCATTATTTCACGTTCATGTCATTATTGTTTGAATTACTTTTCCAACGAGGAAAAATAACTCGCATCAATTTATTTTTATTATTTATTAAATTTTAAATGTTCAATTTATATTTCTCTAAACACGGGGAGAAATATATACCTACCACAATCCAAATAAGCTAAATTCAGTTACAACGAGCTCAACTAATCAATTTTGATACGTGATCTGTTCCTAATGTGTAGATTTCGTTCAAATTTTCGATGCATTTTGACGAAAACTTGCTCTCACGCAGCTACAAAAAGATAAGTCAATCTGAATTTGTTTTCTGTAATAGCCAGTATGACTAAACTGCCTTTTTAAAGAAAATTTCAACAACAAGAATGTTAAAGAAATTCTGCTGATTTACAGAGAATATTTTTTATTTCATTTAACAGGATTTGTAATATTCGAGGAAAATCAATGCAGACCTGAGAGCAAAATTATTCTTACTTTTGTCCATATTGTGGAATTTATTTCTTCAGTATTTATAATGAGCACAATCGAAACAACTGAATATTTTAATACTTAAAAATATGAAAGGCATTTCTTAATAAAATAAAGCATTAGATGGCACAATATTCATTAGAGTACCCCAAGAATTATTCAGACAAAATGGTCAAGAAATATATATTAATATAATTTATTTTGTTAAATTTATGCAAAATATTAAGCAAAGTGCAATAAAATTAAAAACATCAGTGGAATCTTGCATTTTTATAAAAATAGGGATCTTTAACTTTATAGGAAAAAAAATTCTAATGTACAATTCAAATCTAAATAATAGGTGCAAGTATTTCGGATTTCTATCATTATAAATGTAGGTGTATTATATGCATAATAATAAAGCAACATCCCTAAGCATATTTTGGTATTAAACCATCCAATTCAAGTAGATAATATAAAATATTTCATTAATAACAAAAGCAATGATTAAAGCAAATTGGATATCCGAATATTGTTCCAATTTATTAACGCAGAAATAGTTATGCAAAAAATGTCAGTATTTAATATACTAAATCGTTTGTACATGTTCCTTCAGTGGTCTGAAGCTTTTTATGAAAGAATTGTACTAAAATATACGTCTTTACGTCATCAAAAACAAACCCAATTTTCTGTAATTTTAGAACTGATGAATTTCCAAAATCACTGAACATTCCTAAACCATAATTTCTCAAGTTAATGGCTTAGTGGCCAATGTTTTCAAAGTCTCTGCCAGAGTTTGACCATTTTTTCTATTTTAGATATCGATATTAGACTTTAATATCCAGATCTACCAACTACACAAAGGCATTTCTACAGCTGTCAACTATACGCCCATTGCTTTGCAGATTTCAACACAGATTGTCTGCTTATGATATTTTAGAGCTGAAATTCCGGTATTGGTTCACTTTAATATCCAGAACTACCAATCACATCAGAACAATAATTTCCAGAGCTTCCAACTATACGACCATTGTTTCTGTAGTCTCGGATAGAGCTCGACCATTTATGGCTATGTTAGATCAACCATTTCGATAATCTTCGAATTTAATATCCTCAACTAAAATCGTGTATGGCAGACATCAATTCCATACTGATATACATAACTTAAAATAACTCATTACATCCATTCACTTTTGCAGGAATCTTGGGATCTGGTGACTCATAATAAGTTGCATTTCATTAAACAGCATATTCATCCATGCCCTACCAAAATGTAGATGTGAAACTTACTCGTCTTTGCATCGGTCTTACTCGTTTTACTCATAAACACCTATTATTCAATAAGAGAGCACCTAGATGCTCTTCATGCAATGTTGATTTTACTGTTGCATATATCCTAGCTGAGTGTCCAACTTTAATTCTCATAGCATGGCATATTTAACCTCAACTTCACTTGCAAGGATTAGTAGGAGAACCTCCCCATCAGTATATTTCTAACTTTTTAAAGGCTATTGGATTTTATCATTTTATGTAGGTGTTCTTCAACAATGGACTTGTTTTGCCTGATTGATCTCTCGTTTTGATTGCTGCTGTTTAACGACTTGATTTTTTAATACACCTTAAATATTTTAATTTTTTTATTAGTACCGTTTCAAACCATAGGACTGGTGCAGTATAGCCTACTTTTGGCTCTTGTGCCATCAAAATTATGTTAATTAACCGGAACCAAAAACCAAGCCGCAGCAAGAATTTCCAGAGCTGCCAGTTATACAATCATCTTTTTCCAGAGACTTCAAGATTAGATTCACTATTTCCAGAGCCTCTAACTGTAAATTTCATCTCGTTCAGCTTTAGAACTATCTTTTCGATATTATCCGACTTTAGAATCACCATTTCGATATCGTCCGCCCATAAAGCCAACAGCGGTAGAGCTATCTTTTCAAGAAATGCTAATGAAAGTAAAAATTTCTGACTTACATTTATTGGAGTTTCAAACGTGGGACGAGAATCTTATTTACATAAATAAAAATGAATGTTTGTCTCTATGTCTCTTATGCGCTTTCATCTGATTCCGATAAAACTTTGAAAACAGATTACTTGCACATATGCGAAGGTTATAGGCATATACAATCGTCTAAATCAGTGATGGGGAAACTACGGCCCGCGGAAAGATTTAATCCGGCCCGTTTAAGAGTGCCGTCGTGAGAATGTTCTTGAGTGTGAGAATGTGAGAATTTTCCAAGAATACAATCTTTAAAATTCACTATATCAAACAATAAGATTAAAAAATACGAAATTAATTTGAGAAAACTATCTTTAGAATTTGAAAGGAGATTTCAGGACTTTAGAAAAATGGAGCCAAAGTTTAGTATTTTTGCGACCCCATTCAATGTTAATTACGAAGAAGTTGATGCAAAATTTCAACTTGAGTTAATAGAACTGAACTGTAACACTCTCCTGAAACAAACTTTTCATACAGTACCATTACTAGAATTTTATAAAAATTTAAGTCCAGATAATTTCCCAAATCTAATTACTCATGCAATGAAGATAATGACAATGTTCGGCTCATTTTATATATGCGAACAAATCTTTTCATCAATGAAGCTTAATAAAACTTCTTTAAGAAACAGAATTACAGATGAGCACCTTTCATCAGTTTTAAGAATTTCTACTGCGTAAATGAAACCGGACTATGATGAAATTTTGATAAAACAGTCTCAATTTCATTTTTCTCATGCACCATCAACCAGTAATGACACCAGAAAATAAAGGGATAATACTTCACATCAAGAACTACACTAAATTCATTTTATATTTTGTGCTTATAATTTTCTTACCTTTTGCTTTTTTACTATTAAAATAATAAGTGTATGTAATAATATACATATGTATATGTTTACAGAACATATAAACTTTTTAACGATTAAGCATTATTCTTTGGCCCGCTACGATCGTCTAGTTATTACCAATGGCCCATCTTAAAAAAAGTTTCCCCACCACTGGTCTAAATTATAAAAAATATTTTAGTTCGATTTACCGCATCTATTAACCATGGATTAACAGCCAAATAACTTGCAAGTTGACACAACAGACTCGGTAAAGATTCTAAATTCAAGCTAGAGGTTAGTATTTCTGTTATACGTAAATGCAATGCCATTATACGTAATGTAAATGCTAAATGTAATAAATTTAAAAATGCTATTATACGTAAATGAAATGCAAGTCTTTCTCTGAGATAATAATTTTATTAGAGAGTGTGCGAGAAAGTTTTAGGGGAACAATCCAATAGTCTTGAAATTTTAACTAAACATGCATTAAAATTTTAGCACTTTTTGCAGTAACTTCCGAAAATATTAGATTATAAGTAATTTTGCACCAGCTTAGTTTGTTAAAAATTGTCTTTTCAACTATATGAAAGATTTTATGGTATAAATATATTTTCTATGTTTAATCAAGTTTCAAAGAAAATATTTTAATCACATTTTTTAACATTAAACTTGAGAATTCTGAACCAATATTGAACGAATCAAGAGATGCAATAAATAGTTTCTTTCCATTCTTAAAAAAACCGAAGATTTGCAAGTTTAAAAGAATACATACATCTAATACATAAAAATAAATATTTGTTTGTAGAATGGAATAATAAAATTGGAATAAATACTATTTATGCTTCTCCTTTATATATATCCTTCAATTTCAATGAATGTATTCATTGCCGACAAGAAAATAAATATCATTCTTCCTATCATTCTTAATTAAATAAGATAAATATTTCAAATTCCAAACGATATTTCAAAGATTATTTCTTCTGTGGCAGCAATGCGCCAGGTACCAGCTAGTTTTTAGGTAATTATTTTGGTATATAAGGTAATTATTTTATTACATAGATTACATAGACAAAATTTAAAATTATTGTGGAGTTTTTAAATGAAAGCACTTTTTTATACAGTAAACTCTCGCTACAACGATACCCGATACAACAATAACTTCCTCTACTACAATAATATTTTGTGATCCCGGTGATTTTGCATATTAACTAATGTTAATCTCCAATCAATATTGCGATATTCTCTAGAACAATAAACCTCTGTAAAACGATTTTTTCCATCTAAATTTCAGTATTATTTTCTCACTTTATAATAATATTTTGATTTTCAAATGCTCTTTTTTTCGTTTTCTTTTGTTATTTTTTCCGTCTATTAAGACTCATTGTGGATATTGTGGAAGTTGGTGGGAAGTAACAGAAAAAACCCTTCGGAATTGCTGGAAAAAGGCTGGTCTTTGTCTTATGGAAGATAAGAAATCTGATAATGATGAAAATTCCATAGACAATGATCTCTCAGATGATCAAGAATGTGTTTTGCACATCAAAAAATCCGTATCCCAACTTGAAGAGATAAGCGGTAAAAAGTTTGGAATTAGTATAGAAGACTATTTAACAGCAGATGATGATCTTATGGTTTTCGCAGGAGTTACTGATGAAGATATTCTCTCTGAAATTACTGACGAGATAGGAAACAATGATGAAGATGATGATGATAATACAGGTCCATCGCAGTCCTAATTGTCCTCCCAGGAAGCTCTTCAATCTGTGAACTCTCTACGGACATTTTTTTCAAGCCTTTCGTCGACAAATGAAGAACATTTTCGTGCACTAGACTCAATGCATACAGTATTGGTGAACTTAACAGTTAAAAAAATGAATAAACAAACAAAAATATTGGATTATTTTCAATAAAAAGTGTTTTCAGTTATGTGAATATTTCTGTGCTTATTTTCTGAATTTATCTTATTTATTTATTTTTTTAGTATTTAAACCACTATTATTAGTATTTTACTAATTAATTTCTTCTAAATATAGACTTAAAAGTAGTATGTTATGCACCTTAAACTAATAATAATAAAAAAAAACTCTTATTAAATGTTCAAAATATGTGGGCCCTCGATATAACAATATGCCTCTCTACAACAATATATTTATTTGGTCCCTAAAATATTGTTGTAACGAGGTTTCACTGTATTTTCATACATATTATTTTAACAAGTTTTCATTTAAATGGCATTGATGCGAAATTCCATAAAATATTTTAAGGCTTACAAATTAGGGCTTTATGTAAAAAACTTTAATTCAATATAATGCTTTTTTTATTTAATCCTTCTTTCATGGTGTAAATTTCTCTTCTTTTTTTTTATATGAAACTGGCAAGCTAAGGATCTTTCAGATTTCATACATGATTCCCTCATTGCAAGTTTATCATTATAGATACTAATCCTAAATACTATCAAACCAAATAGTCAACGATCTCCTCATTACATTCTCTGAAATTGTGATTCCTTTTAAGAAGACTGGGCGTAAAATAGGCATAGAAAAAAAGGCAAAGTTAAATTAAAAATTAGCATAGACAATACAAAAACATTAGCCTTATAGGTATTGAAATAATTAAATGACGCCACTGAAACTAATAACTGTAGAAAAGAATTTTTCAAAAATTAGCTGCTTTAACAAAAAAGGATAAATTAGAGATGTCTTTTAATTATAAATTTCAATAAAAATATCTCATTCATTATATAGTTGAAAAAGGAAAAAAAAAAAAACATTTTTAACCCTTAGCTTTTCGAAAAATATTTCAATGCATAAATATTTGCCTAATAAGAGGTCTTATTTATTGATCGGAAAAATTAATATATATGATATTTTTGAGATTAATTTTCCCGGAAAATTAATCTATCTATTATTAAAAATCTAAGCATTTTTATCAGTCAAAACTTAACTAAAACTTGCACTACCATGAATGGTGCCTGAGAAGAGACTTCGGAGTACAAAGGGTTAAAGGATCAAAACTTTTTTAAACTGTAAAACCTTAAACATAAAAATTTTAGATTTAATTAAAATAATAATTAAAACATATCATTTTATGCGGCGTTGCTTTTGTGGGTTTGAATAATACTTCCCCTTCAAAGGTACAACCCTATTGTAATATAGTACTGATAATCACATATGATTTGTGAATTGCTGAAAAAGAACATTTTAATCATTTAACGTATGTAATAAACGAAAATCCAACAGGCCTTCAGATCAGATGATTCGCAACAGAATTGTAAACTTTCTACCTATATGTTTATCAACATTTGGATTCAAAATTATGTGAAGTTTCATTAAATGTTGCAAGGTGGATAAAAGAGAATAAGGTGAATTCTTCTATTACACTAGTACAAGATTCAAAACTTCGGTAAAAAGTACAAAATTATCTATAAATATTGCAACATTTTGAATGTATTACTTCAAAAAAAACCTCATTCCGGCCTAGGATGGATACTTAGTCCACAATCGAAACTCATCACTATTTTTGGAAGTGAATACATTCTACAAAATAATAATTCAAGTTTTCATAATTGATCAAATGTACAAAAATCATCATTGCATATTAATAAGAAGAACTAAGGTTTCTATATGAAACTAATATAAGGGTAAAAGGAATAAATTATATTTTTTCTAATGACACTTGTCATTGACAAGTGCATTGAATAAATACCCATTGCGATTTAATCCGAATTGTGCGTCTCTCGTTTTTTCAGTGGCCCAATTTAGAGCCTAGAGAACGAATTAGCTAGTCAAAAGTTATAACTATGTTTTATTGCTAGGATTAGAAAAAAAATTAGATGACCATTGTGGCCTCGTGGTAAGGTGTCATCTTTATCACCCAAATGTTACATGTTTGAGACACGATTCCATCGAATAACCATCGTTAAAGTTGGTATGGGACACATTAAATCCATTAGGAACAAAAGTCCTCCTACATGTGGCCTAGAAGTTATGAGAGGTGGTGCCAGTTTAGGTATCATTCTCGTCCTCTGAACGAGTTCCAGAATAACGAAGTGCATCTCAAAATAGCCCTCATGTTGCTTTAAATTTGTACGTTAATATAATTAGAACCTACAAACTTAACCGGATAAAAATCTGTTATTTCATCGTGGAATAGGCAAATGGCTGCGTCAAATCTCACTGTTCTGGTAGAGTCTTAAATTTAGCCAGTCCAGTCATAAATCTCGACATCTGAAGAGGATCCGAAATGTTGAGGTCTGACATTAAGAAAAACCTCTTAAATCTCTTTGGAATAATATTTTAGGCATTAGTCTAACTAAAAATTGATTAAAGGAACATATAAGTGAAAATACTCTGTTTTTTTACAGCTGTGATTGCTTCTTGCCATGCAGTTTTGACTAAAATGAACTGGATACTACAAAATATAATTATTCTAGAAAAATAATATTTTTAACTATTACTTTACTAAATATAATAAGTATACATACATATTCGAAGTATATAAACAGAAAGTATTGAAATCAAGAAAATATATTTGCCCAGCATAGAATTTTGAATGAACCCACTACTTTTAAACATCCACATTCCCATATGTAACCACTATTTTTATAATTTTATATCTTGAACTTAGGTTCAGTTTAGCTTATATTAAAGTCCCATTTTAAAGGGCTATTTGGGACTGACATTTAAATTTGAACCCCGGTCAGATGACGAGAACGACAATTAAGCTGGCATCCCCCCTCCTCACACTAGCTGGAGGGCATTTGGCCCGGACGGTTTTAACATGCAATAGACCCGTTTGCACGACGGTACTTTGGTGGAATCGGGTCATGAACCTGAAACCCTTTCGGTTTCAAGTCCAAAATCTTACCACCAGGCCACCGCGGTACTCTCTTTAACTTAGGAAAATGGTCTTTACAATACAATTGAAATGACGGATTGTGACTGTAAATTCTTGTAAAATTTTGTTTTTAAATTTCACAGTAGAGAACTATGTCCTTCGGTGTGCGTGTGAATGCAATAATTCGAAAACACTTGGGGAACTATCTGGAGATAATATGGTGCATGATGATAATGATGATGTCGTGTCCGTGTTTCCATAGAATGGGGGTGCAGTAGCTTTTGAGGGTAAAGACCCCTGAGCACCCAGAGGGCAGAAGTCTGACTTCTAGCTTAAATGAAGGTGACACACATATCCACTTGCACAACCTCTTTTTACAGGGGGGGGGGCACATAAATACATCTCATAGATAGAACGCAGAACAACCATGCTCGAACTGAGACTCGAACCCGGTACGCCCAGTTCACGAGGTAGACCGCTACCCCTATGCCAGGACGCCGGCTTGTTACATGGTTGTATGCTCATATTAACTGACAACCAGTGCACTTAAAAATGATTGAATATCGAATTAAGTTCTTCTGCATGGCAACATACTTTCAGGATTCAAGACATAAATATGAGTTCCAATGAAAATTCTATACTTATTATAGGACATTGCTTTATTTGAGCAATCCTAGTTTTTAAGATTTTTTTAACTGTCGAGAGATTAACAATATGGTTTTAAATATCCCGGAAACCTTCAGAACTGTTCCAGAAGTTGAGCCGATGTTTCAGGCAGAAAATACCCCGGCGCCAGACAATGTCCCGCTGCCAGCCAATATTAATCTCAATAACCAAGCTGAAGCTGAAACTGAAACTGAAGCTGAAGCTGAAGGTGAAGTTCCTGTCCATCGAGTAAGTGTAATATCGATATCTTAATTTTATAACGTAGTCTGAAATAAGGTAGTTGTACCGAGGAAACTTCAACCTTAAAGAAAATCACTATTTCAGTTAACATTTAATGTTTTAAGCAATCGTTTAACATATATTTAATCCTCGGCTACTTATTTGTAAAGTGATAGTTTAGTTTCAAATACTTCCAGTTTTTTTGGTAACAAATATAGATTGCCTATTTTTTTTTTGCAATAAATTAACTTCTCATTAATGAAAGATTAAAAATATTTTAATCCTAAGCTACGATAGTTTTTAATACATACTATGGGGTCTTAAATTTTTATATTTTATCGGAATTTGAAGTTGTATGATTTATCAATTAAAATTATATGAAATAAAATTTTAATATTGGAGGCAAAAATTGTTTAATTCGTACCAAATTTTATTGCATATTGGCAGGAATAGGAAAATTTCACATTATTCATGTCAGTCTGTCATGGATCATTTATGAACATAAAGATATTAATCATTTGGAATATCCTATTGAAATTTTGTTTTTCATTATTGAATTCACGAATATATTTTTCAGTGCTTTAGGAAAACTTTGAAAATGAGAAACTTGTAAATATGAAGATCAAAATAAAACCGTAAAAGTATCGCATAAGTCAATAGAAATTTTAATTGTATAACTGTGAATTTTTATAGCAAAAACTTTTATAAATTTATTATACATTTTTTCCTTGTATAATTTATTTTCAACAGTATTCCGATTTCTTCGTGAAAATGCAACGCTTGAAATTACTTTTTAAAATTCTATATTTTTTTTATTTAAAAAAAATTGAGAATTTTTTAAAAAATTGAAGCATTATTGGAAATGTTGTCTTTAGTTCATTCCTAATATAATTCATAATATTATTATATATTATTCCTATATAATTCATCGCATAGCCAATGCAAATACTCTAAAAGGTGCTTTCCGTAAAAAAAATTTAATTTTTAAATTATCATTTAAATTTATTAAGTTTAAATGAATTAAAATACATTTAAATGAGTAGCTAATAATAACTTTATAAAAATATAATTAATACAATCTTGAGTGTACAGAATAAAATTAAAAAGTTAAGGTATCCGACTACGTTGGAAAATAAAATTTTTAATCTATTTATGATTTTTAGATGTATTATCAATGTATTTAGATGTATTATGATTTTTAGATGTATTATCAATTATAAATACAAAAAATATTTTGAAAATAAAATACATTTTAAGAAATGGGAAACTTTGTCATAAATTTAAAGAAACTTAACCAAAACGGTTAACACCCAACACAAAATTTCAATGAAGCAATCCTATTTTTCTTTGTTTGCATGTTATAGAATGTAATGAAACAAAATCTAATACATTTTGAAATGCAAAGAAGCTATGGGTAAAAATATACGTATATATGCCTTTTTTCCCTAAATTCATAATTTAATTTTTCTAAAAACGCTTATAAATAAAAAGCATTTCCCCAAGAATAAAATTTTTGGTTCATTTCATTACCCATATCATTTAAAACACGCTCTGAAATTTTTATGCAATTACCTCTATTAGTTCTCGAAATATCATGTTAAATGTCGAGAATTGTTATGAAAATTAAAATTGAAGATATTTTTGTAGAAAAACGTGTTTTGTTTAAAATTCCTCTAGATGCAATAGGTTTGGCCTTTTTCCTAAAAAATACTGTTTTGGAAAGAGGAAATACAAGAAATCTTTAATATTGCCATTATGGTCGATATCCAGTATTTTTAACGTAGTCGGATACCTTAATGAAACTATATAACAAATTTTTAAAGTTTCTAAAAATAACATGTTTTTATTTCCTTTGTTTTTTCAAAAATATGGAAATGATTTTTTTTGCAGGGAAATGGCTTCGTGAAAGTATGCTGCGTATTGATTTTAGTAGGATTCGTTTTTATGATATTAGCAAGCTGCTTTTTTCTTATGCATTTCAAGGGCTCATCGACAATTATCATAACGTCGGTATGTATATTTTTTTTATTCTACACATATATACAAGTTTATAAAAAATCAAATTTTGCTGCTAAGCACGTAATGCTGTGCAGGATATCGATCACAATTTACAGTGATTTAAGGCTGAAATGAACCTCATACATTATAAGATTAAAATTAATGACTTAGAAATTATATGTAAATTCTTTTTTAATCAGATCTACTAATTAACAGAACATAATTACATTTAAACAAATCACTTCTAGTAATTCATAAGTTAACAAATAAAGTGAATTTTTACTGTCAAAATGAAAATCCGCCTATTGGTATTTTTTGCCAAGAGCCATACTTGCCTAAACTGCGCCATGCATGTGGTTAATAGTTAAAAACAAGAACATGATAATATTCAAATTGCAACAGTTTTAAAAACGTGTGCTAAAACATCGTAAAATTGGCAAAATTGTTCGAAAATTTCCAATGTAAGCAAAGAGCATGGGTTATCAACTGTACTGTAAAAAAACATATGGCTTTCAAGAAATTAGATTTGGATGGTGTGTTTCATTCAAGTCACGCAGGATAAGGAATTTAAAAAATTTTGGTGATGGGAATAAAAAGGACATTCGATCAAAATATGCTTGACAGTAACATTAGTCTGACAAGTGGGACACGCAGGTGCGATTTCTCCAAAAGCGAGGTGCTTATGTGTGAAACTTGTATGTCCTGAAAATCCGCTTAAATGGAATAAATAAAAATAACCAATAAAAACCGGCAATCAGGCCTAGGGGTAGTGCTTCTTCCCTTTGATCTGGAGAATCAAATCTTGCCTACTAATCATG
>JAPMOQ010002080.1:74541-124914 GCA_026543055.1 Argiope trifasciata | reverse complement strand
CTTCCACTCTGGAGCATGCCGAGCTGAAACCTTCCACTCTGGAGCATCCAGACGCTGAGACAGATGAATGTTGAAAAATTTCCTTCCAGTTAATTAGCGATTCATGAATATCAATCTCTAGACGAAGCTTTCAATTTTAAATGAAAACTTTTAATCTTTTTTGTTTTTAATTTGATAATCATTTATGACGAATAAAATACAAGGTTTTGAAATGAAGTTAAATTGTTTTCTTTTAAAATATTTTACGAGAATTATTTTTTAAGTGACATTACTGCAAAGAATTTGAAAAAATTGTAAAATATGATTCATACAAAAATGAAATTTACTTTTGGAAAGAAAACTGATACTGACCTCGCTCAAAAATTATATTTATAAAAAGTTAAAGAAAATTTACAGGTTGTTAGATGTTGTATTTATTCTAAAATTCATTGGGAACCACTACAAAAAATATTTAATTTTAGACCATTAATACTGATAAATCAGTTCAATTATGCACAGATTTATAAATTGACATACTGTATTAACTGTTGACTATAGTTCGTACTATAGCTCACTTTGTAATTAGTCAGCTGTATAACTTTCACTTTTGAATTCTCGTTGGTTGTATTTTTATCTTGTTCATAAAAGCCCTCAAATTTTTTCAGTTATTACCCTTTTAAAAATTATCAATGTATCAATTTATATACTTAAAATGGGCCATTGATCCTGATTTTGACAAATAATATCTTCGAACTTCTGTCTAATAGTAGCTTATAATTGGGAGACTATTTTAGTGTTCCAGAAACTTGGATTCAAAGACAATGTCTTTTTCTCCATAATTGTTCCTAATGTACCCTAATTTTTGATCAAGAGAATTCCCTACACTGCTGAAATGAAGACCAAATACTGAGATTGTAAAGACGGGTTTAAATTTACCAAAAATATAGATTCAAAAAAAAATTTAGAATTTTCAAACAATATATTGCATGTTAATTACCTAAATTACAGAAAAGAATACATTCTATGAAATTCTTCTAAAATTTCAAAATAGACTAATTGTTAAAATAGATACACCAAGTTTATTATAGTGGATAGTTATTGTTTCTGTTACTTCAACTAACCCTTTGCAAACGAAATGCGACTCTGACTCGATAGCAAGAAATTGCTGCCGTATTTTGAAGTTTCATTAATTTTTTAATTGTTAAAAATGTCTTTAGAGTTATAAGATGTAGATTACGATTTTTGCAGGGAAATTCAGCTTCAAACAAATGCACATTTTAATTTTTTGGAGCACTAAACAAGATAAATATTGCGTAGTTACTATGCATTGAATTTCTTTTCCAAATGCGAATGGTTAATATTAGACTGTCAAATAAGTTTCTTTCCTACTTCTTATGTAAAATGAATACACAATATTTTACTTTTTAAGATGTTATTTATTTTGTTTTATAAGAACCCCTTTTGCTCTGTTGTATTCGTCCATTTCTCCGGTAGCTTCATGTCGTTTTTTCGAAAGTATTGTAAACCTAGAAATGAACTTTTACTTCACTGATGGATTTAAAGTGCTTATTGCAAAATTTTTGAGGACAGAAAAAAAATCAGATGGAGCGAGATCTGGAGAGCATGCAGGATGCGGTAAAACATTCCAATGAAACTGTTACGATTAATGCATTATGTGGTCTCGCGTTGTCATGAAGAAAAACGCCTTCGTCGGTTCATAAATTTTGATTTTTTTTTTTTTACCAGTTGGTTGGTTCTGTTTCTTTTTGCACAAGAGCCATCTTCGCCAAACTGCGTCACTCATGTGGTTAAAAATAGATTAAATTATCTTTGAAATTTACATAAATGAAAGTTGCACGAAAGCAGAATAACTGGAAACAGTAGCATAGGATTATGTATTTACAATGAAAAAAAATTAAGAAGTTAAAGCGCTTGAAAAATTTAAACGCAAGGTGAAAATCTAATAGCATATAAAAATTTTAAAATGTTTCGGTGGTAGTTCTCTCCCAATAAAACAGCAAGAGTTAAGGATGATGAGTGAAAAAACTGTTTACAATGAATATTAAAATCTGGGCACTTAATCAAAATGTGATAAACTGTAAAATCTGTGCAACATAGGTGCTCTTTTTTGCTATGACAATGAACAGCTTTCAGTTGATGACAATAATTCGTAGACTTGTTTCAACATGAGGAAAGAGTTCGTAGAAAATTACGGCTTTTAAAATCCCACCGAATGAATAAACGTTTGAGGGGTGTATTCCTGGCTTTGTGACAGTTGAAATCATATTGTTCTTACACCAAATGGGTTTCCTATGTGCATTTTCATATAAAATCGCCAAATTGTAATGCGACTTTCTTTATACACAAATTATAGAATAAAATGAACCAAAATCTAAAACATTTTGAGATGCAAAGAAGTGATGGGTGAAAATATACGTATATATGCATTTTTTCCATAAATCCACAACTAAACTTTTCTAAAAACATGTATAAATAAAGAAGCTCACCAATAATAAAACTTTTGCTTCATTTCATTGTCCACATCATTTAAAACACACTCTACAATTTTTATGTAAATACATATATTAGTTTTTTAGATAACATATAAACGATGAATTCTTATGAAAATTAAAATAGAAGACAAATTTTAGCTGGAAAATGTGTTTTTCATAAAATTCCCATGGATGAGAGGTCAGGCCTTCCTTTTCCTAGAAAAGATAACTGTTTTGGAAAGAGGAAAGTCTGAAATACAAGAAATAACACTTTAAAAAAAATTCCCAATGTGGTCGAATACCAATGTATTTAACGTAGTCGGATACATTAACTACATATCAAAGAAATTTGGTTCAACAAAATTTGATACATAGATTTATCCTCCAAAGTGTATGCACCAAACAAATTTAAAATCAAATCTGTCCAAAAGTAAATACGCTTTATAGTCTATAATTTCAAAAACACGTTAATAATTCATTCCCAAAAACTTGGATATATGAATTTTGGTATTTAATTTTGTGGCTACATGTGTAATTCTGTGACCAACTTATTTTCCGTTTTTCGGAAAAAATCTTCTAAAATACAGATTTGATTATGTATCACAATTACAATAAAAAAATTTCATAACTACCAAAGATTGCACGCATAAAGGGCTCTTTCATATTTATTGAAATAATATAACTCATACTATTGGTATTCGTTTAATGATATATTAATATATTTATTAATTAGCGAAAAATCTTCAGAGGAATAGATTATTCTAGTTGGAGTTTTAGAACTATAGACCACCTAGGGCTTGAAATCTGAATTGTAAAAATATCTGTAAAATTCCCACTTAATTCAATATTTTAATTTTTTGTTTCTAGGGTAGAATTGTAGTGTTTTTCGCATTCTGATCCGACACTTAATAATAGGTGGTGAGGGAATTTTGGTGCATAATTAAGTGAAGATTAATTTACTCATCACTTAATTATATGCAAAGACTGAATTTTAAGACTACGAAGATTAAATAAATCGTCATTAGCTTCTGAGCTCAATACTCACAATTTGTTCCACAAAATTTCAATGTAACTCAGATTTTTAACTTCTTTAAACATACATTAAATGATATCCTGCGTTTCAGATCAAATCTTAATACTATAAATTTTTTGAATAAACTTGATTTTTACTAGTTTATATTCAAATAAAATAACATTTCCCGTCTTTCGAGTCTGCTTTGAACTTATAATTACCATCATTAAATATTTATCGCCTAATAATTAATACATGTGAACATAATAAATACCAAAGGGCTGATTCAGTCTTAATGTATAACCAACCAGTCAAAATGCTGCAGGCTCAGCAATATAGTCATTTAATTCAGTTGTTATATTAACATAACATTTTTCAAATAACTCTAGGGCTCTTTTGGTATGAACTTACAAATTAAGAACTATGGTCAGATCACTAGGATGACAACTAAGCTGATCCCCTCTGACAATTTCCACACCAGACCAATTGAAGAATGTTTACAATGTCAGATTTAACGTGTACAAGACCAGCTTACACGATGGTTCTTCGTTGGAATCAGGTCTCCAAAATTAAACCCCCTGGTTTCGTATCTTAAATCTCGCCACCAGACTACGGCTGTAATAATCATTTGTATTAAATAGCTCATCATGGTCATTTTTCCTAAACATTGATAGCATCCAATTATATTTTATTCCGATTATTGAGGGGAAACAATGGCTTTTTTCACTGTTCAGAAACAGATTTCTTGACTTTCGAGTCTGGTTCTAATGTAATCACCAATATAAAATTTCCATGGTCTAATAGTTGCACCACTTCAGTACAGTAACTACCAAAGTCGACCACAGAAATCCTGTCGATACTGCTATGTTCAGTGGTGGCGAGGTGGTCGGCTGTATGCGAGAAGAAGAAGTATCTACCAAAGTGCGGATTCAGTCACCATTTATGACCAGCCAGTTAGTAAGCTGGTGGCTTAGCAACGTGTTCAGTGGGATTTAATTACACGTAGTGGTCATTTTTCCAAACACCGATTGCATCCAATAATACTTTCTTCCAATGATTGAGGAAAAATCATGGCTTTCCTGATGGTTCAGAAGCCGATTTCTCGACTTTCAAGTCTAGTTCTAACTTGTAATCACCAGCATTAAATATCATGATCTTATAGTTGCACAACTTGAATACAGTAACTACCAAAGTGCTGATTCAGTCACAATTTATGACTTACCAATTAGTAAGATGGTGGCTTAGCAATGCATTCAGTGGGGCTTAACAACAAGTTGTGGTCCTTTTTCCAAACGCTGATCGCAGCCAATACTATATAATTGCGATCGTTGAGAAAAAACCTTCGTATTCGTCATAGTGTAAATGTCGATTTCAGTTTCCTTCTTATGAGGGGAAGGGGGATTTCATTTCGATGTTATTTTCTTCATTTAAGCAGGGTTCGATACCTTAAGGTACATCAAAAGATTATCATATTGCTTTGTAACAGACGTTATTCTGATTGAAGAGAGAACACCATTCCCCGTTCTTTCAACCAAGATGAATTAAGCAAATCATCATTATTCCAAAAATTATTAATTTCATTTTTTTACTTCATTAAGTATATAAAACAACAATCATATACAAAAAAAATAGCAAGAATTAAAAAAATGAATTTAGAATTAGATTTCCTTAAATTTATACATAAATCTCGTATGTACTTGTTTTTATTTAAATGAATTAAGGTTTATCGACTTTTGACTCTGGTCTGAACGTATAATTACCAAATAACATGAAATATCTCTTTTCTAATAATTACACCAAGTGGGTACCAAAGTCAATGACAATTTATAACCATTCAGTCAGTAAGCCATCCGCATAGCAACGTAGTCCTTGACACGTTAAGGTAATTTTTTCAAACGTTAATGGTATTGGATAGCTACTTAACAGCAATGATTGAGAAACAACCACAGCTTTCATTATGGTACAGATGCAGACAAATTTTATTGTTATCATAGGAGGAGTTTAGTTTAGTTATATTAACGTCCTGTTTTGAAGCAGCACTTGGACTGTTTTGGGACGCACCTCGTCGTTTTGAACCTCGGTGAGAGGACGAGGATGATACCCGAGCTATCACCCTCTCTCTATACCGCACCATATTAGTGGAGAGTTAATGACAGAGTTAATGAGCTAGAGACCCCCTTACATGACGGTTCTTCAATGGAATCGAGTCTCGAACCTGAAGCCCTCCATTCCGAAACCGAGACCTTACCACCAGGCTACCGAGGCCCTGGATGAATTAGGCAAAATGAAGCACCATTATTCCAAAAATATGAGCCAAATTTTTTACTTTATGATGTATAAGAGGCATCACTGGGCATATAAGAAACACAAAAACAGAAAATATTGTAAGAATAAAGGAAATTTTGA
Organism: Argiope trifasciata; assembly: GCA_026543055.1. Lineage (NCBI taxonomy): Eukaryota > Metazoa > Arthropoda > Arachnida > Araneae > Araneidae > Argiope > Argiope trifasciata. Next base: position 119,025 of record JAPMOQ010002080.1, on the reverse strand, counting down.
CTTAACGATTAAGTAAACCACTATGTTTAAAACAATCTTGTATCAGCTTTGCTTAATGTTTGCTTCCTTGTCTAAGATTATTTCAAGTTGCAATTATCAATTCAAATTTCGAATGCCATGTTTCCGCAAAATTAAATATTTCCGTCAATATTTGAAACAAAGTCAAGGCAGGATAGTTTATCCAAACATATAAAAAAATTCATATAACCTTTAATATATTTTTTAAATGCAACAAACTATCCAAATAAATTTTTGTAGACGTGATAATGACCACTTGTTTACTCCAACCTCATTCACAAATTTTTAAACGAAAGAAGGATCGTAGTGGCCTAGTGGTAAGATACAGGCTCGAAGTCACAGGGTTTCAGGTTAGAAATTCTATCCCACCAATGAACAATCTCACCAGAAGATCTGGTACAGGCTTAATCTGTCGGTCCAAAGTTTTTCTCTTTGATGTAGTACAGAAGTTAATAGAGGCCTGTCAATTCAGGAGTCTTCCTCGTCATCTGACCACGATTCAAAATATCTCAAGTGTTGCTTCAAAACAGGAGGGCCGCGCTGGCCCGGTGGTAAGGTCTTGACTTCGGAACCAGAGGGTTGCAGGTTCAAGACTCGATTCCACAGAAGAACCGTCGTGTGAGGGGGCTCTCTTGCACGTTAAATCTGTCAGGCCAAACGTCCTCCCATTAGTGTGTTGTGGAGAGGGGAGTGCCAATTCAGGTGCCATCCTCGTCATCTGACTGTGGTTCAAAATGTCGAGACCCGTCCCAAAATAGCCCAAGTGTTGCTTTACAACGGGACGTTAATTTAACTAAACTAAACTGCTTCAAAACAGGGCACTAAGCGAAAAAATTTAAAATTTTCTTATGGCAACAGATTTTCAGCAGTAAAAAATGATCGTGATTTCTTATAAATATAATCGTTGACGCTGACTGAATGCTTTAATTCTGTGAAATAATAGTGTAGGAAAACAAGAAATATGCTAGGAACTATTTTAAACATCCCTAAAAGGTTCAGATCTACTACACAAATTCGGCGATCAGAATACCAACAAATGGAGGGTACACAGGTGAGTAATATCAAACTAGTCTATATAAATAAAATTTATTTTTTGTCTGTAATGTCTTCCTAAACCATTCTTCCGATTGCAATGAAACTTGTTCAGCTTATTGCTTACACCTAAGGGATGGTTATAGGGAATAATTGGATGTTTTTGGCGCAAGAGCCAATTCTGGCCATACTGCTCCAACCTCATGTTATATATTCAAAAATAATCTTGTAAACAAAATTATGATTAAATATGAAATTGTATTAATATTTTTAATATAATAGTGTATATGTTACAATAAAAAAAAGCAGGAAGTAAATGTTAGAAATATATTTTATTTCAAATATTTTAGATAAAATAATAAAATCCAACAGCTTTTAAAAACTTAAACATTTTGATGAGGATGTTCGCCCAACAGCATTTGTGTACCTAAAGATGAGCAATTAAAATGGCGCTTACGATGAAAGCTATAGTTGGGGCATTAGATCAAAATTCCAGCAAGAGATAAAGTTCTTGAGAAAATACGAGTTCTTTCGCCTAGTAAGATACCCGTGAGGTAGGCAGGTGTGACCAATGCGGAGTCTAGTCAATTTGAATTCATACTCACTCACTGGGAGTTAAAGCCACAATGAAATTTGGGTTTCATGAAATGAAGTTTAATGACTCGATGATCGCATGACTCTTGCCACATTGAAAACAAGTGTCGCTCATAAATATTTTTGCATCGTTGCGTGGTGCATCTTGTCTGAGAAAAGTTGATGGTTATAGGGATAGATCAATTATCTAAAACGTTTTTTAAAAAATTGAATCTCAACCGCATCTATTTACCAAGGATTCATCTCCAAGTATCACGCTGATGAGACAATAGATTCTGTAAAAATGCTCAATCCAAGTTAAAGGTTAATACTTTATAGCCTTAGTACGCAAGCGTCCTGCAAATCGTTCTCGGAGGTAGCAACTTTCTCTAACAATCTGTAATAAAGTTTTTGGGATACCAACTCTTGGGTATTTAATTTTAATTGAAATATTGGCGTTTTTCGTAGGAACTACGAAAAATACTGTAGTACAAATGATTTTGGGCCATCTTAATTTTCAAAAATTATCTTTTCAACTATATTAATGATTTTATGGTATAAATATTTTCTGTGTTGAATCAATTAAAAAAAATATTTTAATCGTATATTTTCTAAAATTAAGCTTGAGAATTGTGAAAGAATATTAAACATATCACGAGATACAATAGTTTCTTATTACCATTTTGAAAGAATACCGAGTTTTTCAATTCTAAAAGAATACACAAATCTAATACATAAAAATGAATATTTGTTCGTTCGTATTTTACATACAAATTGGTATTGTATTTTATCGCTTTGTTTTTGAAACAACGGACAGCACTATCATAAAAATTCTAATATTTAATTTTTTCATTTGCCCGAGATAACTAGGAATAGTAAACTAGTATAGAAACTAAATGCTTTTACACCCTTAAAAAAATTTAACATTCTGCTTAAACTCTACATGTTTCGTTTCCTTTTGTTTGATAATATAAAGCTATTTTTGTAATTTTTTTTACAAAAAAATTTGTAATGATAGCTATTTAAGACGGAGTACTGTCATCAGAAAAGCATAATTGTATGCATTTTTTTTTTCAGGAATTATCTACCTTTACTACAGTTACGATTCTTCTATGCGCGCTTACCATTGTAAGTGGTTTAGCACTTTTTGGTTGCGGATATAGTACAGCAGGTACTTCAATTCTATTCTCGGTATGTACTTTTTTTGTTTCAGTATGTTCTGTATTACCTTAATGTCAACCCCATTAGAGAACAGTTTGGGGGCAAGTGCCTGAATAGTAATGATATGAAGTTTGGGCAATAAATCATCCAGATGATTGTATACATTGTCACATGTGAGAATTAATGTTTTGCTGTAATTCTCCTATGTGACAATGGCGCTCTATAAATCATCCTGCATTAAGTTCCAATGTTTCTCCATAATTTATTGATTTTACGAATATGTTGACTTCCTGATGCGATAGTTTTCAAAGTCACCATCGGACTGCCAAGAGCCATTCTCGACATAGTTTATGCTATGTTAACTTCGTAGATTCGACATTCAACTAAAAACCATCCATGATATATTAACCTAAAGATACATCGGGTCAGGTATACAATCGATTCCGTTAGTCCTGGTGAGATTGATTCTACTCTGCAAGATAAAGAAAATTCCTCAATAAACAAGATTGTTTGCGCTTGCAGGTGGCTAGTTGGGAAGCTGCGTTTGCGCTTGCAGGTGGCTAAATTTAATATAAGAAATGTTGCAATCGGAATAATGCAGCAAGTTCTGCACCCTGTCATGAATGTATAAAGTGAGATTTGTACCGATGGTATTTCAAGGCACGCGTCAGTCATATTTATACAGGAGGCTCAAAGTTATGAACTATCACTAAACTGTCATTTTAGAAAACATGTAATAAATCTAGCAAGTATCCAACAGATCATGCTTCAATGAAATAAATCATTCCTCATAAATGCCATTAATCATCCATAACAGATTTTTTACGAGTAAGATGAATAAGTCTATCAATTGGAGGCAGTTTTGTGATTTTTTGGCTGACTTCCCAATGGACAACCGAGAAACAACCAGCAGCATTCTAGAGTTAACATACAATGTGAATTAGTCCAGTCTGGTAACATTTCTAAGAGACTCCAAATTAATTCATGGTCTAATAACCATAAGATGCAAGATGTCTTGTAGAAAAACTCAGCTCTAAGAGTACTGAGGAGATTGATTCTTATCTGTGAAATTTGGTTACAAAAATTCTTGTCCTCAACTACATGAAACATAATCATATTTTCTCGCACCAGTCTGGTTGTAGTAATGCAATCAATGTTGGAACCAGGAAAATTGCGGGTCCTTCAGTCTATAATTGTACTGATGGATCTTCTTGGCGCATGGCACAAGACCACTTGCAGTATTTTCATAAAGGAGAAAATTTATGAAGTACCCCAAGGAAATCGTATTCAGAGAAAGTGTATTACATTCAAATTACAGAATTAATCTGATTAGATTTCGATGCCATTTTTTAAAAACATAATTTATCCAAAATTTAGATTTATGTGACAAAACGCTATTTTCCGCTTAACAGGTTGTATATGTTCCCCCTCTAATGATTTCTAAATTTATACCGATAAACCTTGCTTTTGAAATAAGTTTATTTTCAAAAATAATGAAATAAAACTAAAAGTAACTTCAAAAGGACAAATTGACTGATACATCAATTAGACTGTAGTAGAAAGTTATCGAGTGTTTTAGCAAAGAACAAAAATTATATTTCACTTTCGTTTTTTAAATATTACAACATTATGTCTCGTAAGATAAGTTTTTACCATCAATTTCTTAAATCATGCGTTTAGCAAGTTTAGTAACAAAATTGGATGTAGTATTAATCACGTTTATTAAAATACAAGTAGGATTTGGTTTTTTATCAAAACTCTATCAAACTCCTGAGGTCGAATGCTTACTAAATTAAAATTTTGATTTATAATCGCACTTAGCATCCCAAATTTATATCCTCATAAATACAAAATGATCATATAAAGAAAAATTGGCATTCGACATTCTTTGAGGGATGGGAGGTGGTTACATTTTTAAATTCTTAGCTTAAAAACTTTTCATTAAGAACACTAGATGATATTAACTAGATTCTACATGTTCTTGTCTATTCTGATATGCGAAGGCCTAGAATTATTTTCATATTTAAACTCTTTCAGGTTCCCACAGTCTGTGGTTTTTATTGGATTCTTAAGTGTTTGGGTTGTAGCAGATGTTTTGCCTACTTGGGAAGGACCTTCTGCTGTTGCTGCTGCAAAGCTTCTGAACCTCCTTCTTCAGAATCAAGTTCGATGCCATCGACTCCAGAGCCACCAATAGGACAGTATCCGATTCCAGGGTCCATCGAATCCAAGCCGATGCCACCACCTCCAGAACTATCAATCTTTCGGCATCTGGTTACAGAGCCATCAACGTTAGAATCTAGTTCGATGCCATCAACGGTGTCACGAGCTTATAAGCATTCGATTTCAGAACCACCAACTCTAGAATCCAGATGGATGCCAACATCACGAATGCATCTGGTTACAGAATCACCAGCTGTAGAATCCAGGTCGCTGCCTACATCTGGAATGTATGCGGCCGCAGAACCACCAACCCTAGAATCCAGGTGGATGCCAACATCCCGAATGCAGCCGACTGCAGAAGCACCAACTTTAGAATCCAGGTCAATGCCATAATCTCCAATGGCATCAACCTTGTAGCGTGTGTCCCCATTAACGGTTACAGAGTCGCTTACTGCAGACTTCAGTTTGATATCATTAACTCCAGAGCCACTGATTCTGCAAAGTATGAGTGATGTTTGAGATTCTTGCAGATGACAACCAATGTTTAAAGTTATATCATTGGGCGAAGTTTTAGATACGTAGTCTTGGCTGTTTTATTGTGTAGTACTATTTTAACTTGACTTAATCATTTATGGAATAAAAACTGTTAGCATTTTTAATGTTTTTGTTACGTGTTCAATATTTTCTCTCGTTAATTTGTCACTTTATTTCATAATGAGAAGAGAAACTCATTAATTTTTACATCATTGTCACTTACTGTGTTACCAAATTTTGATTGCAAATAGCTTGATAATTTTGACGAAATAGTTGATACAAACGATCATTGAGTTCAAAACGTTTAGAAGCTGATGGTGTTTGAAAAGAACAAATTTTGAAGGATTCAGTAAAGACTAAATCCTTAATCGAAAACATTAATCATAAACGACGATTTACGTTAAAATATTTGATAACAAAGAAAAATATTATATTATTGAACGTTATTTTAAGCCAAAATAAATCTGTAAATCCTTAAAAATTTTAGGCTAATAGACGGTTTAACAGAAGATCCAAGTCTGAAATTAAATTGTGACTTTCAAAGTTAAACATTGCAATAACATTGTTTGCTAGATCCATTTATAACTAATGTGTTTACATCAAAATACAACACTCGATTAGAAGACTTTGACTGGTTCAGGGCCTTTAAGTCTTTGACAAATTGAATTGAAGGATAAATTGAATAGGGTTAAGAAATAACAAATTATCATTTTCACCAGTGACGTATATGAAATCGTTGTCATTTTGCTTTAATCGTGACATTTATAACTCTTTTGTGTAGGCAATGTATATACATCCAGATAATATGAATATAAGGGGGGGTGCATCTTGCATTTTAAATCCTTCAGACCAAACGTCCTCCAGATGGTGTGGCGTGGAGAGGAGGGTGCCAACTCAGATGTTGTCCTCTGACCCTGGTTCAAAATAATGAGGTCCGTCCCAAAACAGCCCTATTGTTGCTTTACAACGGGACGTTAATATAACTAAACTAAACCCAGATCACGGGAAGACACGCTATCCCTGTGCCAGGCCGCTGGCAATTGTAATCTTTACTTAAACTTGCAAGTTATAATTGCTACACCAAATTGCAATATGAGGGTGCTCGAGACCAACTGAACTATCTCTGAAATATGCGAATGACCCCCTCCCTTAAAAAAGGGGTTTTGCAAGTGTGTGTGTTCTTCATTTCAGCTGGAAGTCAGACTTCTGACTTCGAGTCCTCAAGGACCTTTACCCTCAGAAACCACTACATCCCCGCCATTATCATCAATTATTCCTAAGACATTCAAACATTTCACTCTATATACTTAAAATCTGATGGCGGATAAAACTGCGAAATCCGCCTCAAAATAGCCTTAGTGATGCTTTAAAAAAAAAGTAATGTTGGACTTGAGTGTACGCTTAACTTAAAGTGTATACGCTTATTAAATTAAAAACCTTATAAACCTTATTAAATAACCTAATATAATGAGCTGACCATATGTCAGTTTATACTTACAACATCATGTAACAGCGATAACTCAAATACGACTGAATTAAGGCAAATTTGGTTTGTGATTTTATGATTAAATTGTAATTCTGCATCAGATTTTGTTTTGGATCTTTTTCAAAAAAAGGCATTCAAAATATACATTGTTTTCTTGTACTTATGTCTTAACGCATGAAAGCGATAAATGCTCTGAAATTTCATCTAATATACTCTTTCGTAACTCCGGTTCATGAATGGCATGTAATTATTAATCATATTCATTAGGTAAAGTGTTCAAAGTTTCGAGGGATCATCTTTTTTGCTGTTTTTACTTTTAAAAACCGGCGAGACATATAAGCAGTATGGAAAAATCTTATACGTAGCATGGAGAACGTTAAGTAATCGCCAAGAAATTCAAACTAAAAATTTTTACGAATCTCAAGTTCTGTCTGTACTTTCAGAAAAAATATTTACGCGATAATTCGAAAATCCCATGATCTAAATATATCAAATTTGGTATGGGGATTTGTTTTAGATCTCTGAGTTTTAAAAAAATACATTTCTGGACAATAGCCCTCTTTCTGTAATAACTAGAAAAATGCTTTGATCAAGATGAATGAATATTAATACAGGATCCATATTCCAAATTTGTAGATTTCTATCAAATTTTAAGCAAACCCCGTTCAGATTAAGTCTGTCTGGCGAGTTGTTCAAATATAATTCGACACAATAACTACAAAATGGAGACAGCTAGATCAATGAAATTCTATGCACGGAATCAATACCACTGAAATTTTGAGCCAAATCCAACAAAGATATTAACTGTCTTTTGATCAGAAATATATATATATATATATATATATAAAGAGAGAGAGAGAGAATTCGAAGCCCCCATGATGTAAATATATCAAATTTGGTATGGAAGTTTGTTTTAAACCTCTCTGAGTTCAAATATCACATTTCTGGACAATGGCAATCTGCCTGTGGAAACATAACTAAAAAAATACCATAAGCAAGACGAATGAAATTTAGTATAGGACCTTTATTTCAAATTCTTAGATTTCAATCAAATTTTAAATTAATTAGGCTCAAAGTCTGTCTTCCGCTATTCGAACATAATTCAACACAATAATTACAAAACAAAGAGGGCTAAATAAATGAAATTCGGTGCACAGAATCAAAGTTTGAGCCAAATCTAATAAAGAGATTGAAGAGGTCTTTTAATCAGTACTTTTAGCAAAATATATACGGGATTTTTCAAAAGCACCATGATCTAAATATATCAAATTTGCTATGGGAATTTATGACTACAATTGCGGTTTTGTACTAAATTTTTATATCAATCAGGTAAAATGCATCTAAAACAAAAATTTGGTTTTGGGATGCCAGTAACAGCATGCCAGGGAATAAATATCAAAAGTCCTGCCAAGAATGAAACGATAGATTCAGTAAAAGGGCTAAATTAGAGTCAAAGGTTAATATGTGGTAACAAATGTACGTCAAACCTATGAAAGATGTTCTTTGGAATTACACTTTTATTACTTTGACACTTTAAAGAATATGCGAGATATTTTTGAGGAGACCACTCCTACTAATTGAATACAGCTAAAGCAAGGCCCCGGAAAATTTTCTTGGTTATACTTGACAATTGTTTGTTTAGTTATTTTAACGTCCCGTTGTAAAGCAACACCAGGTCTTTGGGATGAACCTCGCAATTCTGAGAAACGTTCAGATGGCAAGGACGACACCTGAACTGGCATCCCCTTCTCCACACCACGCAACACCAGTGGGAGGACGTTTGACCTGACGGATTTAACGTGCAAGAGACCCACTCATACGACGGTTCTTCGGCGGAATCAAGTCTCGAACCTGAAGCCCTCCAGCTCCAAAGCAGAGACTTTACCACCAGGCCACCACAGCCCATGTTGTTGTTTTCGTGTCCGTGTTTTTCACGGAAAGGGGGTGCAGTAGCTTCTGAAGGTAAAGACCCTCTGAGCACCCAGAGGGAGAAGTCTGACTTCTAGCTCACACACAGGACACAACCCTTTTTAGGGGGTGGTCGAATTCATTCATGCACTCATTCATCCATCAGCAAGTCGGAATTTAGATCCAAATCAGAAACCGACTCATCCCTGATTCAGTACCCCCAGAGGTATCGTTTTGTTATGGGAACTTGGAGGACTTTGCAGTCTCGACATATTTAACGTGCCCCAACTGCCAATAGCCAACAGGGTGGTCTTTGGCTAAGACGAGGACAGAACCCGCGACCTTTCGGTTACGAGACTGAAGCTCTACCAACCAGGCTACCGCGTCCCACCATGGCCCATACTTCATTTGAAACATGCTGTGATATCATACAGCAAAAAGGCTCGCTGAAATATCTACGTGCATGCTTATGTGTAGCTCACACTGTACTTTAATCAGGGTTTTAAAAAAAGCTCGACACCATTGCTAAACAACCACAAAGAAATATGAAAAATAGACTTAAGTTTCCTGAGATATTCCCTGCTCCCAGAAGCCTTATTACACTGCGAAATATCCTCAGCAAACGACAATGAAAATGACGTCGCTATCGAAATTTCCCATGATTGGTTGAATTTCGTTTGTAAACAAAATTTTCGTCACTATCGTGAGCATTTTCATATGGATTAAAAAAAGCTGATGACGAAACACTTGCTAGACAGGTTGATTTCGAGTTGAAATGGAAAGTTGCTGACGAAAGTGCTGACAATATTTCACCGTGTGATATGGCTTTCAGAGAAGCATTTGGTCCAAATAGGTATAAATATGTTTCTCGCTTGCAATGTCCAAGTGTTCATGTATTATTTACGGAACTGGAAGATAAGTTCGATACTAGAATCCAATAAAAGTTCGTTGTATATATAGATTTTTTTAGTTTTTAGTTTTAGTTTTAGTTATATTAACGTCTCGTTTAAAGCAACACGAGGGCTATTTTGGGACGGACCTCATAATTTTGAACCACGGTCAGATGACGAGGACGACACCTGAAGTGGCACCCCCTCTCCACACCACACCAGCGGGAGGACGTTTGGCCTGACAGATTTAACGTGCAAGAGAGCCCCCTCACACGACGGATCTTCGGTGGAATCTAGTCTCGAACCTGAAACCCTCCGGTTCCGAAGCCGAGACCTTACCACCAGGCCACCGCCGCCCTGTATATATAGATATGGAGCGCGTTAAATATGACATCGGGTATAAGCGTCTTTCCTTTGGCTTTGGTGCGAAAATTTGAAACGCCAGCTCGAGTGTCACCCTAGTCATCTAATCGGGGTTTAAAATTACACAATTTCTTCCGAATTATCCTTATCATTACTTCCGAATGAGACGTTCATACAACTAAAGTATTTCCCAACAAGAAGTAATCTACGGATTTCTTCACAATTATTCTTATCGTTTGTTCCAAACGAGATGTTCATAAAGCTAAAGTATTTCGAAACAAGGGGTAATCTACATAACTAGTCACTAGTCCAATTGAGTCTCAGGTAATTAAATAAAAAATATGCGAAATCAAATTATGTTATTATATGGCAATACCAATATTCTGAAAATAAATCTGATTTCATATAAACGTCTTAGTTATACTTGTTCCTATTAAATTCATTGAGCGGTACTCGTCGATTTTTATAGTATAAACCTGTGCCAAAAATTTGACATTATAATTAAAATCGCTTTTATTTATCTGTCTGATTTAACTTCCGATATGTTATCATTTCACAGAGAGTTAAGTTATCAAGAATACGACCTACCGGTGAGTTACTGCCTATTTGCACTTTTTTTTACTATATTTTTATACATAGAATTGGAATAGAGCACGTAGAATTAGAATTATTTTAACGTACTTAGACGAGTGCAGAGGACATTAAGCAATTAAAAGTAAAGATTTTGTTATTCTGTGTGATATATATTTTTTCATAGTACTTGTTAAGCGTGCTTAATATTTGCGATATATGTATGATTGCAAAATTATGTGTAATTGCATAATTATATAATTTATTTTTGCTATCATGTATGAATTAAGCTCCGTTTCATATCCAAAGAAAAACTTGACATAATATTGTGTCCTATATAGGTAATATTTGCTAAATTTTCATTGATAAAAAAAAATCAGGAAACTTAATTCACTTCGTCATCGACTATCGAACACTGAAGAACTTTCAGTGAAAGTTTTAGGAAATTAAATCTTTCATTACTCTCGAATAAATGTTAATTAATCGTCAACAATTTTCATCGGAACTCTTATATGAAGCAATTTTGGCTGTCAGTATATCACATTGAAGGATTTGACCAAGAAATTTGAAGGGTTAGAATATCTTGGTGACCAAAATATTCTTCAAGAATAAAGTTAACTCTTCAACCTCAAGGTCTATTTTGGATGAATAATGCAAGGTTGTAGTGTATAATGCGAAGCGTAAGGCTGTAGTGTATAATTTGAAATGATATCTCTTCCAGGAAAATGCTGACTGTAGAAAAGGAAAATGGATCACAGGACTTATAATTGGCGGAGGAGTCATGGCAGTCTCTCTAATAACTTTTGGTCAGGGATACATTATCATGGGCTCGATATTCCTTTCAATGGTAGGTATGATTATAAATTTCTAATCACACCGTCCTGACGTAGGGGTAATTTGTGTTCCCCATGATCTAGCCATAATGGCTTCAAGTACCAGTTAGGGCATGGTTGTTCTTAAGGTTGGTTCAAACAAGGGTAACTATTGCGCTCATCTGAAGATCTCACCTACTTTCGGAAAAATCACTTGACCCCAACGGGACAATGGTAAATAGTTCTCCCATCGGGACAACCGTTGGCACTGTTAACGATTGTGCATAATAGAGTCGTGTAAACCCTACTTTACTCTGTTATATCTGTAATATGTGTGAATGCGTCCTTCTGTGAAAAAGGGTTGTGCAAGTGGATGCGTAAGTGGAAAAATACTGCTCTTGGTTTTTGTTGGTGCTGCTAAAAAACAAGAGACTCAAAGTATCGGCGTAAATCGCTGCCATCGTAACAGCGGGCTTGTCCAATGACAACTGCCGTAAGACGCAACATTAATTTCGAATATTTCTTTGTGTAATTAATCTCATTATAATATTTTGGATATTTTAGTAGATACTAAGGGAATTCTAGATTCCAAACAATGAAAGCCCCCCCCCGACACCATACACACAAACACCTGAAGGACAAAAAGGAAGGCTCTTGAAAATGCGTATTTTTTGGTAATATCTCCATCAGAAGACCAGATAATTGTTCCCAGAAACCTCCATGTAGTGTCTCAAAATGCTCAAGGAATGTCGATTACGACCGCAATTTTAAACAAAATCAGGGGAAAATATAATAAAATGGAAATTAAAATGTTACTAATTTATTACTTATTTTAAAATAATTGCCTTTCATGTTGAGAGTTAGTCCCAGAGCTCAGTTAATTTGAAAACTCAAAGAGCGGTATTCACCAATATGAAGTGGTCATAGTGAAACTTCAGTAATGAAACTTCTTATCATCTGGACCTCTTCACGAGTCCAAACAAATAAAAATCTGAAGCTGCTAATTCTGGTGAAGCTCTAAAACTTCCCAATCGAATCTTTACCATTTTTCCATGTTAAGCAAGTTTTCCGCCAAAACTGCTCTAGGATATCGCGATTCAAACTGATATCACGTTGGAACAAATGCTTCGGCATGTAGGCATGTTGAAAGATCATTGGTAATGCATTGAAGCCTTTCCACAAGAACATTTTGGTGAAAGAGAAGTATTTAGGCTTTCGAATGCCAACTGCAACCCAGAGAGATAATTACCATAGACATTCCTAGCATGTTGTCAATAAATCTCTTGTCATTCCTATAGGACACTACCATGAGAATCATCTATCGCCCACGTATGTATCAAACATGTGATAGTGCCTTTTGAATTCAGGGTGGACACGAGTTTTCCTCAACTTTTATATTGACGTGATGGTAATGTTCTGACTTTGTAACTGACGGGTTACAAATTCAAAACTTGATTCTATAGAAGAGCCATTTTGCAAACATGTGTTCTGGCACAAGCTAAGTCCTTCGAGGGGGGGGGGGGGATCAGCTCGGGTTTTTTCTTGTATCTTGCTTGTATTTTAACCCACAATTTGTTGGACCGTTAAACGCCCTTCATCGTATTCTTCACAAAGCTTTATTTTGTATATCAAATCCAACTTCATCAAGTTTCAATTATCTCAATTCCATGAGCTTGTGGACCTCGTCAACCTGGTTATAAGGTTTGGGCTTCGGAGGTTTCAGATTCGAGGTCTGATTAAATTTAAGAGGTTGCGTAAGCGGGTCTACTGCGCGTTAAATCAGTCTGGGCCAAACGGGTAAGGTATGGGCTGCAGTGCCGGAGGATTTCAGATCCAAAATCCGATGACAATAAAGAACCGTCATGTAAACGGGTCTGTTGCACTTCAAATATGTCTGGATAAAACATCCTTCATCTGATGTGGAATGGAAGTTTGCAGAAGTGGTTCCCTTTCGGGCATCGTCTTCATAATCTGACCGCGTTTAAAATTAGTCCGTCCCAAAGTAGCCCTCACTTGTTTGGCGCAGAACAGTAATAGAAGGCTAATGCGCCAAAAAAATGTCAATTCAACCAAAAAATTAGACTGAATATTTTAAAACGGGTCTTTAATAAACTATTCTACAAATTTCGCGTTGGTTTTTTTTTATTCTTTTAAAAGTTACTTGGAAGGATTTTACCAAAAATTTAACTGAAATTCTTATCACTGTGCAGGTTCCTTTTGCCTTTGGTTTGTATTGGCTGTCAAAGAAATGCAGATCGAACGATGCCTCAACTTCTTGAGGAGAATATTCTTTTGCTTCAATGATGAATCGCCACAGCTGCTGGCTCATCAAAAAATCTAAATATGACAATGATTGTTTGATGTCACACATAGTCCAAAAAATTTTAATCTTTTTTTAATTTAATTCCTTGACTGTTTTATTGTTATGTATAACTTTGTGTTGACTTGACCATTTTTAACAAATGAATAAAATGTCTGTAAATGTTTTTTCTTTTGTCGGTTTTTAAATTCAATTTTTACGAGTAACATTTTTGTGAATTAAGATTGCGAAAGAAATTGATTCCTAGAATGCAGGTTAAGAACTAGGATTTCAAAAAAAAATCAGCAGGAAATTCTGATTCTATAGCTTAAACGATCTCTGGCCCATTTTAGTGGGGAGGGAGAGTTATTAATACGAAGCCACAAGTGCTGAAATATTTTAAGGTCTCTTCCCGGTAAACTTTATTGTTGACAGAAAAGTAGCAAAATAAACTTATTTCAATTTTAACTTTTATCTTAACCACTTCGCATACAATGACTTTTCTGAGAAGTGCATCGAATGATTGAATGTTTAACCTGCAATTAAGTGAAAAGTATTAAATAATTTAAAATGAAAAAAGTTATGTGAAACGTATTATTATTAAAGGAATTAAAATAATAGCCAATATTCTAATTATGAAGCTATTAAATTCATCATTTAATTGGTAAGTTAAGTAAATTTGTATGTCAAGTGGTCAAACTATCCGAACACGTTAAAAATGTCGATTTACGCAAAACATATTTTTCAAAAATTATTTTATTGGATATACTAATCTTTAAGCTATCCGAAAAGGGGTTTACTTTTGTCTCTAGGTTAATCAGAAATCAAGATATATTTATTTTAGTAATAAGTAAACCAGAAGTGGACATTTTAAATAATCGGAAATACCTATTTAAAGGCCCAGAATACGTTACAAATATATATAAACACAAATTTAATTTTAAATACAGAAAATGTTTGGCACAGAAAAACACAATGTCAATGAGTTTTAATGGTATTGTGTGGAAATTTGTACTTAAAGATGTCTTTGTTGAGCTCTGAATCTTCAGATTAGGAATATTTAAGTCTGTAATATATTTTAACGAAAGTTTTAGAGGATTATTGAATCCCTTAAAGTTGTTTGAGTGTAGCTTAATACAAATTCAGTTATAACATTTGAACTTGCCAAAGACAGAATAAATGAATTTAAGTAGCATCCACTGCCAAATTAAAAAAAAATGCCAGAAAAAATCAAATGATTAAAAAAGGTAAATTATTAAAAAACTAGCAGAAAGAAGTTATAAGCAATAAATATGGTGAATTTTAAATTGTACGTCCATAGTTTATTTATAAAACAAGTTACTGTATACTTTAAATGCATTTTTCTCAAAACTGATTTTTACTCATTTTTGCTCTCTTCAAATCAAATAACACAAACTATTATCATACAGCAATAAAATTTGATACTTTGTATTTATACTATTTTCTAAGGAATTAACTAAAAGAATTTAGATCGATTGAATATTTTTGGATTTACAGCCTATTGTTGGACTAATGTCATAAACTTACTAAACATTTCATGATCAATCCTCAACTGCTTGCAAAATTCTTATTTATAATTAGAACCATACGATTGTCGTTCATTCCTTAGACAAAACTATATAGTTTATTTTGGTATAAGTTTCATTAGATTGAGACTTGCTAAATTGTTTTATAAGAATTTGGTTGAATTTATGCCATTAAATGCCAATTTTCCAAAAATGTTAATATTTATTTCAAATATTGACTGTATATGTAAAGCAGTAAAATGGACGCCGTCTTAACCTTTAGAGCTCTGAAAAGTAATTTTGTTGCATAAATATTTGCCAAGTAAGAGAACTTGTTTATTGCTCTGAAAAATAAATATATATGAATATTTTGATTTGAATTTACCGGGAAAATTAATCTACATACCTTTGCCATTGTTAAGTATTTTCACCAGTCAAAATTTAAGAAAATAAATAAAACGACAAAATGATGCATTGCCTTGAATGGTGTCCAAGAGGACACATCGGAGTGCTAAGGATTAATTTGGTTGAGGATTGGACAATTCAACAAATGTTATTCTCCAACAGTTGTTGATGGTGGTACCCAACACCAGTTTGTTCAATTTATAAAAGTGTTATTTCTGTTATACACATTCTTCTAGTATACTTTATAGTATGTCGCAGCTTTTCAGAAATCTAACCCTGATTTGGGTGAATTGCTTTCAGAATCCGTATTTTAACCTTTTTAACAAAAAGAAATGATTTTTATAATTGTATATATTGCTATCATTCAGGTTACACTGAATCGAAAATTAGTAAAAAACTTGGCAGAATAATTTATTGTCAATGAGGAGAGCGGTAACCATAAAAAACCATTTTTATTGAAGTAAAAGTTTATTAGCTCGTTTTTGGAGCAAAAAAATAATAGGTTGAATTTTAAATAAAGTGAACTTCACCAAACTTTGGAGAACAACCTTTAAAACAGATTTGAACCCCAATGTTTCAATATAAAATCTTGACAAATCACCTTAAATTAGCTGTACAGCAGGTCAACTACATAGTCTGATAGTCCTTAGTTCACAAAGTCTGCCAAAAACAAATAACCTAACTTTGAAAAGTTCGGGTTTGAATCCTGTTAATGGATTGTTTCTTGAGATTATGGGTTGGAAGGGGAAACACAACACCATTGCTGAATCAAAAGGTTCACATCCAGATATCTTCTGCATGGATCTGAAAAATGTCTAACATATATAAACATTTAAAGCTTTCTAGAAATGTCTTTACGTTACAATACTGTTGCCCCTTCCTCCACTTTTTTTTCATAAATGGTACATTTTCATGCTTTTAGACTCTTAAATTTCGTAGATATCCAATATCTTTGTTTTGTTATAAATTGATACAAATATATTAACACCAGTGTGGCACAACTTATCCAAAAATTTGCACTCGTGTCGTAAAACAGTAGTGGGCAAACTATTTTCATTTGAGACCCCCTATTTCGTGTAAAATTTTGTAGCAACCTGTGGATAAACAATAGAATTTTGTTGTGTTGTTCTTACTTAAGACACTTTACAAGCCTATTGACGGAAAGTTATCAGTGATTTAAACCGAAATGAGTGTCTCTTGTTCGTTCAGTAGGGCCAACTAGGGCCAAGAAAATGACTTGACTACTTCATGTTTCTCATTCGCTTGCACAACCCCTTTTTACAGGAGGAACATTCATACAATCACAAATGGAACACAAAATAACCACTATGCCGGAACCGAGACTCGAACCCGGGACGCCCAGATCACGGGGAAGACACGCTACCCCTATGCCAGGACGCCGTCAACTGTAATCTTCTCTTAAACTTACAAATTATACTTGCTATTCTAAATTTCACTATGGGCGTGCTCGAGATCACTTTGTCGCAACACGGAATTATTTAACAGCACAAAGTGGCCGTTGCCCATATTATTAAAATTCATTTAGCTTGTAAAAGCATGTCGAGGGTTAATGGGAATCCTAATTTAAGACCTAGAACCACAAAAAGCATTTTCATAAAACATTGATGAATTAGATTAATTACATTAACTTCACGTTTTAAAGCAATACTAGGTCTATATTGGGACAGACATCTTAATTTTGAATCACGGTTTGAACTACATGACGATACCTAAGCTGACAGTCACCTTCCAAACTTCCACATCACCAATGGAAGAGTATTTAACCCCGATTTATTTAATAAAAACTAGACCAGCATGCACGGTGGTTCTTCAAGGTAATCTGGTCTCGAGCCTAGAACCTAGATCCGAGCCCTTACATCTAGGCCCCCGCTGTCCTCAAAACATTGACGGAATAATTGTAGATCATTTCATAGCTCTCACCATTGTTGGAAGAATCAGGCTGCCGTGGCCTGGTAGTAAGGTTTCGGCTTCGTAACCGGAGGGTTTCAGGTTCAAGACTTCATTCCACAGAAGAATCATTCTGTGAGGGGATCTCTTGCACGTTAGATATTTCAGGCCAAACGGCCTCCCGCTGGTGTGATGTGATTTGGAGAAGGGGTGCCAGTTCAAGTGCCATCACCTGACCGTGGTTCAAAATAACGAGGTCCGTCCCAAAATAGCACTAGTGTTGCTTTTCGACGGGACGTTAATATAACTAAACTAAACTAAACTTCACCAGAGACAACTCTTCACCCTGATTGATTTAATATAAACTAGCCCAGCATGCACGACGTTTAATCGAAGTAATTTGGTCTAGAGTCTAGAGCCCAGATTCGAGACTTTACCTCTAAGCCAGCTCAGTCCCCAAAACATTGACGAAATAGTTATATATCCTTGTACAGCCATCATCAATGTTGAAAGAACCGGAAAGGAAGGAATTGTACTAAGGAAGATCTGGTTCCATAATTTACCACCAGACTATTTCAAATTTTCAAATAAATAATATACAGATAAATTTCAAATTAATCCTTTTTGCTTGGCAACATGTTACAAGTGTTCTTGAAATAAAATGAATATCATGGAAAAAAGAAATCCATTCCAGATTCCTGTGCATTAATTGTGCTTCTCCAATTTTCTGTGATAATTCTGCACGTATAGTTGACAACATGGCCGATGATTCAAGCGTAAGTTATCAAAAGCAGAACGGTTTTGATTCAGTAGAAGTGGGTTATCAAATGCAGAATGGTTCTGAATCGGCAGAAGTGGATTATCAAAAGCAGAATGGTTTTGAATCAGCAGAAGCGGGTTATCAAAGGCAGAATAGTTCAGAATCGGAAGAAGAAATACAAGAAGAATTAGATGAGTCAGATGACCAAATATGTACTTGTGGGTTGGATGAAGAATCGGAAGAAAAAAAAGGAGCAGATGCTCCACTCCTTCCACTAGTTGGAGAGGTGAGTAAAAAATTTGCCACTATGCTGTTAAGAATATCTCGTGTAAAAATGGCTGAATAAAATGTGTAATGATTTTGTTACTTAAAACTTCGGATTTTAAAAGTGATAAAACAGATTTAACCGGTTACCCGTTTTCGGAGGATTAACCGGTTACCCGTTTATGACGAATATACTCGTTCAGGAAAGAATGCAATATTTTGTATTATAACGAGTTTATTCGTCAAGAATAAAAAGTAATGACAGTTAACAGATTGCCTTGCAATTTTTATTAAAAATTCGAACATGTTCTTAAATTTCAAGATTTTTTAACCCTTAACTAGAGCGGTGTGGTCTACAAAACCTCATTTTCTTTACACTCGAGTCAAATTTTCTAGTAAAAGTATTGGATTGAAAATTAGCCAATACATTCTGCAAACATTTTCCTTACTATATAAATGTTTTAAAAAAATTTCAGAATATTTTATCACAGAAGAAAGTAAATGCGTTAGAACATTCCTTTTCTTCTCAAATTATATGTAACAATAATTCAGGAAAATTTATATTATACTTTTTAAATCGCATTTAAGTCCTATCCAGTATAATGCAAATCAACTTTTATATGAAATATAAAAGAAATCAACAATGGGTGAAATTACCCCCTCCCCTCTCTTTTTATTGGTTTGTGTGACTTTCATAGCACTGTTTCCTAGGGCGTTTTAAACATACAGGTTAAGAACTATAATAAAAATGAACCTATAAATTCTGTATATATTTCTCTTGGTACATTGATATATTTTAATATTTTCAAAAAACATTATCAGCAGAAAAATTATGTTTAAAATGCATATCAGAATCGGTCGAATGCGAACTTTGAAATCTCTTCAATATAATTATCCTTCTCTAGAATCACTTCATTTAAGTGTTCAAAGCATCGCTTCATAATGGGTCCAGAAATATCCAGTTTACTGATCCTAAGTGTTAGTGCCATCTTCTGAGCCTGGTTTATCACCGAGACACTAACGGTGTGGAGAGATCTGATTGGCATTGATGAAAGAAATGACTAAATTATTTCAAAAAACATCTGCTGAAATCGATTGTAAAAGTGCAGGTCAATGTCAGAAAATGTAGGTTGAAGGACACGGTACGGGAAGCTCAGGGTCAATTTATTCAGCTGAGCTAAAAATAGAATGGGAGGGAGTGGAAGTCCATTGCTAGTGGTTTCACAGACCGCATACCCCTAGTTGAGGGCTAAAATATTTTGAGCGAAGCCGAAATAAAAGGTTGAGCAAATGAAAGATTATTAATAATTACTAAACACACCATATAATTTAAATTGTTTTTATTAAATGTATCGCTGTTGTATTTGTTATCTCGGAAGCAATTATTAAAAACTACAAATTGTTCTAGACATTTCAATAACAGACTTTCCTGGTTATTAAAAAAACTCGATGAGGAATTTTTTGCATGTTTTCCAGAGGCTGAACTTTCTTATTGTTCATATAAAAAAATCTGTTAGTTTAAATAAATTTGATTGTTGAAAGTCATTTCATTACAATATAGCTCCATATTACACATACTGTTTGAAAAGTATACACATCATTAAATTTGAGTCAGAATGTAGATTCCCGTCTTCGGAAGCGATCAAAACAGTTGACAGGTTAAATATAAACTTTATTTTAGCAGGATTTGTTATGTAATTTTTTAGTATTTCTTTTATCCACTTTCATATGCTTAATCTTCTACCTATACATGTAAAAGAATTTATCTCCAAACAAACTGTTCGTATCTATCAAGAAGTCGGTATCTAAAAATGTACTCTAAAGCTTCCTCTGCTGCTCACTTTCCTATTCTTAACTTCTATCTGTATTGGTGGAATATTATCTCACATGCTTGATGCAACGAGAAATTACAGTTCATGTCCAAAGATTAAATATTTGATATTGTATTATCAAGCTAATATATGAAATGGATAATATTTGTCATTTTCCAAGAAAAACATTTTTCATTAACTGATTTTTATCTCTAATTGTATACTACCGAGCTGTAGATTAAACTTGTGTTGATGGTATTAAAAATTTAACAACAAATAAATCGATGTGCATCTTTTTTAAATGTGATAAATACAACTAATCAAAATTAGATTTTGAATATAATCTCCCTACAAACTGCATAAAGGAACTCCCTATTTTGAATAGAAGTTGCATGATATAACGGAAATTGATCCAAAAAAATGGCGAAACTTATACGGCGATTTATACTGTAGCTTAGATGCAGTCAATGCATATAAACTTGAGTTAAAGTTCAAAGTTGACACTAGCTAATTTTTGATACTTTATTCAAGGAACTAAACTTTGCATATGCTTTTATCCTATTGTCTTTTTTAACCCACTTGCATCGTTAGCGTATATATAAGCTCGATTTTCCTGGTCACTATCACTGGAGAGTATATATACGCTGCATCATATTATAAGCTATATATATAATGTTATTATATACTATATGCCTCTCATATTTCAAATATTGCCACACTGAACAAAATTACTTACAAATAATCCTCAAAAATGATTTTCGTACTTTTATATAATTTTACACCTAAATATGACATAAAAAATTTTCTGTGATATGGCCCTTTTCATATTTTCATACGATGCAAATGGGTCAAAAAATTAATCAAATCTCCCAAATTTAGAAATGCCAATTCACAAAGGAGTTTTATCAAATGAGCGTTTAGAGCAATGTATTTGGTTCTAGACATAACTTCAATGAGATTCTCCGCAATGTCATTTGGAGCAAATGCTCAAAAGTTACAATTGCATCGGTCAAACAGAATAGCAGAAATAGTAAGGAGAACAACAAAAATAGCAAACATAGTAATAGAAATCGGAATAGCAGAAATATGCATTTAATAAATTTTGATATTTGTATTAATTTTTTCAAAGGTATTAGGATAAGATGTAAAATTTTGATATTTCGTTAGTCTTTCTTTATATCTTTAATATATAAATACAATATTGCGCCATTGAAACGAAGCATTGCCGAGTCTGAATAGTTATGACGCTGGACTCGGTCAAGATATCATGTGTTTGAATCCCAGTAGACTTAAATTTTAAGTATTTTTCCTTTATTTCTTGTTCCAGAAGATTCTGGACCTTTCTTTAATTTACCAGGTAAGTGCTCTGGGCTTTTCTTAGTCTCCAGAAAGGTATTCTGGAACTTTCCCTTGTATAAAAGCTGAAGATATGTCACACTGTTCTTAGTTCAGAGTTGAGCTAATAAATTTATTTTACTTCCTGTGTCTTGAGTTCTATCTACGCGACAATATTTAAAGTTTTTGCATTTTTTAACTTTAAACAATTTAGAATAACTTGAATCGCATTTTATGAAAGTTGCACAAATTTTATATTACGATTTCGATGAGTAAAACCTTTAAATGCATGTTTCTCTATATTCGTTTTTTGCTTATATACATTTCGAAAGCTTAAGACTTTTTTTAAAATGGAGGTAAATGTGCGAAATTTTTTATGAATGTTCAGAAATGTTTTAAAAAAATTTAGCATGGAATTAGCCTATAGATGTATAGTATTTTTTTAATGTCCAAAGTTAGATTTCCTGCATTTCTCGCATTTTTTGGTGTTTTTTACAGTAAAAAGTTATTACAAATTAAATACTATTGGCAGGTGAAAATTCATGCTATGTTTTATGTAATATATTTATAGCTACCTGGAAGAAAAAGCTTGGAGAAAAAATTTCCCATTTAAAAAAAAACTCAATTGTAAAGAAAATTTAATTAAAAATATTTATTTAAAAAAAAATTACGGACGAGTTATAAAGTACTGTTTTGCATAAAATAGAATTTTAAATATTGGAATTTAAAGAAAAAAATTGAAGTACTGTGTTGCCTTAAGAAAAGAATTCAAAATGAGATTTGAATATTAACTGAATATACAAGGTGGCCAGAAATAAAACACCCCTACTCTGACCTCCATGGATATCGAACTACTCAGTGTAAAGGCTCAAAATTTTGTACACATACTATTCAAAATATGGGGAAACGGATTTCACGAAAAAAAAATTAGTTCCTGAAATCACCGATAGGTGGCGCTGCACAACTGGAACTATGATCAAAAGACACAAATAATAATAAAAATTAAAATGTTTATGCGGAATGGAATGCTTCCATGCTTCCTTTTTAATTTTTCTGCCCCTTATGGAAAATAAAAATGGTAAAGAAGCTAGAACTCCCGTTGTAACTGCAATTTCATACTGTAACCAGAAAAATTTGCATAAAGCATGGTTAGAAGCCATGTTCTGGGTATAAAAGAAGTTAAAAGGTGGGGAATGTCATTCTTATTAGTGATGGCTGTCACGCTGCCAGAACGCGCTTTGCTTGTGAAGTTGTTTTACGAGAATAAAGGAAATGCTCCAGCAGCACTTCGAGAGTTTCGCCGACTTAAGGATTTGCGTAAGGGACCATTGCTTCCACAAGCTCTCAGGAGAATGATCGCTCGATTCGAGGAAACTGGACATCTTGGAGTTCAGCCTGGTCGAGGACGCAAACCGGTTCGTTCAGATGTCGTTGAAGATGTTGCCACCGGTATTGTTGAACAGTCAATGGATAATGTTTTAGGCTGCAGTAGTGCACGTGCAGTGTCACGACACTTGGGTCTTCCCTATAGCACAGTGTGGAACGTACTCAGAAAAATGGTGCATTGTTTCCCGTACAAAATCCGCCCTAATCAACAATTGCTGGCCACAGACAGGGAGATGCGACTGACCTTTGCATTGACATTTCTTGCTAGAGTTGAAGTGGATGCATCGTGGCCGTGGCAGATTCTGTGGAGCGATGAGGCCCATTTCCACCTCAGTGGAACAGTGAACACCCATAACTGTCGCATATGGGACACGACAAACCCCCGTACCTTCCAAGAGATTCCACTCCACTCACCGAAAGTTACAGTCTGGTGTGGATTCACAGCCACATTCATCCTTGGACCGTTCTTTTTCGAAGAGGTTACTTCCAATGGCCTTGAGACATGTACCGTGACGGCCAACAGGTACAAAAGGATGCTCGAAACATTTGTTGTTCCCCATTTGCAGCAGCGCCAATGCCTTGACACCATTACTTTTATGCAAGATGGAGCACCTCCACACATTGGACTCCCTGTGCAACAGTTTCTTCGCCAACATTTCACCACTGACAGAATAATCAGTCGCGCGTTTCCGACAACTTGGCCATCTCGTTCACCGGATCTTAATCCGTGTGATTTTTGGCTTTGAGGACACTTAAAAAACCTTGTTTATCGAGAACGTCTGATAACCTTGGCAGATTTGAAAGAGAGTATCAGTCTGCATGTGAGAAGCATCTCAGATGACCAGTTACGATCCGCAGTTGAACAAGCTGTCCACAGACTTCACATTTTACATCTTCAGGAAGGGAACCATATTGAGCAGCATTCCCTGCATCGATAACGTCCTTGTTTCATGTATGCTTGGTACTTTCAAATAAAATGTGTTTAAAACGTGTTTTTGTGTCTTTTCAGCATACGTCCAGTGGTACAGCGCCACCTATCGGTGATTTCTGGAACTAAATTTTTTTTTCGTGAAATCCGTTTCCCCATTTTTTGAATAGTATGTCCACAAATTTTCAAGCCTTTACACTGAGTAGTTCGATATCCAGGGAGGTCAGAGTAGGGGTGTTTTATTTCTGGCCACCCGGTACTTACTTGCTTTATTTAATCTTTTCATAACACTCAAAGCATTCTTTCCAAGCCTCATCAACTCATTAAAAAAATATTCCAATCACCCTTTATCTATTCAGCAGGTTCGAAATAGTGCCTAGCATCCCAATTTCCAAACATCCACTCCTGTACGATTGCAGACATAATAATATTTCGAGGGAACCAAACGTTGGAGCACCAAAAGAATTACGAGAACTGCGAATAATTCCATGGTAGACTTCTTTTAATACGAAAGCGCAGACGATTTGCGAATTCGCATAGTAATAATTAAAAGTGTGAAAACGAAAAAAAATTTGTTTGTAAATATTAACACACAAAAATGAAATGTTATTTTAATATTAATTTTATTCTAAACTTTCTTTGTATAATAAATTTTAAATTAAAATAATAAGCAAAATTTAAATCATTCGAAATCGATATTTTAAATATTAAATTTATTATAAAACAGTTGTAGTACTTGAACAACTCAACTATTGTAAAAACTAGTAAACAAAACAGAATTAGGGTTACTGTAAGAAAGTTCCGTTGGGTTGCCATATTGGCGATAAACTCGGGGGCACACCGTGCTACACTTTAACCTAAGCTTTTTATAAATACATATTATAAACTATTGCATTATTTTCTGATATTTTTTTCATCACGATTTTGCATCACTTGCCATAATCTTCCATAATTTGAGTTTTATACGAACTTTTTTCCATAATTTACGAAAATATTTCTACTTTTCAGAATGAGCCTTGGTGCACCGAAGGAAAATTTATCTTGTTATATATAATAGCCATCACAGTAGTTTGTATAGTAACTTTCGCTAAAGGATACATGATCTTTTCTTTCACGTTCGTTCTTACAGCGGTAAGTATATATAATATATATATTATGCTATATGTAATGTATTTATTTAACCAAATAAGCCAAGCAATAATTAACACAACCGAATCAAAACATTTGTTTTTGAGTTGTGGCTGCATTTGTGCTCACTAAATACTATGACTGATTTTTTTAAATTTTAAACTTGTTTGAATCCGAAATAATTTTTAGTTCAGATTCCAATTTTAGTTTAGTTTTCGTAATTGGTTCCGTTTTTATTTCGTTTACATAATTTTATTAGATTAATTTGGATTTGTTTCATTGATGTTTTCTATTTCCTTTTGTGAACTTTTAGCGTATTCTGAATTAAATTTTAATTCCGATTTCGATCTAATTAGTTTCGTTATAATTTTTGTTGACTCAGTAAATGGGTTTTAATTATTTTAATGCCTTTTGGTTGTATATTGCTTAAATGCATCTGATTCTCTGATAACTTTCACTCATAGGCTCAGTTTTCAATATTCATTAGTTACAAATATAAACTCCATTCCAATATAGCCTGATTGGTAGGGCATTGGACTCGGAATTCTCGGGTTGCGAGTTCGAACCCAACCAGCCGACGAATCACCGCGTATGTGATGACTGGCGCGCGTATAAATCTGTCATGGTCGAAAAGTTCTCCATGTCGAGAGTAATACCACTGGGAATACTGGTTCAGAGGTGATCGTTCTCTGATCCAGATATAAATTACGATCTGTGAATGAAAAGTAGGAATGAAGTCCGCCCCTTGAAATGGGTTGTGACGTGTGGGTATGCAACTCTCACTCTTGACCCTAGATGGGGTTATTGAAGAAACAAGATGCACAACTGGCATTAAATCCCAATGCGTCTTTAATCGGCTGTCTTGGCAATGACAAGTGACATTAGAAATAACATTTACCCAATTGTTATGTCCGAATTCATTCCCTTAACTTTATTTTTTTTTCTATGAAAGAGTGGATTTTTTGAAAATTAGCATCTGAACGCTTAGCTTGTAAACTGATGTTCCGGAGTTATTCTTAGGATTATAGTAATCTTTAATACGAATTAATAAAATTAGAATTTGGAAGTGTAAAATTTTTTATCGGATTTTTTAAACATTTAACATTAATTGGATTAATTTAAATTTCTTCTTGAATGTCTCGTTTATTTTTTTTTTTCAATATATAAATAAAATATCAAGATCAACGGACCTAAATCTTCAAACTAATTATGAGAAACTAATAACAAAATTTAAAGATCATATTTACAATTCGTTTCATCCAAATTAAGTTCTCGGCAAGTTATCATAAAAGGAGTAGTGGTTACTGATAATTTTTATTTATGAAACTCGGGTGACTTCAGGGATTTAAGGTATCCGGCTATGTTCGAAAGCAAATTTTTAAAAATTTGAATTTTTTTAAACTGTTTAAAATTATGATTTTTAAATGTATTGTCAATTATAATACAGAATGCAATACTTGCAGCAAAATTATTTGAAAATATATGTAATATATTTTGAGAGATAAGAAAATTTGTGGTAAATTTTATTGCAATTTAACCAAAACGGTTAACTCTACACAAAATTGTAATGTAGCAATGCTATTTTTTCTTTGAACACAAGATATAGAATATAATGATGAATGAAATGAATCAAAATCTAATCTTTTGAGATGCAAAGTTATGGGTAAAAATATGCATGAATGCAATTTTTCCATAAATTCACAACTTAATTTTTCCGAAAACATTTATAAATGAAAGTATTTCCCCTACAATAAAACCACAAGCAGACGCAAAATATACAATATGGAAAACGCGTGACCAGTACCACCAAAAGAACAGTGAAACCAAAACTTGGCAAACTGCCAATCAAAGCTGAATATTTCCTTTCATTTCCTCCAGGCCCGGAAAAACCGTGATGAAAACGAGTCATACTAATAAATTCTGCTTCGCTCGAGTTTTCTCGGGATGATAATAAATACAATATATACGAACACGAGAGAGCTGGGGATAATCAGGCAAGTGGTTATTTGAATTCGTGTGTTTAGGTCGTATCTAATTACAAGGGGAAATATCTCTTAAAAGAATACCTCCCATACTAATAATTGGCAATCTAAAAACTCTTTTGGCATATATACTAGTAACCAAAGAAGGCCAATCACAAATAACTTGTCATCGTTTTGTATTGATTATCTCGGTACTTTTTCGGATTACTTTAAACATTGTTTTTCTAATTGTGAAATTTCCTCGCAGTTTCCTATAGGGATGATTCTGCTGTGGATATTTAAGAAGATTTGGAGGCGTTTCCGAGGAGAAAGACATTTTCTCAGGTTGCTGTAAAAAAAAAATGCATCCTAGAAGTTTGAAATCTGGATTTTTTGAAGACAACTGCTGTTCGATTGCCGGGCAAAATTCCCACTTTTAATTAACTTTTTACTGGTTTTTACTGTTAAATGATTTTTATACTGACTTGATAGATTTTGTCGAATGAATAAATTATTTTTACGATTTTAGAAGTATTTGAATACCGTTTATTGGTTAGAAATGTTCATTTCAAAAGCGTCGACAAATATCGAATTAATCTTCTATTGCATACTGAAAGTTTAATTTTGACTGGTAAGAATTGGAGAGTTATTCCATAATAACTGCAATATATACAAACTATAGTGATATATATCGTAGTGATTCAAGACTTATTCCATAGGTTCAAGCATTCTGATACGTACTCGGAATGGCGACTGCGATGGCCATTCTGAGAGGAATCGTAACCATCGTGTTTCAGGTTCGAAACCCGATTCTACCCAAGAAACTTCATATAATTAGGCCTGATCAATTCTTACCAGTCTTCGTATAATTGGGCCAAATCCGTCTGAGCGAAACGTGAGTGGATGGCGCCTCGAGTGCCGTCCTCGTCATCTGACAGTGGTTCGAAATAACGATATCCTTAGTTGCTTTAAAATGGGACGTTAACATAACTAAGCAAATAATTTCACAAGCTTAACTCGGAAATATCAAATTTCAATCTTATATACTATATTGAAAGCTTATTTTTGATAAGAATTGGGAATGGAAAAGGTGGATGAATAGAGCAAACATGTTCGAACATTCTGATAACACATGCCCTTCAAGAGTGGGTATTCGAGAATAGTACTCCCAAAAGAACAGACCAAGTGATTGGCAATTGTTGGGGATAAATTGCTGACTTGCGTCAAGTCTAACGCCCATTGCATTTCATCAAAAAATGCACGATTTGTAAAGTACTTTACATAGAAATGGAACAATTTTTAAATGTTACAATTCATATTTTAATTTTTACAAAAGACTGGGATAATTAGTATTTAATGCTAAAAAATATACTGCATGTTATTACAATCGGTTGTACTAGTAACAACAGATTATTGATGCAAAATATAAAAGAAAACATGAATATTTATGGTTAACTCAAAATGTTTCATATAATTGTAAAGTTACAAAGCCGTCTGAAAAATCTCGTAATGCATCCTCCTGCTTATGTAGTGCGGAAGATTGGAAAGGATGTGCCTGCTCATTTGATAGTTTTATAAAATTAGGAAATCCATTCCAAAATAGCCTTAGTGTTTTAAAGTAAAAATAATTCAACTGTTAACACATTAAAGGCGGGATTCGTAGTACTACGATTTATCACCTCGTTACCTAGCATACTTTCGTCAAGATCCCTCCCCTTAATGTGCTAATTAGCGATTAAATGGAAATGATTCATTTCTCACTTTCTATTTATTTCTTCTTTGAGATGACCCACCTTTAGTTCTTCCTTAAAAAAAAAAAAAAGGTAAACATCTAAGGATTCAGACACTTGTTCAACCCCAATCTGAGTTTGTAGAGACGGGACCAATCTTTAAATTAAAACGCGTTAGTAACGCTATCTGAACATCCATTTCATTCCAAAAGACCAACGCAAGGATGCGGCTTTCGACAAGGAGGAAAATGCAACGCAAAAGTTGAAAAATCTACCGAGCTAAAAAGCAGAAAAATTCGCTGAGGAAAATCCAGTACATATGCGGCGTTTGGCAATGTGGAAAATCCGACACAAAAGCTGAAAAATCTACAAAGCTGGAAAATAGAGTATGTATACGACGTTCTCCCCTAAGTAGCTAATCTCGTAATAGGGAAACCTTGTATTAATCCTTGTATTATTCATTTGTATCCTGTGTCTTTTGTTAATAAAGCATTTTTTCTTTGCCTTCTAATTCATTCATTTCATTACAAACTTTGAAATTGCTAAAGTTGTTATTTTGATAGAACAACATTAATGTTCTGTTTGCTTTTTTGAAGCCTAAAATTTGATGCTTTTCTGTTTTCATTGAATTCTTTTTGTATTTTGATTCAATTAAGCATTCGCAAGTAGTTGCAGCCTACATGAATAAATTAACAATTGGACTTTGCAATCTACTTTATATTATAGATCAAGAATATATTGGGAATAAAATATTTTCTATATTAATCATGGATATTTACGTTATTTTGACGCTGACAGTACATGATCCATAAAGTATTGTAAACTTTGAAATTGTGAAAGCCGTCGTTTTGACGGATCTTAGTGTAAATATAGGTCATATAGATTATGGAGGTTAAAATGGCTGGGTTAAATTTGAATATGAATAAGTATTTGTTTTTATATTTCATTAAAAAGATACCATAAAAATCGTGAATAATATATAATTATATCAATTTTTAGGCATGAATTTTGAAAAACCTCAAAATAAGAGTTTTGATAGTTGTAGTAATCAAACGAATTATTCTAATGTTTAATTGCCTGATTACAACATAAACGGCTCTAATCTTGAAGGTAAAGTTTCCATAATAAAATATATGGATGTTTCCTAGGATTACTTTTTCATTTCGCACTTATGGCATATTGCATATTTTAATTCAAATCCATGGTGAGATGAAAAGAATGAAATCTGGCCTAGGATCATGATTCTAGTATAAAGACTCAAAATAAATAGAAACAAAGCTATGAGGTCATAGTTTTGAATAATTTTCATGAAAAAAGGCAAAGGCTCAGACAAGACATTTGCAGATTTTTAGCATTACGTGAAACTTATTTGTGAATTTTTATTCCATGATCAATATAACATGTTATGGGCACTTTTATAACCTAATATATTTAAAATTATCTCTCACAATACCAAGATTTTACTGTCATATTATCGAGATCATATCTAATTAGAGAATTGATTCAAATTTTATTGCTTGATTCGTAATCTGATTTTAAACTGAACCAAAAAACATTTGTGATAATAATTACAAACCTTGGCGACATAAATAGATCATTTCTGTGTTGTCAGCAAGCTTTCAAAATTATTTCAATTTACGCTAGCATGACAAGAACAATTAGGGCCATAATTTAGGATACAACAAAAATCTTTGCTTTGCTATTTACTCACTCTACTTCAGAGTGCCGAGGACTAATAGGACCCTAATTTAGGATGCAACAATAATCTCTGCTTTGCTATTTATTCACTCTATATCAGAGTGCAGAGGACAAATGAAACCTTAATTTAGGATGCAACAATAATCTCTGCTTTGCTATTTACTCACTCTACATCAGAGTGCAGAGGACTAATGGAACCCTATTTTAGGATGCAACAATAATCTCTGTTCTGGTATTAACTCAACCTACATCAACATGCCATGGACTAATAGGACCATGATTTAGGATCTCAGACGTCTGTCACTACTATGTTATTATTTCAACTTATACCAGAATGACAAAAACTATTCAGAATCTTAATTTAAGATCTTAGACAACAATAATCACTGCTATACTATTTTTTCCTCCTACATTAGCATTACATGGATCATTTGAATCATAATTTGAGATCCAGGACAACAATAATCAGTGTTATACTATTTTATCAACATTACGAGAATTATTAGAACCATAATAAAGTATCAATCACCGCTATGCTATTATTTCTACCTACATCAACATACCGAAGGTCACTCAAGATCATATTTTGAGATCTTGGACAAAAGTAATCACTGTTATGCTAAATAAATAGGATAATTTCATCCCAAGGCTAAAGATAATTACATACCTCCCAATGGTAGTGGATCTACGAAAGAATGAAATTCCATATTTTGCCCTCTTGTAACTTCATTTAATCAGAATTATATTCTTATATTTTGTACTCGCACACTTTTGTACTTATTTGTGCTCACTGTGTGGCAATACAGTTCTCACTTTCCATATATAAACTTAATTTTCTGTAAATGTAACATCCATTTCTGACTTTATTCCATTCTTAGAGTTTCTGGTATTCCTCAAAATTTCTGCACGAAAAGCCTGACAGGGCCATGACTTTTAGTATGACAATTTCCCCGCCAAATACAGAAAGAATAGTTAGGATTGACGAAAGTCACCACGAGGATGTGAGTAGACATAGTGCACAACTATATATTATTTCTTTAAAACGAAAACGCCAAATGAATTATTTCTTTATATTGGTTATTTTACGATATGAAATGCTGTACTAAAAAAGGCTTTCTAATGCACTAGATTAAAAGAAATTTAAGAACTTAGACATTTTGGATTCATCTTATGTGAAGCTTTTTTGTCATCCACTTCTTCTGTTGAATCATTATATTGTTCAATATAAAAAAAATCATTTTTTATTCCCATCACGAATTAATACGAAAATACCGAAAGAATTATTTTTTACACTGGGTATTTTGTGAGATGAAATGTTGTATTAAAAATAATTTTTTAATGAACAAGATCAAAGGAATTTTAAGGACTTAGCAATTATCAATCAATCTTATCTGAAGCTTTTTTTATGTCGTCCGATTTCTTATACTGAATCAACAGCAAAAGCAGTGTAAATTATATAAAATTCAGTCCTTGATAAAGCCTTTTAAGTCTTGTAATTAAACCGGAGACAATCAGTCATTTTAAATCATCTTCGATTTGGCCACACAAGATTGACACAAAAATATCTGTTACATTCAGAATCTTCACCACTTTGTTCGCATTATCACTGTACCCTTTCAATTTTAAAAATATTTTCTGCAATGCCTAAATTTTAGCATGCGTTGATGAATCCATTTTGGTAATAAAAATCAGTTGAAAGACTTGTTGGGTGATAACCCATATGCAGATTTATTTTATTTTTAACAAGACATTGGCATGGACAAGTTCATTTGAGAGTTTTCTGTTCTTTTTAAATTGTTTTTAGATTTTTTTTTTTACTCTTTGTAACGTTTTAAAACTTTGGAAAATTTCTGAAAATCAAGTTTGGCATAGAATGGCCAAATGTGGCTTTTGCGCCATAAAACCAATCTTATACTGAATCATTATATTGGTCGTTATACAGAAATCATTTCTCATTCCAATCACGAATTAATATGAAAACTCTGAAGGAATTATTTTTAATTTAGTTATTTTGCGATATGAAATGCGATATAAAAAAATTTCTAATGAGCAAGATTAAAAGAAAATTAATGACTTAGCCATATAGAAGCCTTTTTGTCATCCGTTTCTTATACTGAATAGTTAGATTATTCATAATATAGAAATTATTTCTCATTAATATCGCGAATTAATTAATTTTCATTTTTATCGAAATATAAAATTCAACTGTTATCGATGGCATTAAGTTGTTAGTGAAGGTACAAAGTATTCTGGAAATTAAATTGACTTCCTAAAGATTTTGATTTTATTTCCTGCTATACAGTCTATTATAATGTGTGAAAGTTCATATCGACAGGAAGATAAAACCCAAGAGAAGCATTGAGTTCAAATAAGTATAAATCTGTTAATAGCTTATTTAGATGCAGTTAAGATAATGGAACTATAGTTATAAATTTGTTGTTCCATTTATTTAGATGCAATTAAATAATGTTATTCATTTGATACAGTTATTTGTGACTTCATACTTATTGTAAAATTCAAAGACCACAAAATGGATGTATTAAATCAAGATGCATCTCTTCATTTCTCACTTCCAGAATTTTATAAAACTATCACAATCTCTAAAAAGATTCACTACTATCAATTTTTGACAAATTTCCGAGTTCTAAAAGTATTAAGGTCGTTGTATTTCGTACTAAGTACAAAAAAAATGTTTGTAATCGTCAAAAAGTATGATTTCAAAATTATCCAACCTTTAGACTGAAAATGTAAAGGACATAATGAATGCAAATAAATTTGTAATACTTTCAAAACTTTTGAACAGATGTGTTATTCTTATAATGAAGAAAATATTTTATCGATTTACCGAAACTAATCGGTTAATCGATTTACTGAAACATCGAACTCGTGAGAATCGCGTTTATAAAGCCGGTGTATGATAAAATTAAAATTTTGCCATATCGTTGGTTTAAACTATCTTCGTTCTTTGTTTGTGGATTCGGATACTTTGTTTGAAAATTCAGATAATGTGTGAATGTTGTTCAAAGTATTCGAATACCTTTTAATATTTTTAGTTGGTTGCGAGAATGACTTTTGTTCTTTTACATGTACCCATTCTTTACGAATTACTGAGCAAGTTATTAATCTGTTTATGATAAAAACTTATTTACTGAACCTCCAGTGAAACACACACTGCAATGTAATAATAATCATTCTTTTAAAACGTAAAATGTCGGCATTTTTTCCTGAAGAATTGATATGCTTTTAACGAGACCATTCGAAAATATAAATCAAAATTTTCTTTTCTCCGATTATACATATTCTGTGTTTATATTATCGTTCATTAGAAATATTTCAAATCTGACTTCTTTTGGATTGGCCTGAAATTATAACCGATTTCTTAAGTTTTTAATGATATTTCTCATTCTATGAAACGTTTCTATTTTCCAGGAATCTTCTTGGAATAAATATTGCAAAAAAAAGTACATGGTTTTGTGTATGGCAATCCCGTGTGTCCCTGTGCTATTAATATCCTTATTTCTAGGATTGATTTCCTTTTTACTATTCATTGTAAGTATATAATCACCTTTTATTTTAAATTACTCCATTAATAATCTTGCCTACTTTTTAACTGTAAAATTATGCGCCGAAAATAGTTAAAACATTTGTTTTTCAGTATATATTGCAAGAAATAATTTTAATCAATTTCGATTACGTTATAAGCCATTATCACCCTCTGGTATCCAATTAGTTCTCTAAGAACATTAATTATCCTTTCTTTCAGTTACATTTTTTTATTCGTATAGATTCCTCCAAGATAATGTCTTAGAAAAAAATTTAGAAGCATTTTGCTACTCTATTCAATGCCCTTTGACAACGATGACTAGTGGTAAGGTCTAAATATCGATTTAGTTTTTAGTTTAGTTAGCAACACAAGGGCTATTTTGGGACGGGCCTCCACATTTTAAACCACTGTCAGATGACAAGAACGACTCCTGAATTGGCACCTCCTCTTCACACCACACCAACGGAAGGACGTGTGGCCTGACGGATTTAACGTAAAAGAGACCCCATTACACGACGGTTCTTCGGTGGAATCGAGTCTCTAACCTGAAACCCTCCTGTTTCGAAACCGAGACCTTACCACCAGGACACCGTGGTCCTTGTTTAAATATCGGGAATGGAAAGTTCTACGTCTGAACCGGGTGTCAAACCTGGATCTTTCTTGCAAGAATATTTAGTACATGTTAAATCAGGGGCAACTCCGCACTCTGGTAATCCCGCTGGTGTGGTGGGGAAGTTTGGAGAATAGGTGCAGCTCAGGTGTCGTTCTCGTTACCTGATCGTGGTTCAAAATTACGAGTTCCGTCCCAAATAGCCCTAGAGTTGCTTTAAAATGGGGCGTTAATATAACTAAATTAAACTACACTTTGGTGTGATGCGAAAGTTTGGAGAGCTCTCACTCTAGTCTGAAAACTGCTCTTCAAAATTGCGAGATTCATCTCAAAATAGCCCATGTGTTACTTTAAAATATTATGTTAATTAAATTAAGCTAGTTTTTAAGCTATGATTTTCTGTAAAATTGTCTATAATTATGCCTACATCTGATTATATTAAGGAAAAGAGAATAAGTGTTTAAAATATGCACACTCTAGAAAATACGTTTGTTTTCACCTGTGTTAGATTTCAAAGTCAACCCTTAACTGAAAGTATAAGATTTTATATCTTATAAGAAAATATACTTTATACTGAAACGCATTTTAATACACTTATGGAAAAAAAATCCCAACACTAGGAAGGAGCTGTGCTAGATAAACGAAATTTGGTAGGCGTGTTTATACATCTGAAAGTTGACGTCGATTCCAATTTCGAGCTACGCGCGTAAGTGTGGCGCTAGTAGCGACACAATGAACATGCAAATGAAGTTTGCTTTAAATAAGCGCTGTAAGGTTCGTGATCATTATTTACAGTTGAAATTTGACGTAGTGGGTTAATGTTAGTCAAAGATGCCTCTGAGAAGACGAAGAAGCCATTATCAACATCTCACTGAGTTTGAACGAGGTCGTGTTGTAGGGCTACGAGAAGGTGGGTTTTCTTTCCGCGATATTGCTGAAAGACTTGGCAGGAATGTATCCACTGTGCATGAGTGGCAGTGGTCAAGGGAAGGTACTGCCTCAAGAAGACCAGGTTCCGGGCGGCCACGTGGTACTACTGAGAGAGAAGAATGTCGTATTCGGCGTATGGCTGTGGTTAATCGTACTGCGTCTGCAGATGAAATTCGAGCTGCAGTTGGCACCACAGTGACACAACGGACTGTTACAAATCGGTTACTTCAAGGACAGCTCCGAGCCAGACGCCCTGTACAGTGCATTCCACTGACTCCAAACCACTGCCGTTTGCGACGTGAGTCGTGTCAAGCTAGAGCTCATTGGAAGACGGAGTGGAGATCTGTTGTGTTTTCTGATGAAAGCCGGTTCTGCCTTGGTTGCAGTGATAGCCATTTTTTGGTAAGAAGGAGGCCAGGTGAACGCCTGCTAGTGACCTGTCTGCGGCCTAGACACTCAGGGCCTACTCCTGGAGTTATGGTTTGTTTAGCAATTTCGTATGACAGCAGGAGCACTCTCGTGGTTATCCCACGCACCCTGACTGCAAATTTGTACGTCAGTCTAGTGATACAACCTGATGTGCTGCCATTCATGAACAGCACTCAAGGGGGTGTTTTCCAACAGGATAACGTTCGCCCTCATACCGCTGTTGTAACGCAACATGCTCTGCAGAGTGTCGACATGTTGCCTTGTCCTGCTAGATCAACAGATCTTTCTCCAATCGAGCACGTATGGGACATCATTGGACGACAACTCCAGCGTCATCCACAACCAGCATTAACCGTCCCTGCATTGACCACCCAAGTGCAACAGGCATGGAGCTCCATCCCACAAACTGATATCCGACACCTGTACGACACAATGCATGCACGTTTGCATGCTTGCATTAAAAATTCTGGAGGTTAAACCGGTTACTAATGTACCAACATTTCACATTTGAAATGGCTCTTCTCGCCAATGGCTCCAATCTTGAAACTTTAATCAATTAAATATGTTACCTAGACAAATGTATTCCTAAAACTGTACATTACTGTACAATAATTTTTTCTTGGTGGTGGGATTTTTTTTCCATCAGTGTATTTCAAAAATAAGCCTAATTATTATATTTTGATTATCAAGAATGAAGAGAAAAAAAACTAGCGATTAAACATTCTTAGCAATGAAAAAGATTCGATTCCATTGGAAATGTAAAATATGCTTGAAATATTCAAAAATAAAATCTTACGGCAAACGAAATTGGCGTAATTGAAAAAATTCTTTGAATTTTAAGAAGCAAGAATAAATTTTGAAATTCTATGGAATTTGATGGAAAGGTGTCAAACTCTCGCTAAATATTTTATTAGCATTTCAAAAAATATCGCTCCAAGGTGAGCTTTTTCTTCATCCAATGCATTGTAAGCTTCTTAAGCTTAATTTTTGGTCAAACAATCTAGCATTTAAAGCACAAAGATTCTTTAATATTAATCGATAGAAATGTAACAATTTTGCTGATCTGCGATTTATTACATTACTAGCCGCCTTTGGCGACCAGCTGGTTCGCCATGAGTAATGCGTTCTAAAATTTTCAATTAAACTACATATTCATTAGCCAAAATTTAAGAAATAGTTAAAGTTAAAAGATTCAGTAATTAGTAGTTAAAGAATCGGTAACTTTATTCGGAAACACTTTTTGAGTTTAATGCTCTAACGATTTATCGATTATGCTTCCAAAATATTAAAAATGTTTTTTTCGGTGATATTGCCAAAATGTTAAATATGTTTTTTAAAGAAAGCGAAAAAGGGAAACAATTATTGAATTAATGTTACAGATATTGCAAACGATTATAGAAATATGCTATTAAGTCGGGATTTCAATGCATATCCTGTCTAAATTCAATCAGGTTTACTGTAAATAAAGATAATTTATGGAATTAATGATATAGATATTGCAAACGGTCATAAAATCCTTTGCCTTGCATTTATTTTTTTAGAAGATATCACATTTTATATTTATGTTATTTTATCTAGTCACGTGCAGAAAGTTACATTTCTTTAGATTTATTTTGCGATGATAGTTGTTTTTTTATTTGAACTTCCGGCATTGTTTTATTTTATTTTATCCAGTCACGTGCTAAAAAAACATGGTTAAAATGTTTCTTTAAAAATTCGTTAAAAATAGAAGCTTGAGTTATACATTAAAACACTGATACCATTAGAAAGCTAATTTTTTAATCTTTAATTAATTAATTCAAATTCTAATTAAAAATTCGAAAAAAGGGCTCCAATGTGCACATTCCCGACCTCCAAGGTATACATGTACCAAATTTGGTAGCTGTAGGTCAAACGGTCTGACTTGTAGAGCGCCAACACACACACACATTGAGGTTTATTATAAGTATAGATGAAATTGGTGAAATCAGCATCTGTTTTTTTAAGTAAATATTTAATCTTCGCCTATTTTTCATTGATTTCGATGAATTAGACTTTTAAATAACTCTTTATGCACCTCAATCAAAAATTAAAATTTTAAAACACTTGACTGATGAAGCCTGTCACAGCAAACTACACAAATTATTCAATTGAAATTATAGCAATTATTAATATACCATGTGGTCACCTACTGCGGCTGGTAATAAATGTATTAAATCTTCTACCTTCATTTCAGTGACACTATGATTACAATTTAGATTCAATTGACTACGCCGGTTATTCCCATTGCTGATGATTTGCATTTTTTTTTCAGGAGGGAGTTGATTTATCGTGTGAACCATTACAAAAATCATTTTCGTTTTTTATATGTGTACTATGCAATGAAATGCTTCAAAAACTGATATACTATCTCTTTTTATGCAGATTGTGGTAATTTTCTTATTTTGGAATCCTATTCCTTATGTTCGTGAAGGATTCAGAAAATTATGTTTCAAGTCTGATCCACCGATACCACCACCGGTTGATGCGACTATCGAAGTGGAAAATGCTGAATGACATTCATTTCTCTGGTATTGCAACTGAAATCTAAATGACCATATTTGTCCCCTTTTTACTTCAGACTTTTAAGATTTTGCTAAATGCGATTTTAAATTGACTTGATCCTTTTTACAGAATCAATAAAATATAAATTTTTTATTGAATTCTGATGGTATTTAATGTCTAAAACAAGATTCACACAAGGGCAACTATTGTGGGCAATAGAGAGTCCCGCTTGCTTCAAAAAGAAAACATGACCGCAATGGAATGACAGCAAATATTTTTTCCAATGGAAAAAGACCATTTGCAGTTGTCCCATTGATATTCCTATTCCTTTATTGCGCGTAATAGATGGCCTTGTTTGACCTCTGCTAAAGTTTATTTCATGATGCTGATAGCGTTTCATTGGAGTTTTTAGTATTGCGAAATATTTTAAAGATCTTTACTTTGACAAAAAATTTAGAATGAAATTATTTAATTCCATATAATAACAGTCTCCATGTCTGCTAGTGGTAGCTTAATTCTTTTAACCAATATTTCTTCACG
The DNA here is from genome assembly GCA_026543055.1 of Argiope trifasciata. Classification (NCBI taxonomy): domain Eukaryota; kingdom Metazoa; phylum Arthropoda; class Arachnida; order Araneae; family Araneidae; genus Argiope; species Argiope trifasciata. The sequence continues at coordinate 79,800 of JAPMOQ010002080.1, read as the reverse complement.
AGACTGAATTCACCAATATTTGTAAGTAACTGCCTGTATCTGTAAGTAATTCGCTGGTATTGCTTGTAACTGCCTTTCATAAGTTCATTAAAGCTTTTTAATTACAGCCTCGATACTACAGAACCAAGCCGTATAAGCAGGTATATTGTGCCTGTTTATGCTCATTAACTATAAAAATTATACATAAGTAAACAACAGCCAATTAAAGTTCTAAGAATATTCAAAGAATATCATATATATATATAAAAGGCTAGAATCTTTTCTGTCATCAACTCTTTTAATATTGTCACGTTGATAGAATTCAAGAAGACACAAGAAGTTGATTAAATTCATTTAATAATTTAACAATCAACTAAGAACACTGTGACTGAGAGATTTTCAGCTTTTACTCAAGTAGGGAAAGTTCCAGAATACATTTCTAGAGACGGTAAGAAAAGTCGAGAGCACTTATCTGGCCAATTAAAGAAAGGTCCACGAAAGAACACGAAATCAAGGAAATATACTTAAATATTTTTTAAATCCACTGGGATTCAAGCACATGATACCCTGACTATAAGTCCAGCGTCATAACCATTCAGCTATGTAGACTCGGCAATTTTTCGTTTTAATGCAGCAATATTTTTTAAAATTTCCAGTGTTGCATTATGTTAAAATTACCATGCATAGTGATTATTCCTCTGATTTCTTTGAGTTCGACACATTCCATTATGTAGTGCTGAAACGAGTCAATTTTTTACATGCACATGTGTTAACTTGCATCCTTCCGAATCAATAGGAAATCTTCCTTCTTATAAATTGCATTATCATCGAGTGAATTTTTCTTTTTACGGGATTTGGTTTCGCTATAAATTCATATGTTATGCTTCCTTAACAAGGCATTTTTTCAATGCTGAGTCATTTCTCATCTAGTTTTCTTCTTTAACATTGGAATCATTTTGGGACTATAATATCTACTTGTTCTTTTTTTGCAACCATATTTGCATATTCATATGTTCTTTCGTTTCATCTGCTCTCAATATGAGCTGTAATTCTTTTTAATCTAGTCTATTTATTAAAGTCTCTCTCTAGTTTTCTTTACTTTCCAAATAACTTTATTTTTGTTGATTATTTTGCTTAACCCTTTATTTACCGAATTATGTTGCCATCAATTTTCAACTTCATTTATGCACCAGAAGTTTTAGTTTCCTTTGCAGAATAATCCCAGGGAACCCAAGAAAGAAATTTTGTTAACAGAAATATCCTAATTTAATTATTAATTGAATATTTTTAATTCCCTCATTTATCTTACATTAAACTTCATGTTTTTTGGGTTATATTCCCCGTGTTCTTTAGAATACCATCAGCAAAAATAGTCGCATGGTAAATATAAAAGTTAGATTGAAACGTTGCTTTCAAGTACCATCAATAAATAAAAGGTTAAAGGGCAGACATAATCTGAGAACGTAGTGTCCATGCCATCTTCCAGCTACTTATGATGATGAACTTCTGTTTTTATTGATAAGAATTCAGAATGATACTTTGTAGTATGCTTTGAAATAGGAACCTGTTTTTTTCCCACCTGTTTCCCTAACGTTGAAGTATACCTTTCCTCGTTGAGACATTCCATTTCATGATTTCTCATTTCTGTTTAATTGCTACTTCATTAATTTTTTCATAATCTGTATACATTTTGCCTTTTGCTTTGGCCCATAATAGTCAAACATACTTCTTGCTGCACTGGATGAACAAAAAAAATCAGTCATCCCCTAGGTAACAAAGCAGATTGTTAGATCTTCGCGTTGATGATTCTTTTGGTATGGCGTAACATAACATTGGGTAATACTGAAAAAACCTGTTTAACTTTCAATAGTCTGTTCCGAACAAAATTAACAAATGGACAGAGTTGATTTGGTTGTAGGCCCATTTCGGAATATATGGTAATGAAAAAATGATCGAGTCAATGAGCAAAGTTGGCTACACATAAAGAAAGTGTCGATATGATTAAACATCAATCAAATAGTATATTAAAATGGGAATTAAGAAAGGAAATAAGGCTACATTGATTGATAGGTTGTATATATCCAAAAAAAGAAAGAGTACCTTATGATTTTATTCCTAACCTAAAAATAAGATGTCATCCACTGAAGAATAAATCCATTCTGAATGATGGAATTGTGAAGTGGAACCACTAAGGCAAAGAATCTGTAGAAAAACAAACTGGTAGGGCGAAAACACTTCGTGAACGCAGCCGTATAACTCTGAAAATGATAGTGAAGCAAAATCGCAAGTTTTCGCAGGTAAAATTTTACGGGAGTTGCAGGATTGTTCGTCTAGAGTGTAAGAAAAGGGATTCCATGTGTGGCGACATCTTAAAAAGCTAGTAACAGCTGCTAGACATCAGCCTACGCTTTTGTCAAATGCATAAGTTACAGGACTTCAAACCCAAACATTGCAAGTTCAATCCTTGGCAGAATTCAGCCTACACATTGTAACCATTCCAACAACAACCTTTCGCCACACTACCGCGTCAAGTCATGCAGCCGCCCTCAAGTCGAACATGAGTCCACAGAATGATAAGCTCTGATTGCAGGGGCGCAAAGATCCCCGTCATTGAACTGTGGGCATGTGGAGGGGTATGGTGTGGAGAGGAGGTTGCCATCTCAAGTGTCATCTTCGCAATCTGACCACTGTTCAAACTTCTGAGGTTCGTTCTAAAACAGCCCTTGTTTTGTTTTATAACAGATCGTTAGTAAAACTAAACCAAAAGGCAAAGCAAAATGATCTTCATTACTAAAATGCTTCCAGAATAAAATGGGAAAATAAAAGACATCATAAAGTTCTAGAACAATGCAGAAATTATATCAAAATTGTTAAACATTAATCTGAAAACCATCAAAAGGAGAGTTTTGGTAGTTCTAGTGTTAATCAAACTAATAATTCGAATGCATATGTTTTCTTTGTTGCCTGCTTACAACATAAACAGATCTAGAAATTAATAAGGCTCTCAGAATAAATGTGTAAATGTGTCTGTACCAGGATCACTTTTTCATTTCGCACTCATGGCATACCGCGTGTCTTGATCTAAGCCCATGGAGAGGTAAAAAGAATAAAATCTCTCCTAAGATCATTATTCTAGAATATAAACTCTAAATAAATAAAAAGAAAGCTATAAGGTAATAATTTTGAACAATTTTTATACAAAAAGGCAAAGACTGAGCCAAGATATTTGCATACTTTTTCAATTCTGACTTCATAGCATCTCATCGATAGTTTTATAACCTACTAGCCGCCTTTGGCGACCAGCTGGTTCGCCATGAGTAATGCGTTCTAAAATTTTCAATTAAATCACATATTCATTAGCCAAAATTTAAGAAATAGTTAAAGTTAAAAGATTCAGTTATTAGCAGTTAAAGAGTCGGTAACTTTATTCGAAAAAACTTTTTGAGTTTAATGCTCTAACAATTTATCGATTATGCTTCCAAAATATTAAAAATGTTTTTTCGGTGACGTTGTCAAAATGTTAAATATGTTTTTTATAGAAAGCGAAAAAGGGAAAAAATTATTGAATTAATGATACAGATATTACAAACGATTATAGAAATATGCCATTAAGTCGGTATTTCAATGCACATCCTGTCTAAATTCAACCAAGTTTACTGTAAATAATTTTTTTATTTGAACTTCCGGCATTGTTTTATTTTATTTTATCCAGTCACGTGCTCAAAAAAACATGGTTAAAATATTTCTTTAAAAATTCGTTAAAAATAGAAGCTTGAGTTATACATTAAAACTCTGACACCATTAGAAAGCTAATTTTTTTATCTTTAAATTGATGTTAAAATCATGTTTGTCCGATAATATTTTCGGAAGTTATAGCGGAAAAACGTCGAAATTTCGCTTAAATTTTAATTAATTAAAATTCTAATTAAAAATTCGAAAAAAAGGGCTCTGAGGTGCACATTCCCGACCTCCAAGGTATACAAATACCAAATTTGGTAGCTGTAGGTTCAACGGTCTGGCCTGTTGAGCGCCAACACACGCACACGCACGCACACACACGCACACACACACACACACACACATTGAGCTTTATTATAAGAATAGACAAAATTATACTTACCAAATAATATAAAACAGGTGACAAAATACAGTTATTTTAATTTTTCAAGTCCAAAATACTTTCAAGATATGTTAGTTCATCCCACGAATGTTTTGGTTTTGGCGCAATAAAGTTTGATAATTCTTTTTTATTCTTATTATTCGTTCATAAAACGTTTGGCACCTCGGACATATGTTTTATTTTGACATTCAGTTTAAAAAATATCAATTCAATAATAATTGAACAATCGATAGCGATTTTTGTAGAAGCGAAAAATATTTCCCTTGAGCGTGTAAGTACGACTTTCCTCGAACACACACGACACAGCCCTTTTTAGGAGGCGATCGAACTCATACATCCCGCCGCATGTCAGAATTTACATCCCAATCAGAGACCGACTCATCCCTGATTCAGTACCCTCAGAGGTATCATTTGTTATAAGAACATATTTAACGTGTATCAACTGCCATGAGCCAACACGGCGAGCTTTCGCCTAGATGAGGACAGAACTCGGTACCTTCGGGTTACAAGACTGACGCTCTACCAACCAGGCTACAGCGGCCCTTTAATTTTCTGCAAAACAATCCACTGCTATATCTTCTTGTTTTGTGGAAAAGGCTTCTTTTCTGCAGCAGCATAAAACGTAGAGAGTTCTTTGGTAAAAATATGAAAAATGCAATTCAATTTTCTGCATTAAATATCTAAAAGCGATGTGTAAATGAATTTAAATAAGTTATAAATAATATTTATAATTAATTGATACTGATATCTATGGACCACGGTGGCCTAGTGGTAAGGTCTCGGCATCGAAACCGGAGGGTAGCAGGTTCGAGGCCCGATTCTACCGAAGAACCACCGTGTAAGCTGGTCTGGTTCACGTTCAATCAGCCAAACGTCCTTCCGCTGGTGTGCCTTGGAATTATAGAGAGAGGGATACCAGATCAGGTGTCGTCCTCGTCATCTGAACTCGATTCAAAATGACGAGGCAGATCCCCAAATAGCCCCAGTGTTGTTTCAAATCGGGACGTTAATATAATTTTAAAAAAAAGCAAACAAAAAAACTGATATCTATAATAAATACTGATGTGCTTCGTTACACACATGATTCATAAAGTATTGTAAACTTTGGAATCTGCGAAAACCGTCATTTTGACGGATATTGGTGTAAATAGATATAGACC
>JAPMOQ010002080.1:56356-74531 GCA_026543055.1 Argiope trifasciata | reverse complement strand
GTATAGGTCATATTAATTATGGAGATTAAAAGGGCTGAGTAAAATTTTGATACTAATATGTAATTATTTTTATATTTCATTAAAAGTCGTTAAAGTGTTCAAGTACAATGTATAATTATATCAGAATTTTTAAACACGAAATTTGAAAAAAATCAAAATAATAGCTTTGGGAGTTTTAGTATTAATTAAACAAATAATTCTAACACATATGTTTTTTTGTTTGCCTGATTACAACATAAAAGACTCTCATCTTGAAAATAAAGAAGTTTTCACAGTAAAATGGTGAGATGTTTCTGTCCTAGAGTTACTTTATCATTTCGCACGTATGGTCTATCGCATACCTTGATTTAAGGTATCCGACTGCGTTTAAAACACTGGTTATAGACCACATTGGCAAATATTTTTTTATTGTTATTTCTTACTATTTAGAATTTCCTCTTTCCAAAACAGTTTATCTTTTCTAGGAAAAGGAAGGTCTGACCTATCATCCAGGGTTGCATATTTTTCAGTTAAAATTTGTTTTTCACTGCAATTTTTCCAACACCTTAATTTTCGTAACAATTCTCCACCGTTAATATATCTCAAAAATTAAGAGAGCTATTCACATTAAAATTTCAGCGTATATTTAAAATAATAGGATCAATTAAATGAATCAAAAGTTTGGTTGTTGGTAAAATACTTTTTCATTTATAGGTGTTTATATAAAATTTAAGTTCTGAATTTATTAAAAAAAATGCATATATACTTATATTTTTCCCCATAACTTTTTGACATCTCAAGATTTTTTCTTAGATTTTGGTTCATTTCATTCATCTTCATATTCTATAACTTGATTGCGAATAAAAATATTGTTTCTTCATTATAATTTTGCGTAGAGTGTTTAATAGTTTGGCTTAATTTCACTAAAATTTACAACACATTTTCCTATTTCTCAAAATATATTATATTTTCAAATAATTTTGCTGTATTCATAGCGTTTATAATTCACAATACAACTGAAAATCCTAAATAGGTTCTAAAAAGTCAAATTTTTCAAAAATTGTTCTTCGAACTTAGTCGGATACCTTAAATCCATGGTGAGATGAAAAAAGTTAAATCTGGCCTAGGATCATGATTCTAGTATAAAAAAGCTAAATAAATAAAAAGGAAGGTTTGAGGTCATAGCTTTGAATCATTGTCATACAAAAAGGCAAATACTGAGCCAAGACAATTACACGCTTTTTACGTTACATGAGGCATATTCTGGAATTCTGAGTCCATACATCTTATTGACACTTTTATAACCTAAAATAGAGTTATGAATCTCAATACCAAGATTTTCTGTCATACTATCCCGGTCATATTTAATTAGGTTGGTTGGTTGTTTGATTTTAATAGCGCAAGAGCGCCAAAAAAATTTAAATACGCCAAACATACGGTGAAAACGGGAGACGGTGATAAAAAGTGCACGATAAAATTTCAAATGTCTAAAAATTTAAAAGCTAAATGTTTCACAAAGAATGATGATGATGATGTAACTTTAGAATAAATGTTAGTACGATTGAAACAATTACAGTCTAGGAATTAAAATTAAAAAAGAATCCGGTCTGAGGACTTTCTCAAGGGTCACCCTCAGACAGGGATTCAAACCAGGAATTTTTTCTGTGAAGGGTCTGACTTTCGTCAAGAAATTGACCCCTCGTGACCAAAAAAATCCCTAATACTAGAGTACATTTACAATCCCTGATACATCTTGATACTAGAGTACATTTACATGTATAGGGTTTCACTTTTTATTATGTTCGCTTCTATTCTCAACTATTATTTGAAGGTGCATTTTCAGTTTGGTGAGTGTTTTTTCTACCTTCTTATTTTGCTGAATTTGATTTTATATTCTTGAGAGTGTCAGGTTTACAGTGATTTTTATTAGATTTCAATTTGACTTATTTTATAAAGTCTGTATTACAATATGATATGTAAGATTTAATTTAGTTAGTAGTCTCTGTGCATTCTTATATTGACGAATTTGATTTTATGGTTTAATGTTTTTTTCTGGTTTTCTGGGATTTTGACTTACCATTGTTTAAAATTTGATGTCTTTTCTTTTATGGTACTATCTCCAAAACCTCAATATTCTGTTATTTTCGTTTCACGAGGGATCAATTTCTTGACGAAAGTCAGACCCTTCACAGAAAAAATCCCTGGTTTGAATCCCTGTCTGTGACCCTTGAGAAAGTTCTCAGACCGGATTCTTTTTTAATTTTTATTCCTAGGCTGTAATTGTTTCAATCGTACTAACATTTATTCTAAAGTTGTTCAGTTCATGTTTTAGTAGTAGCAGCATTAGCGTTCACTAAATGCAATGTATATTTATTCTAAATATTCAACAAATTTCCGTAGGTAAAAAATTTTTTACATTTCTTTGTTTCTGGAATAATGATGATGTCGTGTTCGTGTTTAAAAGGAAAGTGGGTGCAGTAACTTCTGAGGGTAAAGGCCCCAGAGCACCAACAGGGCAGAAGTCTGACTTCTAGCTCAAATGAAGGTGACACACACATTCACTTGCACAACTTCTTTTTACAGGGTTCACATTCAAACATCTCACAGATAGAACACAGAACAACCATGCCCGAACCGAGACTCGAACCCGGGGAGCCCAGATCAAGGCGAAAACACGCTACCCCTATGCCAGGCCGGCGTCCTGGCATAGGGGTAGCCTAAGGGAGCATTTTAATTCACAAAGAATGAAAGTGGCAAATTCGTTGATAAAACTTTAGTATATGCAAAGAAAAAGTAATGTAAGAATTATGTAACAAATTCACAAGACAAATAGTGATAAATGCTTTCAAAATGCCTTAAAAATTAGACACAAGAAACAGACAAAGTAAATAGACAGTAAAAAAGGAGAACAAGATAATGCTATTTGTTTTGGTACTTTGCAGGAAAAATGTACTTCAGTTTTGTCTTCCCATATTTATTTAGAGAATCGATACAAATTTTTGTACATGATTCATAATTTGATTTAAACTATACAAAATAAATTTGAGTCTCTAATTATAAGACTTGGCGACATAAATAGATTACTTCTGTGGCAGTACCCTGCTTTTAAAACTATTCCAATTTACATCAGAATGGCGAGAACAATTAGCACCATAATTTAGGATACGAAAATAATCACTGCTATGTTATTGCTTTAAACAACATCACCATGGTGAGAACTACTCAAGGACAATAATTCAGGATCAGAGGGACCAACAATCACTGCTGCTCTTTTATTACAACATATATCAGAATGACGAAAACTATTCAGGACCATAATTTAGGGTCTTAGATAACAACAATCGTAGCTGCGCTATTATTTCAGAATACATCAGCTCAAGGACAATAATTCAGGATCCGATATGACAACAATCACTGCTGTGCTATTATTTGAGCATTCATCAGAATGAAGAAAACTATTCAGGACCCTAATTTAAGGTCTAAGACTACATCAATCCTTTCTGTGCCATTATTTCAACCTACATCATCATGGTGAGGACTACTCAGGATCCTCAATCAAGATCCGATATAACAACTATCATTGCTGTGCTATTGATTCAGCATACACCAGAATGAGGAGAAGTATTCAGGACCATAACTTAGGGTCTTAGAAAACAACAATCGTTGCTATGATATTATTTCAACCTACATCAGCATGGTGAGGACTACTCAAGGACTATAATTCAGGATAAGAAGTAGCAATAATCACTGCTGTGCTATTACTTCAGTATACATCAGAATGACGAAAACTATTCAGGACCATAAATTAGTGTCGTGGACAACAGTAATCGTTGCCGTGCTATTATTTCAAAATACATCAGCATGGTGAGAAACTACTCAAGGACCATAATTCAGGATCCGAAGTTACAACAATCACTGCTGTGCTATTGCTTCAGCATACACCAGAATGAGGAAAAGTATTCAGGACCACAATTTAGTGTCGTGGACAACAGTAACCGTTGCCGTGCTATTATTTCAAACTACATCAGCAAGCTGAAAACTAATAAAGGACCATAATTCAGGATCCGAGATAACAACAATCTTTGCTGTTCTATTATTTCAGTATATATCAGAATGACGAAAAGTATTCAGGACCATAATTTAGAGTCTAAGACTACAATAATCTTTGCTATGCCATTATTTCAACCTTCATTAGCATGACGAGGACTATTCAAGACCAGAATTTAAGATGTTAGACAAAAATAATCACTGCTATGAACACAAACAAGGCAACTGCAGTCCACACGTCAAGATAATTGCATAGCTTCCAATGCAATCTAATTTAGTGTAAAATTATTTTCCATATTTTGAGATCAGATAACTTCTAGATGATTTGATTAACCACTTGACATAGGAATTCACTTAATTTCCTAAATAAATGACGAATTTAATAGCTTCCTAGTTGGAATAATTACTGTGGTTTGATTTCCTTTAATAAAAATACATTTCAAGTGACTTTTTACATTTTAAATTATTTAATACTTTTCCTTTAATTGCGTATTAAAAATTAAAAATTCAATCAATCGATGCTCGTCTCAGACACGTCATTGTACGCGAAGTGATTAAATATTAAAATCTTATATTTTGAATATTTGCTCTTCGTATGGCAACACATGACCCATTTTCTAGAAATTAATTTTCTATAAATGTAGTTACAATTTTTGATATTGCCACATTAATAAAAAAAATTCTTGGGCCTTTTTTTTTCTTTTAATAATCTGCGCGAATACCTGACAGGGAAATTACTTGTGGTTTTACATTTATGGAGTCTTCTCTAAATGGAACAGGTTGGGATGGAGATGAGCACAATTTCGAGGTGAGTACAAGTGAGTTAGTGCAAGTCTATACTATTTCTTTAATTTGAAAGACTGAATGAAAAATTTTGTATTAATTTTATGATGTGAAATTTTGATTAACAAGATAAAAATAATTTTTGTTAATATGTGTCGCATTTTTTAAGGTATCCAACTACTTTAAAAACACCAATTATCGGCCACATTAGCGACTTTTTTAAAACTATTTCGTGTAATTCAAACTTTCCTCTATCCAAAACTTTATCCTTTTTCTACTAAAAGGAAGGCATGATCTCTCATCCGGAGTAGCACGTTTTATCAGCTAAAACTTGTCATTGTCTACATTTTCCTCAAAACTTTTTAACTTTCATAAAAATTGAACACTGTTAGCATGATATTTCAATCTAATAGAGGTATTTACTTAATAATTTCAATGCTTGTTTAAAATCATATGGGCATTGAAATGAACCAAAGGTTTTAGTGTTGGTGAAATACTTTTTCATTTTTAGGAGTTTTTAGAAAAATAAGTATCGAATTTATGCAAAGAAATGCATATAACTTCCTTGAATTGCAAATGTTTTCTTAGATTTTGATTCATTTCATTCATCAATGTATTCTATAACTTGTGTACTAAGAAAAGTAGGATTACTGCATCACAATTTTGTGTAATGTTAACCGTTTTGGTTAAATTTCATTAAAATTTAAATTTAATTAAATTTAATTTCATTAAATTTTATTTTTATTAAAATAAAACTTTCTTATTTCTTAAAATATATTTTCGAACTATTTTGTATTTATAATGGACAATACAACTAAAAATCATTAAGTTTTTTTTTAAAATCAAATTTCTCAAATTGTCCTTCGAACGTAGTCGGATACCTTAAGTTAAATTATCATACTGTGTTTTATATAGGCATCTCTTCTAATTCACAACACGAATTGATTCAGTTTCGTTTATATTTAATTTATTTAACTTAATTTATCAATTTATAAATATATATCGATTATTATATTTCTAAATCAGTATATGTATAAATATAATAAAATAATATATATAAATATATAAGAATAATATTTATAAATATATTAAACCAAATATTTATAAATATATATTATATATATCGAAACTTAACTTAATTTATCGAATATATTTTTTTCTCCAAGTGGAATTTTCTAGAAATTCGATTGACTTTCTGAAAAAATATTGATATTTATTTTATGCCGTTAACAGTTTATAAGGTATGGCAATTTATACCGAGGGATATTTAAGGTATCCGACTATGTTAAAACCACTTATGACCACGTTGGCGATTTTTTTTTCTTGTAGTTCAGAAATCTCTCTTCCCAAAATAGTTTCTTTTCTAAGCAAAGGAAAGCCTGACCTATCATTCAGCGTCAGATTTTTCAGCTAAAATTTATCTTTAGCTTCAATTTTCTTAACTTTAATTTTTATAAAAATTCTCCACCGTTAACATGATATCCAAAAACTAATGCAAGTGTTTACATAAAATTTCCAGCGCATGTTTTAAATAACAAGGGCAATGAAATTTTTATTGTTGAAATGCTTTTTCATTTATAGGTGTTTTTAGATTAATTATGTTGCAAATTTATGGTAAAGATGCATATATACGCATATTTTTACCCATGACTTTGCATCTCAAGATTTTTTATTAGATGTTGGTTTATTTCATTCATCATTATATTCTACAGGGTGTCCCAAAAAGATTGAAACGCGCTTTAATTCTTTAACCGTTAGAGATAAGTAGGTGATGTAATTTGAAAAAATGTTCAAAATAAGATAGGAGAGAAGATTACATTAAGAAAAAAAATCCACCTATGAATTTTAAAAAGTTACGCTTTTTAAATTTTTATACAACCCCTCTATGTAAATTTGGCCAGTTAGAAAGTTTTTCCTTTCCATCCCAGAAGACCATTAAAAAAAAACTGCATAACTGTATCTTTAAAACTTTTTGAATAATAACACAGAAAAAAAATTGACTTATGTCACTTTTCCATACCACTTGAAAGACCTTTTCGTCGGTGAAAATAGGGACCATATCCAAATTGATAATAGAAATTCTTCGATCAAAAAAGATAAGATAATAATAAATCCAAAATGGCATTTAAATAAAGTCCTTATTGATGGAGTTAAACAGTTTTGACAACATAAGATTGTAAGAAGTGTAACATAAAAAAATAATAATAAATAAAACGAAAATACATTTAAAAACACACGAATCATAAAGCATTCTCAAAATGTTTTCCATCAACACCAATACATAATTGAGCTCTTCTAATAATGTTTCTGTAAATATTTTGGAGTTCTCCTCCTGTAATATTATTGCATGCATTAATTATCTTTTGTTTAAGGTCAGTTACATTCAGGGAGCGAGTATTATAAACTAGCGTTCGAAGCCGACCCCAAAAATAAAAATCTAGTGGAGTTAGATCAGGAGATCTGGGGGCCATTCTGTGGGTCCATTCAGACCAATCCGCTGTTTATTAAAGTTTTCGTTGAGCCAGTTTGTTACATTTATAGCCTTGTGTGCAGGCGCTCCGTATTGTTGAAAATACATTTTTTTACTAATGACAACGGTGTTGTCTCCAAAGTATCTGCTACTATGCCATTTAAAATAAGTTGCAAATATTTTATAGCTGTAAGTGTTCCTTCATAAAACACTGGACCAATCAGTTTTCCGTTCCGCACCATACGGACACAGAAAACTTTCTCTGGTGATGTATTTCTTGCACAAAAAAAGGTTTTGTATCGTTCCAATAATGATCGTTGTGTGCATTTATGTGTCCATTTTCCGTAAACAAACATTCATCAGTCCACATAATGTTCTTGACAAAGTTTGAATCTGTGTCCTGTTGGATTAATAACCAATTGGAGAATGCTTAAAAAAATCGTCGGTTAAAATCAGAGGGATGGAGTGCTTGAAGTCTATGAATACAAAATGGATGCCAATTGTGTTTTTCAAGTATTCTATGGATTGACGTCCTAGGTAATCCTGTAATTGCACTTGCTTTTCGAATGCTTGATCTTGGGTTGGAAGAAAAATATGCAATAATATCAATTTCTTGGTCTTCATTGAACAAGATATTTCTACCAGGGCCAGGACTTGGATTAAATGAACCGGTAGTTCTCAATCTTCTCATCATCCGATAAACAAATGTACGTGAAATTTCAGGCAAATAGGGATATCGTCGTCCAAATTCCCGAGCAGTTTCTGCATTATTTCTATTGCAAATAGAATAAACCATTGCTAGTTCAAATAGTTCGTCATTTGTTAAAAGTATCATAATGCAAAATTAGTTACAGTATTTTTACTTCGACAATATGAAACTCAATATCGCTGAATGATTTCTAAACTTTATTTTGATATGCACGAGGAAATCTTGGTTAAGTTGTACAGGAAAGAAATAATTTTGGAACTAAATAAGTAAAATGAAAAATAATCGTCTGCGTTTCTTTATACAACTTAAAAATAAAATTAAAAAAAAACTTTAATATACACGTATTAGAAGCGGCTAAATTCCAGTTAAATGAAAGGCAAAAATCGTCTGACAGTTAATTGTTAGAATGTGCTGTGTTAGAATGTTAGAATTCATAACAAAAATGTGATGAATTTGAAAACAATTAAAATTCTACCAGACTAATTTAACAGTATTTTTCTTTTTTATAAATTTTGCTATAAAAATCTGCCAAATGGCTTTTATTGATTTTCAACGAAATCTTATAAAATTTCTAATGTAAATTTAGAATACATGGCATAAAATTACTTGCCCCTGATAAGATTAAAACAAAATACAATTCTGTAACTGTATCGTGAATCTACCGTAATTACGCAAAAAAGTGTTTTGTAAATAATATTAAAAAATTTATGTGTTTATAATTTGTTACAAATTTACATTTCCATTTTGGTATATGGTCACTAAAAACAGCGTTCAATTTTCAATTACGCATAACTCACTCAATTTTAAAGATACAGTTATGCAGTTTTTTTTAATGGTCTTCCGGGATGGAAAGGAAAAACTTTCTAATTGACCAAATTTGCATAGAGGGGTTGTATAAAAATTTAAAAAGCGTAACTTTTTAAAATTCATAGGTGGATTTTTTTTCTTAATGTAATCTTCTCTCCTATCTTATTTTGAACATTTTTTCAAATTACATCACCTACTTATCTCTAACGGTTAAAGAATTAAAGCGCGTTTCAATCTTTTTGGGACACCCTGTATAACTTGTGTATATAGAAAAATAGGATTGCTGCATTACCATTTTGTGTAGTGTTGACTGGTTTGGTTAAATTTCATTAAGATTTACTACAAATCTTCCCATTTCTCAAAATATAATTTTCCAAGAATTGTTTTTATACTTAGTGTTTATTATTGATAATGCATCTAAAAATCGGTTTTCAAAAAATCTAAATTTTCAAAACTTTCTTTGAACGTAGTCGGATAACTTAAAAGATGCATTATTCAGCTCTAGTAAAAATGTAAACCTTTTTTCCTGCTTACTTGGATGCATTTAGGAGTAAAGCTTTGGTTAGGAATTTGTTCCTTGGTTTATTTAGATGCAGTTAAGTGGCATTATTCATTTGAAACTGTCGTTTTTAATTTGTCTAATTTTTTTTGTCTAAAATCAAAATTCTAATACTTACAAGATCATAATTTCAGTTAATTCACTGACCATAAAATGAATGTATTAATTGAAGATGCTTTTTTGCGTTGAATTATAGTTTAGTGTGCCTCAAATTGTTGCCAATATGGTAACCCAACGAAAGGATCTCATAGTAACCTTAATGTTGTTTTTTAATTGTTTTTTTCAATGGTTGAGTTGTATATGAATTGCAGCAATTTTGTGAAAAATGCTAAAATAAAATTAATAAATATCAAAGTTTTGAGTGAAGTGTCCCAGTGTTTCATAGTGTGGTCCCAGAGTTTCTCGCCAATATGGCAACCCAATGGTACGTCCTTCTAGCAACCCTAATTCTATTTTGCTTACTTTTTACAATAATTGAGCTGTATATAAGCTATTTTATAAAAAATGTTAAATAAAAAAAAAATGATAAAGATTATGGACTTCAATTTTTCCTTTATTATAATTGAAAGTTTTTTATCAATAGTAAATACAATTCACATTTTTAAATGTGACTACATGTAGGAAATATTTATTTTTAATTGTTAGTATGCGCTTTACAATATCGTCTGAAATCGTAATTTACGAAATCGTTTGCATCCTCACATTAAAAGACAGCTGCAATTGAATTCTTCGCAGTTAACAATTCTTTTGCTGCTGTGACGTTCGTTCCATTAATAATTAGTTATGTAGGCAATTGGTCAAGAATGATGTCGAGTAAATGTATTTTGAATGTGAAGAATGGATAAATGGTGAGTGGAATATATATCTTTAAGTGGTTTAAGTTAATAAAGTATTTGTATGAAATGTTCTTGTTATCCACACAGTCCTTATGTTCAAAGTGCTGGCGAATAGTGAGGTATACACAAATTTAAGAGTGTTTTAAATTATATAGACAATGAAATGAGTCCCAAGTTTTATTGTTGGCGAAATACTTTTTTCATTTATGGGTGTTTTTAGAAGAATTAAACCATGAATTTACGGAAAAATTGCATATTTTTATCCTTCACTTGTTTGCATCTCAAGATGTTTCTTGGATTTTGGTTCATTTCATTCATCATTGTATTCTATAACTTGTGTACAAAGCAACATAGGATTGCTACATCACAATTTTGAGTAGATTGTTAACCGATAAGAGGGAAATTTCATTAAAATTTATTACAAATTTTCCTATTTCGCAAAATATATTTCAAATTTTATTGTATTCATACTATTTCGTATTTGACAATACATCTAAAAAAGTTTAAATAGTGTTTAAAAAAATTCAATTTTCAAAATTTTTCTTCCGAACGTAGGCGGATACCTTAAGTTAAAAACAATTCTGCGCAGTGTTTTCTTTATATTCCGAAGGCATCGAAATGACTGTATTTTCAAACTCTTCACCTCTCTGACCTTGATTTCCGCTCTATTGAGACTTTTTTTCTTCAATTGATTTTTTTTCACTTGTATATAAATACAGGGTTCTTTCTGACCGTATCGTTTTGATTCGTGCTACGAGTATTCAGAGTTTATCTTGCTGTTAAATACAAATGCCCCCTCTTTTCATTTGTCCTCTCATCCCTATTTTGATGAATTTAATAAGTTCAGCAAGTATGGCATGACACAATGCTTATGTTTTCAGACTTGCATTCAAAATTCTTGAGGATAAACCGGCTTTTAATATAACATTTCACATTTTAAATACGCTTTCTTGAGTTTAATTTAACCTGTGATCTTGAAAATTTAATGAACTAAACATGTTATCTAAACAAATGCGTTATCCAAATTTCATTTACAATAGGGTTTTTTTTCTTGATGTTAGAAAATTTTTCCCTCAATCGATGTATTTCCATACAGAGTTCTCTACTTTCTCCGTATTTACATTCGGATACTGTGTTTGATTCGAATACTTTGCAAGTGTTGTCATAAGTATTCGGATGCCCTTGGATGACTCGTACTCGGATTACTAGTGTTTTAAATGCGTAACCATTTTCTACGAGTTCCTATTATGTTTTGAGACGACGGTTCTTCATTGAACTTGTGGCAAAACGTACCTTGCAATACAACAAGTTATTCTTTTAACCCTTTAATTGTCAAGTTATTTTGATTTGGAGACACAAATTGTCAAAAGATTCATTACACTTTGAACCAAAAAATTTCTAACCTTTGAAATCTTCAGTATAAGGCTGTCATCTATTGAATTGAGTGCACATTAACTTTTCCCGAGATACAGTCGGGTTTGACAAAGAAGTCGAAATACGTCTCCCGATATATATTCGGGTATAACAATATGGTGCACTTAAAAAAAAAAATTACCCCTAGTAATACTCGGGCGTGACATTTTCTAACACCAGTACTGTGCCCAAGATTCTCTCGGGCATGACAGTTAAAAGGTTAATACATAGAACAGCTTTCCCTAGAGCATTGCCATTTTCTTCTGAATAAAAGCTTAAAGCTTTAAATGAGAGCATTCTGAAACAAAATGTATACTTTTTTCTGTACAATTCATATCGTGTCACTTGAAATATTTCTAATGATACTAATCCGATTCTTGAATCCTCCTGCTTTATGATTTTTTAAGCTTAGAAGAGCATTCTTATGTTATAAAACATTTCTATCTTCCAGACCAATTACCGTAATTGTTGCAAAAGAAAGTACATACCTATTTATATAGCAATTCTGTGTGTCCCATTGATATTAACATCAATATCTTCGCAACCAAATATAGGATGGATTGCAGCATTAGTATCCATTGTAAGTATGCATTTGATTATTTTTTACTTAAATGTATTCCATTAATAATCTTGACTACTTCTCTACTGCAAAAGTATGCATGTAAAAACATTGTTAAACTGTTTATGCAATACGTATCGTAAAAAATAATTTTAAGTCTATTTCGTTGCCTTAGTAAATCATTACACTTCAGGTGGCAATTTGATTCGCTAAGAAAATTGGTTTTTACCTTCAATTAAATGTGGTGGATCTAATGCCACTTGGTCATACCAAGCCCAAACGAACGGAGTTCTTTCGAATGAAGGCAGACGGGTGCGTCTTTCGATGTAAACGAGCACCTTTAAAGTGACTTTGCTCGAATACACAAGACTTTCTAGGGGGCAGTCGAACTCATCCATCAGCAAGTCAGAATTTGGATCCAAATCAGAAACCGGCTCAGCCCTGATTCAATACCCCCCAGATGTATCATTTTTATGGGAACTTGGAGGGCTTTGCAGTCACGACCTATTGAACATGCCCCAACTGCCATTAGCCAACACGGCTGTCTTTGGCCCAGACGAGGACAGAACTCGCTACCTTTCGGTTGCGCGACTGACGCTCTACCAACCAGGCGACCGTGGCCGTATGGATTCTATTGTTTGCCAAACACGTATCTAGAGCATGCAAAAATGTGCGAGACTTAAAAGAGTGTTGAGAAAGCAGAGAGCTGTGTGAAATGTATTAACTATATCAAGTCATTGATAATTAACTATATTAAATCATACGCAATGTATTAACCATATTAAGTCATACAATTGACCTCCGACCCGCTTCTAAGGTACACGGATGAACCACGCAAAGACTGAATGACCGGATTGACGCTACAGCAACACTGGCGGGAGCTATGGTTCAGTTTATAAGAGCCATCACCGGTCACGGTACAACCTTCCCAGTATTGAAGTACGTCCCGGGATCGATGGGAATGTCAGAACCCCCCCCCCCCTTTTTTATTATGCCCACCGGGTTGGATCTTTCCAACCCGGTGGCCCCTCAATTAAATGTTTTATGCATATAGATTCTGCCAAGAAAATGTTTTTAATATCAATCTTATACGAGGAATGATCCAAAAAAAGTAACAAGCAGCAATATTTGAGAAGTAGAATATTTTTACCCAGAGTGGAGACAGATAGCACAAGTTA
This sequence comes from Argiope trifasciata, assembly GCA_026543055.1. NCBI lineage: Eukaryota > Metazoa > Arthropoda > Arachnida > Araneae > Araneidae > Argiope > Argiope trifasciata. The sequence continues at coordinate 61,191 of JAPMOQ010002080.1, read as the reverse complement.
TCTTAAACCGTCATTCGAGCAGATTGTGTTAGTACTGAGATGAAATATCATCCAGTCTCATATTTTTCAGCTGAAATTCGTCTTTAACTTTAACTTCAACTTCAATTTTAATTTTCAAATTCTCCGTTATTGTATCTCAAACTGATAGAGGTATTTACATAATTTCGGCATGTTTTAAGTAATTTGAATAAAGAAATTATTCAAATTTTATTGTTGCTGAAAAACTTTTCATTTATAAGTGTTTTTCTAAACTAAGCTGTGAATTTATGGGAAAAAAATGTGTATATGCTTAAATTTTACCCACAACTTCTTTGCATCTCAATTTCTATTAGATTTTGGGTTCATCTCATTCATCCTTATATTCCATAACTTGTGTACGAAGAAAATTAGGATTTCTGCATTACAATTTTGCGTAGCGTTAAATGTTTCGATTAAATTTCATTTAAAATTTACTAAATTCCTATTTCTCAAAATATAGTATATTTTTAAATATTGTATTTATAGTATTTCGTATTATATTTGACAATACATCTAAAACTAATAATTTGAAATAGTTTTTAAAATCAATTTTTTTTTTAATTCTATCCTTCGAACGTTTTTGGATACCTTTTTCAAAATTTTAAAACACTTTTCTGATTAAACCAATTATTGCAAACTACACAAAATATTTCAACTTTTTAACTATTAATCCCTATGGAACAACTGATCTCCAAAGGTGGCAGGTAATCAATACTTCGAAGCATCTTCATCGCAGTAACCTTCATTTCAATGTCTTATAACCTGCAGTCGTCGACCAAATTAAATTATTTCCATTGGCAACCAGGTTTGCATTGCCCTGAAACATTTTATCTTTTTAATGTATTTGCAATGAAAAATGCAGAAAAATTGAAAACTGATTATCTTTTTGAAAACTGATTTATTTATCTTTTTTATGTAGATTGTGCTACTTTTCATATATTGGTTATGGGATCCAGCCCCAACCCTTCGTGAAGCCTTCAGGAAAACTGATATTCCACTACAACCGCTTACAAATGAAGATTGACCTTCAAAGGACAAACAATGAACAACGAACGCATCGTCTTTCTGGCGTTCCGATTGGAATCTAGACTGTTGATCATTTTTTTTACTGCAGACTTTTTAAGAAGTGTCAAATAAGATTTTAAATTGACTTCATTTTTATAATGAATAAAAATTTTTATTACATTATGTTGGTTCTTAATTTCTACAGAGCTTTATCTTGGTGATACTGAGCGTATTTTATTGGATTTTTAATACTTCCTAGTATTAACACTTTGCTGACCGGTAACGGGTCGATTCGTCTGTTCGGACCCAAACGTTGCTGACCGGTGGCGGGTTGATTCTTCGATGCACTTGCATTATCCATTTCAATTTGACACCCAGGGCGATATAGAATATTGCAAACTTGACGCATGTTTAATCGTGTCCGCTTTGTAACAAAAAAATTACTCTTTCTTGGTATTTATGTTTTTATCACAATTTTAGTATAATTCAAAAAATTAAACCATGACGAAACGCATCGGCGATGAACTTTTTAATTATACGCGGATACTTTAACTATCCAAGTGATTTTGAAATAAGTTCATTGGAAGTAATCACATGCGTAAAAACAAATCCTACCAGAAGGTGTAAAGTACGATCTTCAAAAGGAAAGGGCAGTGGAAATGATATTTCCAAAAGTATTTCTTCTGCGGCAGCAATGCACCGGGTACCAGCTAGTATTTAGTAATTCTTTAAATCTTTTTCAATTGTGTCTTTGTTTATTGGTGTCTTTAAAATTATGTTTCAATTTCAATGTTGATGTGGACATTTTAATCCTTGTTTTAGAGGAACCACTCTTTAACTTCCTTATTAGATAAATAATTAAATAACTATTCCTGAAACTCATCCGTTTATTATCATCCAAGTTCCAAATTTCACAAACTAAACACTCGCTAGAATACCACTAATAATGACCCTCTTCCACACAAGAGGGCGCCATCTGTTGTATCAAAACAGAAGGTAATGGTTACCTTAACCGCCTTGGTGTAATAATATAAATAGCACAAAATCATTACGGTAACACTTTTTTTAGTCAAAATACTAGCTGGTACTCGACGCATTGATGCTGCAGAAAAAAAATACGTGCTATCAATCAATAATTTGGCAATGTTTTATCAAAGTAGGAGGGACAGTATGACAATATATAAAATACAAACGAAAATACATTTTTCTATACAAGATTTGTGTATTCTTTTAGAATTGGGAAAACTTGGTGTTCTTTCAGAAGGGTAATGAAACAAACTACTTATTGCATCTCGTGATTCGTTTAATATTCGCTCAGAATTCTCAAGTGTAATGTTAAAAAATGCAATTAAAATATTTTCTTTCTTAATCTTTCGTTAATATAGTCGAAACGAAAATTTTTTTAAATTATTATGGTGCAAAATTATTTGTACTACAATATTTTTGGTGGTTACTGCGAAAATCCTAAAATTTAATTAAAATTTGAAATCCCCAAATTTGATTTCCCCAAAATTTTCTCGCATCATCTGTAATAAAGTTGTTACCTATGAAAATGACTTGCATGACATTTGAGTACTGTAGATACAAAATAAATCCAGGTTTAAGATTAATATTATTTTTAGAGAACCTATTGTCACATCGGTGAGTTATTTGGAGATTAATCCTTGGTAAATAGATGCGATTGAGATTTTAATTTTAGGTAATTATACTATTCCTATAACACTGTCGTAGGCGTAAACAATAAACTGACCAAGCAATCATCGCAGTCAGATGAACGGTATAAGAAGGCATAAGAGACATACATATTGACATTCATTTTTATTTATATAGATAAAATATCCATAACATATGCATCACCAATTATAATGTGATTATGATAGCACTTTGGATCCCTTTATTTGGAGCTATAAAGGACCAGAATAAAAATGGAAATAAGAAAAAATTGATATAAAAATGAATGTAGCAGTAAAACAACACTTTTTAAATCGTTACAAAAAATTTTATATCTAATTGTAGAAATATAAAAAGGGCATAAAGAATAAATTATCCTTAATTTATTAGTTTTTAAATGCTATCCAGTTAATTATAAAAGCTTTAATTATAAATTAATACTTTTAATTAATGAATTAATAAGTAATCTTAACAAGCAGTCCTCCGAACAGAGGAAGTATACAGTTTAAAAACAAAAATTATATTTCCTACCTAATTATCTGAAAGGTGTTTAAAAAGGAATTGAATTTGCAAATTATTGACAAATACCTAATTGAACTGTAAAAGCGTTCGAAAAAATATTTACAATTACTGGAAATGAAAAATAACTTGCATAAACAGCTCATAGTGGATAAATAAATTACATGATAATTTTATGCATTTTTTATTCTTGTATCGAATGAACAAAAACACTCTTGAGTCACAGACTATAATTTTGCATTTAAGTTCCATTATTTAAAAAATAAATAAACAGAAAATTTAATTTAATTTTTTGAAAAATTTAATTAAAAACCTTTGTAAACCTTTGATTCTCCAGTAGGTTTATAAACAATCAAAGGTATACTGCAAAAAATTGGGCAAGAGAAGTAAATAAATATGTTCTTGTCTTAAGATTCCCTTTTTGTAATAAAAATTTAAAAAAAATTATTTTTATCAATATGTATGTGCAGTATATACTCTTTTGTTGACATTATATTGATACATGTGATATTTCTTATTCAAAGATGGTTCTATAAATCAACAAAAATGCATCAGTCAATTTTCTTTTAACTTTATTATTAATACATAGAGATTTTCATGCTCAAGGATGGCATTTCAAAACAGACAAAAATAACTTCAATTTGTTTTTTAAGTACTATTCATTTTTTTAAAACTTTTGACTGAATATCTATAAAATAGGAAAGCAATCAATTATATGAAAATTCACAGAAACTGAAAGGTTTATCCATCACATTTTCAATGTATTAAAACCTGAAATTCCGCTATTAGTCTAAATAATCAGTTGACAAATAACAACGTATAGACTATATCAAAGTATTTGCATATCTTGGTGGGTTAAAAGTTCCCTTATTTCTACTTTTCCAAATTTTTACATTTATAGCCAAACATGGATTGACATTATACTAGATCGAGAAAATTCAATTTAGGACAATTCTAAATAATCAACTTTGCAATAGATTTTGTCCTTTTAGTATTATTTAAGAATAAAATATCCAAATTCCGTTGGCCTCCAAATAAAATAAGCGAGAGGAACAAATTATTTATGCAATTATCCCTCATGTTAGGCATGCCAAGAAAGGTCTAACATTAATAGTTATTTCCTGGAATGGTTATGATCTTAATGAGGCTTACTAGAGTTAAACATTAAGCAATTAAATCCTCTTATCCTATATTTTCTTCCACGTTTTCTGCCAGAAATGTTTCCTTTTTGTTTTGCATTTGGCAAACTAAAAGCTTTCTTTATACTCGAATCTTGAATGTAAATATTTTGGGATATGGAGCGACAAAGGCTTTAATCCCTTCTTTATACTCTCTAATCCAAATACAGTATAAGGTTAATTCAAAACAAACCTACGATACAGTTGTAACTTCAGAACTGAAAGATATTTTATCTGAAACTCAATTTCTGTGAAGGTCGATCTGATGTTGTAACTTCAAATTAGAACATTAATATTGAAGTGAAATGAAGCACCGACAATTGTGCTTAAAGCAAGAACATGTCAAGGTGAAAAATAATGCCTTCTGGAAAGGTGAAAATAATGAATTTTGAAAAGTGACATCAAACCTTTGATACGGATTTCATTTTAGAATTCAAAGATTAG
>JAPMOQ010002080.1:11317-45445 GCA_026543055.1 Argiope trifasciata | reverse complement strand
AGATGAAGAGAGATAATTACAAGATGAAGAGAGATAGATAATTACAAAATGAAGAGAGATAGATAATTACAAAATGAAGAGAGATAGATAAGATAATTACAAAATGAAGAGAGATAGATAATTACAAAATGAAGAGAGATAGATAAGATAATTACAAAATGAATAGAGATAGATAGATAAAATTCAGAAAGAACATCTTTATTCTAGACATCCATCAAATTTCGAGCCAACTCCTACAGTTTAACTGTCTATTGGTCTATGCTTTCAAAGCCATGCCAACGCAGTAATTCAAAAATTCAATGACATAAGTAGAGCAAATTTGGTACGACATTTTTCGGCTACAAATGCAGTTTTGTGTCAAATTTTTGTTTTAGTTGGTTGTGAAAACATGTCTAAAACACAGTTTTGATCCTTCAATACAATCAATTCATGCGAATTATTAATCGCCGAATAATTCTTCCAGGATGACTAAATAATTTAACAAAAAAAATGCTTAAGTCACGAAAAGCTTAATATTTCATAACTATTGCACTCCATTGATATGGATTGTATTCTCTAGAATAATAACTTTATTAAAGAGTATGCAAGAAAGGTTTGGGGTGACCGCTTCTTTCATCTAATTTGATACATCAGAGACAAAAAAAAAAGTGTGTATTGTTGCACTTCTTTAATTTGTAATTAATTTGAATTAGATGCATTTTTATTTTTCTTTTCAATATGGATTTATATATATTTATTAAAATAATAAATGATAAAAAAAAAAGACATTTCGAGTTTGAAATGTCTTTAGCCTTTCTGGTTATCTATCTGATCGAACCTCAAAATAACACTATTTAAGCCATGTTGGGATATCCAAAATGGGATACAATTTAACTAATCTAAACATCCCCTTTTAAACATGCAATATCCATAATGTCTTGAATTGTTAACATATTGCTGGTCGGTTGGAAATTGAGTCATTGAAACTGAATTAACCAATAAATATGTGTTAAACCAATCTACTAACCTAATTCAGAATTTAGTCATTTAACCTAATTCAGAATTTAGTCATTGTTTTTGTTCCAATACCAATATTTTATCTTTAATTCACAAAAATGCTGGAAACAAAGCTAACGGATTATAACAGGACTAATATTTTTGTATTTTTATTTTTCAACTGCAGCTAAATTCACGATCCATCCAGAATTTACTAGAAATTCTTTGTATTGTTTGACAACGAATTCTAAAACCTTCCGCGCTTTAGTGCATGTATTAAGATAGGTTTAATTCATCAAAATAGGGGTGAGTGGATAGATGAAAGCAGAGGGTGTTTACATTTGACAATAAAATTAACTCGGATTACTCGCAGACTGAATTAAAATAATGCGGATATAAACGATATGATTATCACATACACGGGAAAAAATTGATCAAAAAAGTATCTAACAGGACGAAAATCAAGATCAAAAGGTCAAAGAATGAGGAAGAATTACAGAAATGAGCTCATTCTTCCGCGTCTCACCCCCTTAATAAGTCAGAATCATCGAAAAGTGGTAGGTCGCTGCAGCCTGGTTGGTAGAGCGTCAGTCTCGTAACCCAAAGGTCACGGGTTCTGTCCTCGTCTCGGCCAAAGATCGCCGTGTTGGCTAATGGCAGTTGGGGCACGTTAAATATGTCGAGACTGCAAAGTCCTCCAAGTTCCCATAACAAAATGATACCTCTGGGGAGTACTGAATCAGGGATGAATCGGTCTCTGATTTGGATCTAAATTCTGACTTGCGGATGGATGGATGAATGAATGAATGGGTGTATAAATGAGTTCGACCGCCCCCTAAAAAGGGTTGTGTCATGTGTGTGAGCTACAAGTCAGACTTCTGCATTCTGCGTGCTCAGGGGTCTTTACCCCCAGGAGCTACTGCACCCCCTTTCCGTGAAAACACGGACACGACAAGAAGAAGATCGAAAAGTGGTTGTGTCAGAATATTGAAACGAACAATACAGACTATTATCTATTTTTTAAAATTTATATTGTTTTTTGAAATTAAATATTCAAAAGTGAACGTACATTTTCTTAGTCAATGTAATTATCATACCGAATCAACCTAAAATTTAAAATTTCTCCGCTGATTTTTGATCATGCATTATTTAAGTAAAATATTCGACTACTATTTGTTATAAATGCATACTTTCTTGATACCATGTTTTAACTGCAGGGCTGTGACTACATTTTGAATATTTGGTACCAGAGGGAAACAAGAAACAAAATTGTTCTAAATGCTTCTACTCAACAAAAGAAAAGTGCAGGCTTTTTTTAAAGTTTTACTACAAATCTTCTGTCCTTCAACAAAACTCTATGTCTTTCAAAACACAATGAATGGTATTGAATCCACAAAAACCAAAACCAAAAGAAGTCAATCCGTTAATGCTTTTCATCGATCATGTTGTCTATCGATTTTTATTTACTGACATCAGGATTTTTAATTTAACGGAATATTTAAAAAAAAACTGTTATAAATTTGCAGCAAAAAAAAAAATTGCATTTGAAGCATAAATAAGTTTTAACAATCTTTATTATATAACTGAATAAAAAAGAAAAACATTTTTTGTGATCGTTTGGTGATATATTTAAATGTTTATTTTCGTTTTTCTTTTCGTTGACAATGGATGCATTGACTTCTCAAAGACAATTGAAATGTCGGAATATTAGTGTTTAGTTTTTTTTTTATTTGCATTTATCCATATGATTGATTTTTTTTTTACTTATTTCATTACATTGACACGTTAATAAAATATTTATACGCATTTTACTAACGTGTAAATATTTATATTAACTGCAGATGATTTTTTTATCCATTCCCCATTTCCTTTCAAATAAAATATAATTGAAAACTATTGTTCCTTGTCCAAAATATTAATCAATGAATGAAAGTTTTTTTTTAATTTCAAAATAAATGTTTAGAGCACGGAAGACTCCGATTTAAAAGTAATGAAATAAAAAAAAATAATATAGAATGTAACATTTAATATAAAAATAAAAATGCAATATAAATTATATAAATAATGTAAAATAAAAATTTATACTGTTCTAAAACATTTTTTTAAAAAATCGTAATTTTATCCGAAGGTCATCAAAAAATTTATTTTAAAAAAAATTCCGAATTTTATTTAAAAATTCTATTTTAAAAATCTTTTTTAATCTGTTTTAAATATGCTTAAAAAAATTTCTGTTCCAAAATTCTAGTCATTATGATCATATGAAATAAAGTATCTATACGATTTGATATAACATTCAATGAAGGGTTGATAATTATTAATTATATAAATAAATACTTCGTTTCAATAAAATATTACTACAATTTCTATTTTTAAATTCCCAAATAAAACTCTAGTACTGTAGCATTCAATGTAATTTAAGAACAAGAATATCTTCGAATAGGTAATTAGGAATTAATTTCTTTGATAAGAGTAATGATGTTATTAGTATATCGGCAATAACCATTAACAGTATATAAATAATTTTTTAAAGTATGGTACCAACTATTAAATAATTTAATCAGTTAATAAAATCTTCTCACCTAGTTATTTGAATTTTTTGTATTAAATTCATTTTAACAATTTTACAAATATCCAGCTATTACAAATATAATCATAACTTTAATTTTGCAGAAATAATAATAATTTTAATTTTACAGAGATAATCATAATTTGCAAAATTAGTTAAATTTCCAATAAAAATAAATTTTCTTAATTTTCATTTACTTAAAGATTTCTAAGTTTTACCAGTTTTATACAGAATCACCGTCCACTTTTATAACTGTAAAGTACTTTGAAAGGAAATGTAATTTATCGTGACTAGGATTTAGTTTTGTAACTAGTGTTATACACATACCTAGTGTCTATTCTCCACATCTGCCCCTAGATGGCGCTCCGAGACGGACTATTTACTAATATTCTAGTATATAGTACCACTGATGCCTTACAGTTATTTAATAAGACATTATTATTCCGAGATAATTCGCACGGCAGTTTGAAACTATGTGATATTTTATTCTTCCGTATTAAGTATATGTGTGTAGTTTGATGTTCCATGTGTCTTGTGATGTGGAAATTTAGTTTTGTAACTAGTGGTATATAATACCTAGTGTCTGTTCTTCATATCTGTCTTTAGATGGCGCTTGGAGACGGAGTTTTTATATAGTACCAATGATGCCTTCCAGTTAGTAAATAGGACATTATAATTCCATGATAGTTCGCTAGACAATTTGAAAATACGTGATATTTTTTTTTCTTTCATGTCAACTCTTTATTTACCGAATTATGTTACCATTAATTTTTCAATTTAATTTTTGCACCAGTTGTTTAGTTTTCTTGCTGAATAATCCCTCTGAATTTTTGATTCCAACTTTTAGCTTATATTAAGATCATGTTATTTGGGGTAGATTCTCCGTGTTCTTTAGTATACAATCAGCAAAAATGGAAATAGATATCAAAGATATAAGCTAGATTTAAATGGTACTTTTAAGTACCATCAGTAAATAAAGGGTTAAGTGTGTGTAATTTGATATTTTGTGTGTCTTATGATATGGAATCTAGAAGAAATCTCAATAAAATATGATTCTCAAAATCCATGTTTTTATCTGCACAAAACCATGAGTCTCTTTTCATTGCAGTTTTATTATATCAATTTCCAAGATTGACACTAACCCTTGGGGATGAATTTCGTTATTTTCAAATGCGATCAGATGACGAGGACGATATATGAGCTAATACCTTCCCTTGAAATATCTGATCAGCATCAGTTTGTTTTTGATTTAAGTTTGGGATACAATGGTTCTATCACCTTTACTTCAAGACTATGGAAGTATGTGCACGAGTACCAAAATCATCCATTTGCATAAGCCTAGGTTGAACAAAATACACATATCGATACGCTCCCTCCACCCGCCCTCTGAGATTGAGTAATAATTTGAAGAGACTTACAACTATGTTCAAATAACGGAATCTATGCAAATAATTATCCCAATTTTTCTCTGTTCAAATAATTATCCCAATTTTTCTCTGTTCAAATTATTATCCCAATTTATCTCTGTCCAGATAATTATCCTAGTTATTCACTGTTCAAATAATCATCCCTATTCACTGTTCAAATCAATATCCTAATCATCACTGTTCAAATAATTATTCCAATTATTCACTGCTCAAATAATTATCCAATTATTCTCTGTTCGATTAATAATCCCAATTGCTCCCTGTTCAAATAACTATCCCAATTATTCACTGTTCAAATAATTATCTCCAAATAATGCAATTTAATTGAGAATTAATTCAATAAATTAAGTAAAATTTATTTTAAAATATGCAATTTGTGCATTAAAGAATGAAAAAAAAATGTTAAATACGATTATTAAATGTTAAATACGATTATTAAATGTTAAATACGCTTATTAAAATGTTAAATACGATTATACGAAATTATTATTTTCTATAAATGCTATAAAATCGTTAAATATAACTAAAGTTTCGATTAAAGTAATCGGTTAATGGGTATTTAAGCTCAGTAAACTTCAAAATGATGTATTGCTACCTAGAACTAGCAAATGAACAATACTGTGAATATTTAGAAGGAAAAAAAATCAATTACAAAAATCCATATTTATGAATAACAAAACAAATCAAATCAAATTAAATTAATAATAAAACTAAAATAAAACTAAACAGCTTCAATTTTTATATTTCTATTTTAATAAATAAACCAGTATTAAGCGCCCAATTTAGTGATAAGAATTTACAACTTCTTGAAATGATCTATGAAAGATAGTGTTTAAAGTGCGTTAAATAATAATATAATAAAGCAATATTTTAAATCTTTTTCGTAAATATATATTATTGAAACAGTACGAAAAAAATCTATATAAACTATTTCTGTAAAATTAGAAGATTTCTCATTTATATTATATCGCATAAGCTTTAAATAGCAAATTTTTAGTTTAAAATTTATATTCCCAATTAGTTACTTCCTTCAACTTACTAAATTTTAACTGATATAATTTCCACATAAATAAAAACAAAGTTTAAAAAGTTACATTTTCGTATTAAACTTGTATATATACTTCATTAATTATTGCTTAAATTAATCTATGTGGATAATCACCAAACACTGTTTATAGTAAAATTTTTCTTCTAATAGAAATATTTTTCACTGTGTTAATGAGTGGGAAATTATCCGTTCAGTCTTTTTCCCATAAAGTAGAGAATGAATAATTGTTGCTTTTTCATCAGCGCTTCAACGAGAGTTGTAGCATTTTTGCAATAGATGGCGCTAGGTGCTTGACTAGAAACATTTTGTGTAAGAATGATTTGAACACGATCAGTTCACAGCTAGAAGGTCTTACATCAATACAATCACAAAAATAACATTTAAAAAAATTTTTAAGAATTGTGGCTTCTCGTTTACTATAATTTTTGCTTCAAAACAGGAAAATTATTTTGAATTTTCAGTTGATGAAAAAATTATGGATATAAAATTAATTTTATTTTTTTAAAAAACACTATATGGAGGTCTTTTAATCAAAAGTATTTTTTTAAATATTACTTATAGCGTAATAAACAAAAAAAGAATACCGATTTCAGATTTCACTAAGAAAAATTATCATCTGTCGGTTGATTATCATCAGTTGAAATGAATATAAATTGGCAAAAGGTTATGACAAAAACACAGTACGCCATTAAAAAAATTTATCGCAATTATATGGTTTAAAAGATAATTTTTTCAAGAATTGGTCCTTAATTTGCCTTTTCTGTAATTTGCACTTAAATTAATTAATTAATAATAAATAAATTGTTTGTTTTTTTTAAACTCGAATCTCCCAATTGTGACAAAAAATTAATAAGAATAAATCTTTGTCTAAAGAATAAATACTTACCTTGAGTATAAATTATTTATCTGGTGTATAAAGAATAATTCTTTATAAATATTGATAAATGAACTTTTGAAAAGATCCCTATAATACAAAAAAGTTTTTAACTACTTTTATTTTTTAAAATTGAAAATTAATAGAGAGGAATTTATCAACAAAGATTAAGCTAAAATTAAATAAGTTATTTATGAGCAGAAATTTTAAAAAAATTCTTATAATACGAAAAAGTTTTTAAATTACTTTTATTTAAAAAAATTGAAAATTAATTGGGGGTGGGGTACAGTATTTCAAAAACATTTACTGTTACAACCCTATTATTCTTCCTAAATATTAATCACTTTTCTGATTTCTGCTTCTAAATATTATTCACGTTTCAGAATCCTGTTTCTAAATATATTCAAATCTTAAATTTTTACGTCGCATTTGATTCACATTTTTTTAGTAATTATATGTTAAATTTAAGCCGTGAAATTCTTTTGGAAAATGATTTCACACTTGGAAGATCAAATAAGTGTTGTTTCTTTTTTTGATAATTATGTATTAAACTTTTAGATATTTAATATGTATATAATCTTCAAACAGAACGATTAAGATTTTTTTTTCATTCACTTCAAATTCAGCAAACGATTTTCAGTCGTATTTCAAAAGATTCGTCTAGAAATTCAAAATATTTATTTTCTGAAAATGAATAATGTCATTGCATAAGATAATTTAAAAATTTTATACATTCGTATATCGTTTGATCTAATATTTTTTAAACTCGTTTTATGAATATTATAAAAAAAATATTCCTTTACTTTTGAAAAATATTTTGATATTTCTATTTCGCAGATGCATTAAACGTGTTGACTTTTTCCGTTTCTCTATAATAATAAATAACTGAAAGTTTTGGATATTATGATTTTTTTTATCCATTTATAATTTTTTCCCAAGGAAATCATATTTTTACCAAACATAATTTGTTATAATATTTCTTTTAGGCCAGTTTGTATTTTTCAAAATAGTTTAATATACTTTTAGAAAAATGAATTGAAATTCAAAATCTAGACCTCATAAGGAAATTTTTTCTAACTTTCACGAATTTCTTGCTTAAAATCTCACCAAAAAAAAAAAAAAAATGCTTTTTATAGTTTCTTTAGAAATGAATAAATTTTTAAAAGCCAGTTTTTACTCCCTTCCAATTTTATTCAGAACTTTTTTCAACTTTTCTATTAAAAAAATATATACTTAGATGCCATAAAAAATATTCTTTTTTACTATATAAAAGAAATTCAAAATCAATTGCCACTTTAAAGAGAATTTATAGTTTGCGGGAAACAACTGTATCCTTAATATCGACTTATTATTGCAAACTAAAAAATTAAATTTTTAATTGTTAAAAGAATAATTATAAATAAAAGTTATAAACAGAGACAATTAAAAATTCAAAATTTTTATTAATTAATTTTTCATTATTTTTTTAATCATATGTTACTATTTAGTTATAAAAAATATTTTCTTTATTTTTGTTATTTTTTAATGATATTCTGTTTATTTTAATTTAATTAATATTCCGATATATAGTACTAACTTAAAAAGTATAATCTTATCTAAATATAAAATATGATCCAAATCCTTAATTATTTTAGAGATACTCGAACGTACAAGAATTTCTCGTTCAAACTTATAAGACTCAGATTAAATCGTTAAAATAATTTGTATATAAAAGAGACTAATTAAAATTGTAATAAATTCCGACAAGGAAACACTTGAATTACAGACGAATTCTAATTAAAAATATTCATATTCTTTTAAATTAACTTGAAAACTAGCCATATTAAATGATAAATCACTTTCTTTTCAATTGTCGCAATTATTATGATTTATCTTAAATTATTGCAATTGTTTTTTTAAATAGAAAAAAAAAATTATATTCAAGAATTGCTCGTTTAAAATTATCAGATTCAGCTTAAACTCATTAAAAGGATTTTTTAATTAGAGAGATTAAAATTATATCATTAATAATAAACTCAATTAAGGAAACTTATGAATTATCAACGAAATTGAATTTACTATTCGAATTAGACACATTCTTCTAAATTAGCATGAATATCTAGTCATGTTAAATGGTAAATCACTCTACCTTTTAAAGGAGGAAATTATTATGATTTATCAAATCATATTCAAACAACTTTTTAAATTAAAAAAGAATTTATATGCAAAAACAGCTCATTTAAAGTTATCAAATTCAGCTTAAATTAATAAAACTAATTTTTAAGTAAAAGTGATTAAGATTGTACTATTAATAATAAACACAATTAATAAAACTTTTGAATTTTCGACGAAATTGAATTAAAACTATTCGAATTAGACACATTCTTCTAAATTAGCAGGAATAGCTAGCCATGTTAAATGGTAAACCAGTGTTTCTTTTTAAATGGGGAAATTAGTATGATTTATCTGAAATTAATGCAAACGATTTTTTTTAAATAAAAAAGAATTGATATGCAAAAATTGCACGTTTAAAATTATAAGAGTCAGCTTAAGTTAATGAAAATATTATTTTTTTAAATAAACGATTAAGATTGTATTATTAGTAATTAATTCAGTTAAGGAAACGTCTGGATTACGGACGAATTAGAAATATTAGAAATCTAAATTAATTTAAGAAATTATTCACGTTAAATGGTAAATCTTTATTTTTTGGAAGTGGGTAATTATTATGATGGGGCAATTGTTATGATTTATTTTAAGGTATTCGACTACGTTCGAAGGGAAAATTTAGAAAAATTGGATTTTTTTAGAAACTATTTATGGGTTTTAGATGTATTGTCAATAATAAACATTATAAATATGAAAACAATTATTTGAAAATATAATATATTTTGAGAAATGGGAAAATTTGTAGTAAATTTTAATGAAATTTAACCAAAATGTTTAACACTCTACACAAGATGGTAATGCAGCATTCCTATTTTTTCTTTTCACACATGTTATAGAATATAAGGATGAACGAAATGAGCCAAAATCTAAGAAAAATCTTGAGATGCGAAGAAGTTATGTGTAAAAATATGCTCATGCATTTTTTCAATAAATTAACAACTTAATTTTTCTAAAAACACCTATAAATGAAAAAGTATTCCACCAACAATACAACTTTTGATTCATTTCATTACCCATATCATTTAAAACGCACTCTGAAATTTTTACGTAAATTCCTCTTTTACTTTTGGGAATATCATGTTAATGGTAGAGAATTTTTATGAAAATTAAAGTTTTTGAGAAAATTGAAATTAAAGACAAATTTTAGTTGAAAAGTCAGCCCTTCCTTTTCTTAGAAAAGATCAATTGTTTTGGAAAGATCAAAGTCTAATTTATAATAAAAAATAAGAATAAAAAAAACACCAAAGATGGCGATAAGTAGTGTTTTAAACATAGTCGGATACCTTAATTGGTGCAAACGATATTTTAAAGTTAAAAAAAAATATTCCATGGATTTACCGCATATAAGGCCTCTAAATACATTTTATCACCTGCCTTTCAATAAATATTGTACGGTTTCCTTTTCCAGGTGGTCATTTTTCAACGACTTCTGCTTACAATGTTGCTTTGGATACAAACAGTTCATGCACTTTTGAGGGTGGTTTATGTCCCGTCTTGCTTTACCTGGCGGGTGAAAAGTCAAGAAAGTCGGGGGGCAGGTGGTCAACTAACCTCAAAAGGAGGCGTTTACTCCCTTTTGTGTGCATTCTTCAGATCCATTTATCGGGGGCATTGTTGCCTTTCATTCCCACTTGATGGATGATCGAATTTCCTGTGGAGTTTCGATTACATTAGTATTTGGTGCTGGTATTCAGAACCTGTCTTCAAAATATCAAATTAGCGTAAATATACTCTTTTCTTGGCGTTATTGAAGATAGGAAAACTTTGATTTTCTTTTCATGGGGATGCGTATCGAATTAAAGTCTTAAAGATTCAAAAGCAAGGCGGGAAAGTCCCTACCTTAAAAAAAAAAAAAGAAAAAAAAAGAAAAGAAGAGAAAAGAACCAGCTGAAGACTAAACGACGAATGACAAAAATCTTCTGAAGCATAGAATTCCTTAGGTTGGATGCTTCTAAAAAATTTGGGTGAAAAAATGCAATTTTTTGTTGTATTTTATTTTATAACTTATATTTATAAATTTTACATGTTTTCAACGGCTACTTGCAAAAATTATACACACACGTACACACACATACATATACGTTTGTAAATTAACAATACAAGCCAAGCAACAAGGAATACATTGATAGGTTTTTAAATTTAAAACTTGTTCGAATCCGAAATAATTCTTAGTTTCGTTTTCGTAATTAGTTGCGTTTTTGTTTCGTTTACTTAATTATATTAATTTAGATTTGTTACATAAGTAGGTTTTATTTCATTTTTGTGAACGTTTTGTTGTTTAATACCGAGCTAAATTTTAATTTCGATTTCAACATTATTAGTTTTGATTTAATTTTTGTTGACTCAGGAAATGGGTTTTAATTATTTAACGCTTTTATGATTGTTATATATATATATATATATATATATATAGAGAGAGAGAGAGAGAGAATTAAAAATTTGCTAGTTGTTTATATATATATATATTATTTTATATAGTTTTTGTAAACAATTTGAAATTTCGTAAATGATGGACAGATGACAAAGTTTTAGAAACTTCATAAAATAATATTTGAATAGTAAATTTTATATTTTTCAATGCAATTTATGTAGCAAAAGAAATCTAATAAATCATGCAGGAAAGTTATATAATTATTAATTAAGTAGATACAATTAATTTTTTCCTTTCAATTCATCAATTTAAAAAAATTATTTTTAATTAATTCTTTGTCAAAAACAGCTAAATAAAATAGTTTATGCTCTGGTTTATATAGTTATATAAAAATTATCTAGTACCTGAAAAAAGTTTGCACTATTTTCGTTAATTTTTAAATTATATAAAAATGGTAGACTAAAGATTTTTTTTGTATGATTAATTTCTTTTATTTTTTCTGTACAACTTTTCCTTTGATTTTCAATTATTGGATATTTCATGTTGCAGAAAATGATTGATTAGTTTCTAAACTGCTGGCGGCATCACAAATAAATAGAAATGTATAACAGAATTACTTCGAAATAATATTTGGTGTAGGTAAAAGGGCCGGAAACAAAAATAAATATCAATAAATATTCATAAATATCAAGCAAATTATTAAAAATTCTTCTTCTAATTCTAGTTTAATCTTGGCACTTAGTATTTCCATTATCGGATATTAACTTTCAAGCAATCATCTCTAATGTAATCATCTTTTCTTTCTGAATATCTTAGATATAGAATAAAAACAATGTTTTTGAAAGATTAATTTTTTTTTAAATAATGTGACTTTCTTTGGATGACAATTTTCATCCATTTTTAAATATCTCAATACGCAATTAATTTCATTCATTAATTTCAATATACTGATTTCTAAGTAAATATTTTCATGTTTCGCCTTTTTAAAAGTTTCAAAATATATCTATATAAATAAAAACATATGTTTGTCTGTATGTCTCTTATGCGCTGCCGTACCGCTCATCCGATTCCTATAACACTTCGACTACTTGTTGCTTGCAATTATTAGATGGTTATAGGCATAATACAATCATTTAAAGAATAAAAAATGTCTTCAGATCTATTTACCGCATCTATTAACCATGGATTAACCACCAAATTACTCGCCAAGGACACGCAACAATTCATCAAGATGCTAATTCAAGCTAGCTGTTAATATTTTGTAGCTATTGTAAGAAATGCAATGTAAGTCTTTCACTGGGGTTATAAATAGTCTTATTAAAGAGAGTGAGAAAGTTTTAGGGGAACTAATTCTGTAAGTGTGAAATTTTAATTAAACATTTAATAAAACTTTAGCGTTTTTTGCAGTAACTTCCGAAAACATTATAGTACAAATAATTTTACTCCTTCTTAGTTTTCAAAAGATTATCTTTTCAACTATATTAAAGATTTTATTGTATAAATATATTTTCTGTATTTAACCAATTTAAAAAAAAAATTTTAATTGCATTTTTTAACATTAAACTTCAGAATGCTGATCGAAACTTAAGATAGAATACTAAACGAGTCACGAGATACAATAAATGGTTTCTTTCATTACCATTCTGACAAAACACCAAGCTTTACAAATCTAAAAGAATACCCAAATCTAATGCATAAAAATGAATGGTTGATTGGTTGCGATTTTTAGTGGCGCAAGAACCAATCTTGGCTAAACTGCGCCAATCATATGGTTAAAATTTCGCCAATCACGAAACAGAAGCAATTTGAATGTAACTGTATTTAAGGATCTTTAAAGAAATTACGTGAAAAGATTGAATAACAAAAGGTAGAAAGTTTTTTTAAAAAAGACTATAACATAAAATGGTAAAACTTGTATATATTCGTAGAAGCAAATGGCCCTAAAAAACTGAAAATACATTTAAAAAATGAATATTTGTTGGTAGAATAGAATAATAAAAATATAATAAATACTAATTATGCTTCTCTTTTATATATCCTTCAATTTCAATTAATGTTTTCATTGCGGACAAGAAAATAAATATCATTCTTCCTATCATTCTGAATTAAACAAGATGACTATTTCAAATTCCAAACGATATTTCCAAAATTATTTATTTCTTCTGTGGCAGCAACACGCCGGGTACCAGCTAGTATGATAGTAAAAACAAGCAAGCGGAGTCTTGTCAGCCATTTTGATTTTTGATTTTGGCATTTTGCAATGTTGGCATGTTTGGCGATTTGAAAGTACATTAAAGTAGATTTATACCAATTCCATATTATAAGCTTTTATGGAACCGAAATGTTTGTAGCGAATGCTTGTACGTCAGACTTCCCAACTCCTCCTTGAAGATATTAACTCAAATTTACAATACGCAATACTAATGAAATTTTAAATTAACAAGAAAATTACAATTTGTAAGTTACCAGCGGGTGACCGAGCTTCGCTCGGAGAAAACAGGTATCGAAGCTAACTCGAAGATTTAAATTTTCAATTGTGATTTATCAAAACAATACATGCCATAAGAAAATTTGTGAAACTATTGGTGAAAAGATAACCGGTTAATGTGCACCATTGTAAACTATTCTAAACAAAGTTAGAGTTTGGAAAGGGAACTATTCTATACAAAGGTAAAGTAAAGGTAAAGATTGAAGTGTGTTGAAGTTCAATATTTTTGACAAATTTATTTAGAAAAACCAAACATATATACATACATAAGAAACATATTATAAACCTATAACAGCATAAACATAAAACTTTATTAGTTCGCCATATTGTCTATAGATGGCAGCACGTTACCGATTGAAAATTTAAGTAGCCATTATGGCGAACTAATAAAGTTTGAAAATATCCTATCTGTAACTCCGAACTGCTTGACCGTAGCGCTTCAA
Source organism: Argiope trifasciata (assembly GCA_026543055.1). Classification (NCBI taxonomy): domain Eukaryota; kingdom Metazoa; phylum Arthropoda; class Arachnida; order Araneae; family Araneidae; genus Argiope; species Argiope trifasciata. The sequence goes on along the minus strand of JAPMOQ010002080.1, from coordinate 31,105 downwards.
AACCGGCGCCAATCGATTCCTCGTGGCCAAAAACCCCAGACCCCCAAGTTTACCGGAGTTTATTAATTCTGGGGCGATTTTCGACTTGGCAACCATTCCTCGTATTATAGTATTAGATTTATAAACTAAGGGCTATTATCAGACACATTTAAAAACATATCACAAAATTTCAAAACGATTAAAATTTAAAACAATGGTACATCTTACACTCGAGTATACATTTCGAAAAGTTCATATCATCATATATTTCATTGGCTACCCATTGCATGAGATTACTTCCATTATTAGGATACATGTCCGCATATTTGCAAGTGAGATGTTCTAATCGAACGAGGGATACAGAACGCAGGTACAATCTGAAATGCCAGATGTCTACCTGCTACTTTATTCGATATTACAAATGGTAATATCTTATCGTATATGACGTACATTTGCGACATTCCAGTTATCAGAGATGGGTAAAGGAATGTCAAGGGGCATTTGTGACATATCTAGAATCTAATAGTGCCCATAAGTGATCGGTTTATGACATATTCTATTCAAAATCTACGTTTGTTGCGTGAATCGTTTAATAATGGATTTGAACTATTATTAAACTTTGACTAAATCATTATGTAGGCGTATGTGTTACAAAATTATATACATTTTTATTATGTATAAGTAATACCAATAATACTCGTAATTACGATTGTATGGAGTAGGTCCGATTTATAATGGTGTATCATGAGTTGCGATTCTGGAAATATCTAAAATCTCCTTCCAATTTTTTTTTATTTATTTATTTAAAAATGCGTTTCCGGCAGTTCAAAATATTTCCTTTTTGTGATACTTTATTGCGTTTTTTTAAACCTAAAAAGGAAAAAAAAAGTATGGCCTTATAAATTATTTATTTATTTAAAATAAGAACACAGCAGAGATTGGCTACTTTTATAAAGTGCATCGATTAAAAGCGTACAACTGACACACATAGCCAGACTTAGCATCATTCAAATCCTACCAAAAGAAAAAAAAAACTTAAATAGGTGATTCTTTCGTTTAATTTATTTAAGGATAATTAAACTTCAGAAAAGCCAATAAGGCATTCGGTTTAATCTTTTTTCCGTGCCCATTCCAAAAATTTATATCCTTATTATTTTTTCAATTGTGATTGAGTAAGTGAGGAATCTTTGGTGACCCGAGAGTAAGATCTGAAAGTTCAGATTGAATGTATAGTTAAAAACCCGAATCCACTAAAAGACACTCTATGCAAGTGGCCATGGTGAATTTTAAATCTGTCGGATACCGGCATCCTGGCTTAGGTGTAGCTTGTCTTCCTAGTGTTCTGGGCGTTCCGGCTCGGGCATGGTTTGTTACTCTGAAGATATTCTTATAAAGATATTCTTATAAAATTACATGAACCAATTAAAGATATTCTTACGAAATTACAGGAAGCAACTAAAGCTATTCTTACAAAATTATATGAAGCAACTAAAGCTATTCTTACAAAATTACAAGAAGCAACTACAGATATTTTTACAAAATTACATGAAGCGACTAAAGATATTCTTACAAAATTACATGAAGCAACTAAAATTAATTAAAAGCGATTAATAAAATAATTTAATTCAATTTATTGAATTTTCAGCCATAAATTCAAAAATTATTCCACCAAAAGATAAAGCGAAACTCTCGAGTGAATACGACATTATACACCATAAGCCTAAATAATTAAAAGCATTAGATTCTAAGGACACGGTGGCATCAATGTTTCATTCAGACGACAGCTCCGCAATTTTATTCTAATGAGTAACCATCTATCAATGAAAGCATTGAGATACAGCTTCAAATAAATTGAAAGCGATAATTTATAAATTACGAGGCAGATAAAAGACTTGCAGCAAGATTCGTTCGAAAGGGTCGGTCTAGAACATCGAGGATGTCTTCCAATGGCCTTGATCACATCGAATTTGTCATGCAAATGACCACTCTTCGCGTTTTGTCATTTAAATATGCCAGGGAACTGGTATAGCTGCCGAATATCATAGTCGCCGAAGTGCCAATTTTCCGAAGGCGTGATAATGTCTGAATTGATAATGTGGCATCGGTGCAACAAGACTGATTCCCTTTCAGCGATACGAACATGCTTGGCGGCTTTATCGTGAATGATAAAGAAATGGAAGATGCTTTTCCTCGTGTTTTTTATCGAGCAATAATTCTCATATAATTAAAATAATTATGGCAGCTACACAAAAATATCCTCACATAATGCCATAAAAAGTAATAATATAAGAAAAGTTTGATTCCTTTGCTGCGTATATATCTGTATGGCAGAATTATGAATAATAAAGAAATAGAAGATGTTTTTTCCTTGATTTTTACGAGTAATAATTAGATATAATTAAAATAATTATATCAGTTATAGAAAAAATCCTCGTATAGTTCTAAAAAAGCATGTAAATTCCATAAGAAAAAATCGATACCACTGAAGGTTGATTCCTTTTCAGTAATATAGATCTGCAGGATAGAATTATCATCCATACTTATAATAAAGCTCAATGTGTGTGTGTGTGTTGGCGCTCTACAGGTCAGACCATTGGACCTACAGCTACCAATTTATGTACATGTATACCTTGAAGGCTGGGAATGTGCACCTTGGAGCTCTTTTTTCGAATTTTTAATTAGAATTTGAATTAATTAAAATTAAAGCGAAATTTCGACGTTTTTCCGCTATAACTTCTGAAAATATTATTGCACAAACATGATTTTTATATCAATGTAAAGATAAAACAATTAGCTTTCTAACGGTATCAATTTTTTAAATTTATAACGTAAACTTCTATTTTTAACGAATTTTTAAAGAAATATTTTAACCATGTTTTTAGCACATGACGGGATAAAATAAAAGAATGCCGGAATTTCGAATAAAAAAAAACTATCATTGCAAAATACATCTAAAGAAATGCAACTTTTAGCACGTGACTGGATAAAATAAAATAAATATAAAATGTGATATTTTCTAAAAAAATAAATGCAAAGCAAAGGATTCTATGATCGTTTGCAATATTTCGATCATTAATTCAATAAATTATGTTTATTTATACAGGATATGCATTCAAATTCCGGTCCAATGGCCAATTTATAAAATATTATTAATAGGCATATATTGTTTAATACTATTCATTTGATCTAAATGAAGTAAATAATTACATTTTATGTAGTTTGAGTCAAACAATGCATTTATGAATAATGAGTTTTAGATTTCTTCATACTTTGCTCTGTGAGCCATATTTTACAAAATATTTTTATTAATAGTTGAAATAAAAGTTGCTACATTAATCAATCTTCTAAATCAATCTTAGAACTGACTGATTTATAAAATTAAAGAATATTATTAGGAAAACGCGTTCTTTTAGAAATTTCAGTCCATCATTTTAAAGAAAATATTTATTTCAGGCCAATCAATGCCCGGAGTTACTTCAAGGCAAAATGAATATGTGATTTAATTGAAAATTTTGGAACCCATTACTCATGGCGAACCAGCTGGTCGCCAAAGGCGGCTAGTGAATAATAAAGAAAGAGAATTTTTTTTACTTCAGATATAATTCAAATAATTATATCAGTTATAAAAAAATCCTCGAATCATTCCATAAGCTCGTATAGTTCCAAAAATCATGTAAATTCCATAAGCATTGATGTCACAAAAGTTTGATTCCTTTTCAGCAATACAGATCTGCATGGCAGAGTTATCATGAATAATAAGGAAATTGAAAATGTTTTTCCGTTGTTTTTTACGAGCAATAACAGATATAATTCAGATATTAATATCAGTAATAAAAAATCCTCGTATGCTTCTATAAACTCGTATAATTCTAAGAAAGCATGTAAATTCCATACGAAAGCCTCGTGTTGCAAAAGTTTGATTCATTTTCAATATGCATCAAATCTATTTGGCAGTTTATTTGCGCATATATATATTTTTTAATCTTGAATAGCAGAGAAGCAGTGATTTTGATTAACCTTTTAAAACATGACCATGCGACTTTTTATGAGCCATATGTTTGCATATATACCTTGTGGTTGGCGCTGCATAATCAGAAATGGTTTTATTTTTAATTTTAATTTTTAAGTTAATTTTTATTTTAAGTTATATTTTTAAGTTTGTTTTTCGTAAATTAAATATCTTCCACATTGAACAATCGCAAACAAAAGATTTTTTTAAATACACAATTAAACACAAAACTTTTAGGTAATACAATCTATTCGAATAAAAAACAATATCTTTTTTTTTAAAAACATGATTTGAAATGTAAAATATTTTTTTATGTTACATTCAAAGTACTGTACTTAGTTCAGCTTTTTGTTTACTGAAATTGTTTATTCATTTTCTATGTTATTTTTAATTACTTTCAAACTATCAAAAAATTTAATTATAATTATGATTTAAAGTCACTTATTGTTTATTATTAAACATGAATTATTTACTAAAACTGTTAAATATTTCTCTTATGGTTTCACTTTTATAGTTTATACTTTCACTCTTATAGTTTAATAAATTATCATCTTTTATATTCTGATTTCTTGATACAAACTTTTGGATCAATCAAAATTTTATTCTGATCTTTCATTTTTGAATAACCAAGTTGCACTGAATAAATTAAAAAAGACAACGATTATTTTTTCACGTTTTTTCTCCAGGCAGATTTTTGATCCCCTCCCCCAATTCATTATTTTTTATCTTTTTCCAATATCTGATATTTTAATCTGGCCAATTTTTTTCACTAATGCATATAAAATCTCTTTTTAGGGCATTATAATCATCTTTTTTTATTTCTTCTTTATTTTTAAATATCTACACAACGTGAAGGTGTTTAAAATGGAACAAAAACCAATCATTTATCATACTTTTTTTAAAAGGTCAATGGCAGTTTTATCAAGAAGATTGCTTCGCCGCTGATAGTTTCCTTTAATATCCAACTCTTCACCTGACAGAGGTTTACATAAGAAAAACCTTCTCTTAAATACCAGCTTTTAAGGCAGTAGACAAACTTTAAGAGCCCCCCCCCCTAGTCTTCTGAGGCTCTTTCATCCCCTCCTTCCCTTTGATTTTAGAACTACTTGTAGTCCTATATATACAAATGCTTCTAATCTTTTTCTTTGTTAAGCTAAACCAAACAATTTAGCTACCAGTGGCACTATAGACCCCCTGTAAACACCAACTTTTAAAGAAGCAGACATACTGCTGCAACTAAAAAAGGAGGGGTAAGGGGGATGAAGGAAAAAAGTTCTATCCCGTTGCCAACTTCCCTCTTCTAATCTTCTTATACCCCCTCTGAAAGCACAGGCATTCCGCCTGTTCACTGTTTACAGAAGGATGAATGGAAGTTTGGAATAATATAGGAGGTTTATGGGTAGGTAAGTAAAGGCAGGTGAGGTTATCGTTTGGAGGACCCAGGCCAACCCCCTAGGCCGCATATTACGCCTTCTATATGATGGGAACCATTGAGGGGTTGCAAACGATTTTTTCGGCACAAGCTGTGCCCATGTTTGGCGAAGTTATTACTGTCAATCGGAGATAACGATCAGCATTATGATTCCTAAGCGATTCCAGCAGATGTTCGATATCAGCAAACGACATCGAATATTCGCAAATATCAGGTGTTTAGTTTTGTGGGGTGCAAGCAAACACAGAAAATATAGCAAATTGCCATATTTTTGCTAAGGTAGCACCTTTTTTGGTAAGAGATCCACCGATTTTCTAAGTCGACAATTGATATATTAAACCTTAATAAAAGAAATAAAATACAAGCATCTTTTGTAGTCATTTCTATTTCTTGTTTTTTATTTCTATGATTTTTTTAAATAAAATGTGTGCAAATTTTGTAATTTTACTATTGAACGTGAAGAAATAAATAGATATTATTTCAAAAAAAAAAAAGCATCGTTTGTGGCCATTTCTATCTATTGTTTTTTATTACTATGATTTTTTTAAAGTAAAATGTGTGCAAATTTTGCAATTTTACAATTGAACATGAAGAATTAAATGGCTATTATTTCAAAAAATGAAAAAAAAAAAAACAAGCATCGTTTGTAGCCATTTTTATCTCTTGTTTTCCATCACTATGATTTTTTGAAGTAAAATTTGTGCAAAATTTGTATTTTTACAATTAGACATGCAGAAATAATTGGATTTTATTTCAAAAAATGATTTGCCAATTTTGTAAAAGTAATTGATAATAAACAGTACTTTCCAAATAATAAAAGTAAACAGAACTTTTAAAATCATTCTTTCATTAGTGAACTAGAATGATGAAAATAGTGATTTTTTCAAAATTCTGAGGTATTAAAAATAAGTATTGTGAGGAATGCTTATCTTTTATTAATTTGAATTTTTAATCGTATACAAGCCGGTGTCCAGGCATAAGAGTAGCGTGTCTTTCCCGTGATATGGGCGTCTCGGTTTCGAGTCCTGGTTTGGGATGGTTGTTCTGTATTCTATCTGTGAGATGTATGAATGTGCCCGCCTGTAAAAAGGGGTTGTGCAAGCGAATGTGTGTGTCATTTTCATATAAACTAGAAGTCAGATTTCTGCCCTCTGAGTGCTCAGGGGTCTTTACCCTCAGAAATTACTGCATCCCCTTTCCGTAGAAACACGACATCTTCATCATCAATCATATACAAACATGTTTTAAAATTTGTAAGAAATTATTAAGATTTTTTTTATATCCCTCTTTGTTTTCCTTATTATTTTGATTATGACTTATTCTTAAATTTAGAATTCATGTTTTGACTACGGAATTTCTGGTTTAAAAAGATGTCATCTGTATTCCATTATAAAAATAAAAACTCATTTCCTTTTTTGAATTTGTATTTCGTTTTATAACTTTATAATTAAACCTTTTATTAATTTCATAATTCATTTTTTCTATTACAAAAGAATCTTTAATATTTTTAACTCAAATCCAGTACCAAATATTATTTGTACTCGAATTGAAACTTGGCAAAATAAAATTTAGTTACCAATTAAGGATCAAGCTCTGCTAATACTGAAATGCTGTTATTGTCCTAGGGGACAAAAATCATAATTAAGTTCAAAACTCTTAAGACAACAGAAAAAAAAAATTATTTTTAAAATTCCTTTTCTGTAAACGAGTTGTAATAAATAAAAAATATACAAGAAAGTTCTACGAAGTTTATAATTTCTTTATAACCAATTAGTAAATATTTGCTTTAATTATTAAATGTTGTTTACAAAATCATTTATATTTTTTTTTCTAATCTATTCATTTCCATTGCCATATTTTTATAGCTTATTAAAGCTTTTTTAAAAATTAGTAAAGTATTTTAAAACCTTTTGTTAATCCGTATATGTTATTCTTACTACTTGAAATTCTTATAATCTTTTTTTCTTTTACAAGTTAAGGATTATTTATTTTCATAACTCATTTATAAGCTCTTTCTTAAAGATGTTTGTTTATCTTTCGGATTACTTTTGAGTATATCTGATAATTCACCTTTTTTTTCATTACAAATATACTTTTCTTCATAATTTAATTAGCAGAACTTCTAAAGTGGCATTCTGAATGAAATTAAATTATAGCTTTTCTCGTAAACAAACAAAAGATTTTTTTCAATACTCAGACAATCTGAGCAAATTATTTTTAATCTGAAATTTTAATTTAAAATTTAAAAAAAGGAACTATTCTGGTCTTTTTATTGAAATCTTTCTATCTAAATATTTTTTTTAATATTTTTCTTTTGATTTTTAATAAAAGTCATGAGAAAATAAAATAAATGTATTTTATTTTTATATACCCCCAATATATAAAAATAAAATTTATTCTGCATAAAAGATTTAAAAAATATATAATTGTTCGAAATGATAATTCCTTTCTAAGTAGTTGTTATTTTTTAAACTAGTGAAGCAATTTTAATGGTCATATGATGTTCAAATGAAAAGGTACGAAACGGCACTGTGAGTATAAATGAAGACTTTATTCAAAGTATACACCATAGGACTGAGCACAACGATCCCATTGATAATTGAGCCGAAGAACTCTTTATTCCCAGAACTCCTGCAGCAGTGAAGAGAGCTAGTCCTTCATAGCAACCTTGAGTTCACTGTCCTAGTAGAAGTGCTTCCCTTTCAGATGTTTTTTCAGGAACCAAGCACATGGAAATCCCATGGTGACATGTCCAGGCTGTAGGGAGGATGGTAGGGCTTTTCCTACTTGAATTTGGCCAGTTCCGCCTGTGTGACTCTAGAGACATGTGGATACGTGTAATCTTGGTCCCAAATCCGAGACACCACCAGGCCACTGCGGCCTGAATACCTTGATATAAAGGGAAGTATTGTATCTTTGATAGTTATATTTATGCTTAGAAAAATGATTTGAGTACTATAAACTACACAATAAAAATCTATTGTGGTTTTCATAAATTAAAAACAAATGCAACTCGACACATATCCAATAAATTTTCTAAATAACTTGTGAGTGTGTCATTTAATAAAGTTGAAGCATTCTTATGAAACAGACATGTACAGATTAAATACAAATAAATGACAGGAAGTAAAGCAGTAAAAAGAATAACAGTAAAGTAAAATGAATATTGCCTACGCGATTTCAAGCATCAATTATTTGTTGCCTTCAATTATTCAAAACCTCCTTACGAAAACAGGATCATATTCTTACATGATAAAAAAAGAGTTTTTTTTTTAAATTTTTCTTAAACCGTCAGCCATTTTTTTTAATCCTTTTTTTAAAGAATGTGTATTGGTATGTAAAGTATATGATTCTTACAAATATTTTCTAAAAGTATCCTTAAGTATTGAAAAAGTAAGGGCAAAATACCAACGGTATTTCCCATACATATACACATAAAAAAATAACATTCTCTTTTCCGTTACTCGTCCATTTTTATCCCCCCCCTTCCTCTTGCATATCCACAAATGCTTCAATTTTTACATTTTATTTCATTCGTAAAGAATAACATCGAATTTTTTTAAAAATAGCAATAGTTTTTTTATTAAAAAAAAGGAACCATTTTTTTTTTTTTTACTCTTACTTTTATCAAACAGAAACCATTAGTTTATCCAACCTTTTACAAAATCCACCGTTTATAGCATCCTTTGTGTACAAATTTTTGAAAAAACCATTATTACTATTTCAAAAAATCGTGGCAAATCTTTTCCGTTACTCATTCCCTTTTTTATCTCCCCCTCCCTCTTGTATGTCCTCCAATGCTTCAAAATTTACATTTTATTTCATTTGTAAAGAATATCTTCTAATTTTTTTTTCTGAAATAATATTTTTTTTAAAAGAACCAATGGATTCTTTTTTACTTTTATTTTTATCAAACGGAAACCATTAGTTTATACAACCTTTTACAAAACCCACATTTGTAAAGAATATCTTCTAATTTTTTTTCTGAAATAATATATATATATATATATATATAAATGAGCCAATGGGTTCTTTTTTACTTTTATTTTCGTCAAACGGAAACCATTAACCTATACAGCCTTTTACAAAATCCACCGTTTATAGCATCCTTTGTGTATCAATTTTAAAAAACCATCAATACTATTTTAAAAAATCTCGGCGACATAAATCAGCGACACTTTATTTCCGTATCGCAATCGAAATCAAGCAAATCCCCGAGGCGATACCTCAGCCAAATCTTGCGCCCCTTTCACGAGCATAAATCAAGGGAGAGCCTAATAATGTGCGACACAATGGCCGGTAGGAAACTCTGGAAATTGAACTTCACTTCTGTTCAAAATTCGAGCCATGGGAGCCCCCATGAGGGGGTCTTTGGGGAACCCCGTGGGGGGCAGGAGGCCCTCGATCGTGCTCTATTAAACTTTCGTGCGGGACAATGGAAGAAAACCCCACTCCTGACTGCGTGGGGCGAGCAGAAATTGAATTATGGAGCTTGAAGGTTTCCGGTGAGGTTGACTGGGCCCTGATCCGGTATGGGACGTTTTGCGCAGTGGGGCGGTTTTGGGAAAGGGTTGAGAAACCCCTTCAGTCTCGATCGAGCTGACTAATTTTGGAAATTTTAACAATGAGTTCTGGGAATGATTGAGAGCAATACAGGCTCACTTATAACAAGCGTAATGTGACTTATTACAAGTTATAATTCGTTTTATAACTTGCGTCATCGTCGTTGCGTTTTTATCGTTATATGCCCTCTTCTGCCCCGATCGAACTGACTAATTTAGGAAAATTTTAACAATGAGTTTTGGAACTGATTGAGAGCAATACAGGCTCACTTATTACAAGCGTAATGACACTTATTACAAGTTATAATTCGTTTTATCACTTGCGTTATCATCGTTGCGTTTTTATCGTTATATGCCCTATTCTGCCCCGATCGAACTGACTAATTTATTAAAATTTTAACACTGAGTTTTGGAACTGATTGAGAGCAATACAGGCTCACTTATTACAAACGTAATGTCACTTATTACGAGTTATAATTCGTTTTATCACTTGCGTTATCATCGTTGCGTTTTTATCGTTATATGCCCTCTTCTGGCCCGATCGAGCTGACTAATTTTGGAAATTTTAACAATGACTTTTTTATATGATTGAAAGCAATACAGGTTCATTTATTACAAATCACTTAAAGCCTTATCACACGGCAAAATATCGTCAGCACTTTCTGTCAGCAAACGACAACGAAAGTGACGTCACACAAGTGATGTCACTTCAAAGTTTCACATTGGTTGAATTTCTTTTGCGGACAATATTTCCGACGGCATTTTCTAGGTAGTTAGAAAAAGTTGTCGATTATGAAACTTGCTTGACCGGTTCTGAGGGTAGAAACGGAAAATTGCTGACGGAAAGTGCAGACGATATTTTGCCGTGTGATAAGACCTTTATTACAAGCGTAATGTCACTTATTACAGGTTATAATTCATTTTATCACTTTACTTTCTTTTTTGGAATCGATTTTCAATATCGATTACTTTAAAATTTCAATGAAAATACGACAAAAGCAAAAAGAAGATAGAAATATTATAAAGTATCGAACTAATTTTGAGAAAAATAGATCATTTAAACAGATATCATTTTTGTTCATATTTTTGCAACAACAACCATACTGTAAGATACAATATATGTGGCGGCTCTCCACTGAGGAACGATTTTTGTTCCTTTATTTATTATTGTAAATTTATATTTTAAAAATTGGTGGCAACATCCATTTTTGTTTCTTTTAAAGTTTTGATTACTTCATGTCTATTTAATTTTTTAAGTAGTATTGCATTTTTTGTAAATAATTCGTCTTCAATCAGAACTCAGAGAAGTGGTATTCTTTAAGAAGTAATTAGAACAGTGATTCTCAACCTGTGGGGCGCGCCCCCCTAGGGGGGCGTGAGAACTCTAGTGGGGGGGCGCGAGCATATCCAAGAGAAAATGTTATTTAAAAAAATTGATTGACTGAAAGGAAAGAACAAACACACATACAAAAAACAAAATACATTTCGACATATTTAATAATTAACTTATTAAATTAAAACAACTCACTAAATTAAAAACAAATTTAATAATTATTATTGACTTCCTTGAGCCTGTCTTGCAGAGCAAAGTTTTTCAAAGGAGGGTTAATATTAGAAATACACTCTCAGTTCTTTTTCTATATTTAGTTGAGATCTGTATTTTGTCTTCACAGAAGCAACCACATAAAATCCAGTTTCACAAAGGTAAGATGTTGAAAATGGTATTAGAATGCGAAATGCTTTTGTTTTTAGAGCAGAAAACTCATCATCCACTCCTGCCTAAAATTCAAAGAGTGATTTATCACTAAATTGTCTTTTGGTTTCCCCGCTTGCCGTGAAGTCTATGAAGGTTTCTTCCTCCTCAACTGAGAGTCCTTCGGGAGCATTTTGAAATGGATCCCTCACCCACTTGTAACTTGTTATCAGTTTGTCGTCAGCAAGAAAGTTCTTTTTAAAATTCTTTGCTAGCAATGCTAAATGATTTTCAATGGTTACAAAAACAACTTTTACATGTTGTTCATCAGCCTTGTAAGTTTTAATGCAATCATTCAAATTTACAAACATTGTTAAGTTTTATTGCTTTAAATTTCTGATCCACAATTCCAATTTCCTACAAAAAGCATTAACTTTATCACTCGTATCCAATATATGTGTATTTGCTCCTTGCAGTTGAAAATTCAAGTTATTTAATTTCTCGAATATGTCGACCATGTAGCTCAATTTCATTACAAATAAACTATCGCGGAAATTCTCAGCTTTTGGTCTGTTTTCCTCTTCTAGGAAAATGGCGATTTCTTCTCTTAATTCATTAACACGTTACAAAAATTTCCCCCGTGATAACCATCTTGAATCGCAATAAAATAGTAACGCTGAATGTACTGCACATATGTCTTTACAAAGTTCGGAAAAGATTCTTGATTTCAGAGGTCTCATTTTTATATAATTTACTACGGTTACAACCGTAGTTAACACAATATTCAAACCAGGACTCATTTCTTTGGAAGCCAAAGCTTCTCTGTGGATCATGCAATGTGTCCAGACGCACTCTGGTGATTTTTGTTTCACAAGTGCTTGAATACTTTGGAATCTTCCGGACATAGAACGAGCACCATCGGTGCATATTCCGACGCAATTTTTCCATTTTATGTTTGCCTCGTTCATAAAATCATTTGAGATAGCAAATAATGCGAATGCTGTTGCTTTGAATTCTATTGGTTCGCTGAAAAGTAATTCTTCTACTACTCACAAATCATCACAAAAACTAACATAGGCAATGAAATGAGGATCTTTATTACTATCTGTTGCCTCATCGAGTTGTATTGAAAAAAAATTGTCACGTAACTTCGACTAAAGCTGACACTCTACACCAGGGATGGGCAAACTCCAGCCCGTGGGCCAACTCCGGCCCGCCGGAAGGTTCTATCCGGCCTACGGATAGAATTTTAATTTGCCGGTCAGAGGCAAATTAAAAAAAATATTCATATATTATACATCCATCTCCTTTTCTACTCTGTTTAATTATATGTTTTCTTCCTTTTTTTTCAAAGAGCTGGTAATCTGTTTACACTCTCCATTTTTGTTCTACAAAACATAAATCGAAGGAAATAGCAAACACAGGCAGTTTTCAATCGGTAAAGTGTTAAAAGCGGAAGTTATTTGTTAGTTATAGCTGTAGATTGGCGCCAACAAGCGTTATCTTTTTTTGTGGAGCAGACATATGGGTTGGTTCTGGTTCAGTTATATTAACGTCCCGTTTAAAGCAACACGAGGGCTATTTTGGGACGGACCTCGTAATTTTGAACCACGGTCAGATAACGAGGACGACAACTGAAGTGGCACCCCCCTCTCCACACCACACCACACCAGTGGGAGGACTTTGGCCTGATAGATTTAACGTGCAAGAGACCCCCTCACACGACGGATCTTCGGTGGAATTGAGTGCAGACATATGGGAATTCAATATAAGTGAATTAGACCTCACATGTGGCAGACTGAGCATTTTAAGCTCCATCTAGCGGCTTTTTTCTTTTGGCGCGAGTTCTAATATTATTGATTGCGTGTTGGAAGATTGTGGACATATAGCGTCATTGTGAATAGTGGTGAAATTATTAAAAGTATAGCGTAGCTAGTGCTTGTTTGTGTTATTCGTAAAATATTTCAACCCCAAAATGGCTACTAAAACACGTAAAGTAGATTCAGAGTGCCGCGCTCTTAATGATGAATGGACATGGAAATATTTTTTTCAGTTGTAAAAGATAAAACAGTGTGTCGTATCTGCAATGAAGCTGTAGCAGTCTTCAAAGAATACAACATTTCCCGTCATTTCACATCTAAGCATAAGAATTCCAATTACGAAGCAATGTCCGAATATGAAAAAACAAAAACAAAATGCAGAAAGTCTTTGTAAAAAATTATCAGGCCGGCAAAATTTTTTCAAGAAGGTAAACGGTATTCAAGAAGCAGCTACACATGCAAGTTACATTGTAGCATACAATATTGCTAACAATAATAAAGCTCTCAGTGATGGAGAGTTCGTTAAACAATGCATGCGCCAAGTTTGTGATGTTTTATGTCCAGACAAGAAAAATAATTTAGAGATTGTAAGCTTATCTCGAAAAACGGTGACTTCTAGAATGGAAGCCATCGATAGAAATTTGGCATCACAATTAGAGTCAAAGATTGGCCAGTTTAAATTTTGTTCCATAGCTATGGATGAAAGCACTGATATAAATGATACTGCTCAATTAGTATTATTTATAAGAGGTGTTGATTAGAAATTATTGAGGAACTGGTGTGCATGCGTTCTTTAAAGGGAACTACAACGGGATATGATATTTTTCGTGAATTTCAGGAAGGGATTTTAACTTTGAAGGTGCCTATAATAAATATATGTAATATTACGACCAATGGAGCACCAAATATGACAGGAAAAAAATCTGAATTTCTTGGACACTTTAATCAAAACTATCCTGGGAACAATGTTGTTTTTCTACATTGTGTTATACATCAAGATGCGCTGTGTAAATCTGCATTGAATATGAAACCCGTACTTGATACAGTCGTGAAGCTTGTAAATACTATTCGATCTCGTGGGCTTACTCACAGGCAATTTCGAGATTTTCTTCAGTCAGTGCAATCTGAATACTCTGATGTACTGTATTACACAAAAGTAATGTGGCTTAGTGCAGGATGTGTTTTCGAGTGAGTTTGGCAGCTGAAAGACGACATTATATCGTTCTTTCATGAGAAACAGTGTTCAGCGGAGTGCCAAATGTTAGATGATACAAAATGGCTTTCAGACTTTGCATTTTTCACAGATCTTCTTTGTCATATGAACAACTTGAATGTCAAGATGCAAGGGAAAAATCAATTTATCGACGATATTTGGTCACATCTCAAAGCTTTTAAACTAGAGCTTAATATGTTTGCTGGGCAGCTAGGTAAAAACGACTTATCTCATTTCCCGCGGTTAAATTCAATACCCTCAGTAAATGAAGAGAAACTTAAGAATTATGAAGATAGCTTGAAAAAACTGCATTTTGAGTTCGAATGCAGATTTCAAGATTTCAGTGCCATTCAAGCAGAATTGGATATTTTTACCATGCCATTCAACGCAAATTGTGAAGCAGTGAGGTCAGATTTGCAGCTTGAATTAATGGAGTCGCAATCTCACAATCATCTCAAGCAATTGTTTCTAAATATGCCAAAGTTAGAGTTTTACAAATCATTATCGAAAGTACGTTTCCCAAATTTAATATCTCATGCCCAGAAAATCAGTGCTATGATTGCTTCATCTTATATATGTGAACAAGTGTTTTCAACTATGAACCTTAGAAAGAATTATCTCAGAACTAGACTGACTGATGAGGATTTAGCCTCGTTCCTTAGAATCAGTACATCTCACTTCTAACCTCAATATATGGAACTTTTAAAAATGAAATCGCAATTTCATTCATCTCATAAATATATAAAATTGTAATAATTGTATACTGTTTTTAAAATTTTTGAAAAATTTATCTTGGCCCGCCAAATTTTATTTTTCCCATTTTTGGCCCGCGATCGAAAAAGTTTGCCCATCCCTGCTCTACACCTTCAGCTATATCAGCAATTCGATAGGCAACAGTATCATTTGAAAGAGGTATAGACTGCAATTGTTTTGCAAAATTATCTGCAAACATAATTTCTACAATCTCAATTGCGGCTGGCAAAATAAGCTCTTCACCAATGGTGTGAGACGTTTTACATCTGGCTATTTAATATGAAACTTTGTAAGAGGCAATTAAAGCTTTTTCATTCACAGACAAAGTTTTTTTCAACAATGATTTTTGCTTTTCATATGATTTTAGTTTTAATTCGAAGAATTCTCTGGGTTTGTTTACGTACTCACTATGAAGCGTTTCCAAATGTCGTTTAAGTTTATTAGGTTTCATGTTGTCTGCCGCCAACATTTTTGAGCAAATGATACACAGTGGCCTTTCTTCTTCATTTACTTCAGTACTTGGGAACCCAAAATTTAAGTATTCTTGAGAATATTTTCTTGATTTTATTTTCGGAATCACGCTCGTCTGTGTACTTGTTGATGCTTGTCTATCGTCTAATGCTCGCTTACGCCAGCTTAAAAATTTATCCATGATTCTGCATAAGTCTGTTGCCGTGAATATTTAATACGGTGAATTGAAATTACACGAAAATATATATAACATACACATTCAGAATAGATTCAATAGCGATAGAAGGATCGACTCGAATGAGATTGTCTGGAATTGAAATTGGCGTCATAGAACTTTCTCCTTCTTCCTATGAGAAAACATTTGTTCACATCTGCGCTCGCTTCTAACTTAACTTTTAAGCTGAATAGACAAATTCCAGACAAACCGAAATCTCGCGAGAATGCCCGACATGGCGCAATAAAAGAGCACTAAAAAGGCATAGGATTCTTGTTTTTTCAATGCTGAGGATCGGTGTTGCAAAATGTCAATAAACTTCCGTATTCTTGGTAATTTGTAAAGTTTGAAATTAAGGTTGTAGTGTAAATTTAGCTCCAAAATACTCAAAATACATTATTATTGTATTCATTTTATTGTATGCGGTGGGGAAGGGGGGCGCGATGAAAATTATGATTGAAAATTGGGCCGTGAATACTAAAAGGTTGAGAAACACTGAATTAGAACTATTCATTTTGGAAGAATGAATCATTTTCTTCTGTCATCTCATTGGTTATTCTTTTTAAAACAATTTTTTGTGAAAACGAATTCTGAATTCGAAAAGAATAAAAGAAAAAGGCAGTTGTGTTCTGGCTATGAAGGTCTATAAAACCTTATAAAACCTTTTTTTTTTTTTTTTTTTTTTTTTTCGATATTACGGAGTTGGCTAGTTCCGATGTGAGATGGAGTCTAAATTAATTATATTCATGTCTAGGGCAAATCTGTCCGTACTACAATAATTCTGTAGATTAATGCAATATTTAAAAAATATAAAATTCTGTTGATTGATGCAGTGTCGACAAATTGGAAACGTTCTGTAGATTGATGCAGTATTTAAAATATATAAAATTATGTTGATTGATAAAGTATTTAAAATATATAAAATTCTGTTGATTGATGCAGTATCGACAAATTGAAAAAATTCAGTACATTGATGCAGTATTGAAAAAAGGAAAAATTCTGTCGATTGATGTCCTATCGAAAGAATGAAAAATTCTCTAGATTGAGCAGTATCGAAAAAATGAAAAATTCTGAAGATTGATGCAGTATCGAAAAAACAAAAAATTCTGAAGATTGATGCAGTAATGAAAAAATAAAAAAATTCTGTAGATTGATGCAGTCATGAAAAAATAAAAAATAAAAACTTTTCATACCCATTATCATTTTCTTTGATATTTTTGAAAAATAAACTTCAGTTTTATTTTAAGCCTAATTACACGTATTATCCATCTCTTTCACTTTCTTTGTGTATAAAAGGTACAAAAAAAGAAGCCTTGTAAATATTAAATACATATATATATATATATATAACCTCGAGAATTTGATGAGACTTCACGTTTTAGGGTATATGTAAAACACATTTCATGAATTTTGTTTACATGACTTTGAAAAAAAGAAAGGAAAAATGTTTTGAATTATCGAGCACATGGCGTTTACTCGAAATTTGCAGACTTATATCAAATTATGAATGAAACCTATTCGATAAAAAGCTGTTTAGACACGTTAACTAACATGCTAACTACAAAACAAAAACGAGTAAACAAATAAAAATTGGCGCGCAGAATTAACACCTAAAATAAATATCAAATTTGGAGCCAAATCTGTCAAGGGGTTGATAGTCTTTCGATCTGTACTTTCACAAGTATGGTAACTCAAAAACGCATTGACTTAAATACATTGACAAGCGGTACCTCAAAAACGCACTGACTTCGAATATACCAACCAACTGGTTTCAATACTAGTTAATACTTAACTAGTTGATTGAAACCAGTTGTTCTTATGTAAATATATGGCTGTAAATAAACAAATTGTCTGAAATTCGACTCTCTTATTTGATCGGTCAGGATCGAGACATTACAATTACATGATAAATTTAGTAAGAATGCTAAATTATCGCCAACAAGTGGCATTACATCTGGTCGGAACGCCAATTACTATGTGAAAAAAAAAAAAAACGGGAAGCCTTACATATTTATTCCGAGAAATTAAAACAAAAAGTTGATGCAAAATACAATTACTTGAACCGTAATCGATTGGAAAATAGAAAAGAAACTGAAAGATGGGTTGTCTTCCCTTTTTAATAGAACATCTTAAATCTTTACTACTTTCTTAAATATTATCCAAATAAAAAATTCTACTTTAAGCCAGTGTAAAAATAAATTATAAGAATCCATACAAAGAAGACCTAAAAAGATCTCTTGATATATTTCAGTAAAATATTCCGAAAAACCCCTTTAATTTAAAAACATCTTTCAAAGTCAGACGAAATTTTTCTGATTCAAGGAACCAGAAAAAAAAGGCTTTCAAACTTTTAATCCAGTTTCACTTTTATAAAATACTGTTCCCTACCCTTTTTTGCTTACGAATTTTAAATATTATACAAATAAAAATATTCTACTTTAAATTTAGGTAAAATCAATAAATTTTAAGAATCCATACAAAGAATCTCTAAAAAGGTCTCTTGATGTATTTCAGTAAAATATTCCGACCGCTTTAATTTAAGAACATCTTTCAAAGTCTGATGAAACTTTTCCGATTCGCAAAACCAGAAAAAAAAAGGCTTTCAAACTTTTAATCCAGTTTCACTTTTATTAAATACTGTTCCCTACCCTTTTTTTGCATACAAATTTTCCTGGCATACATTTTTTTTCCAAAGACCAGCAGCAAAGTACTTTTCTCCCTTTCAACCAGAACAACCCCCTCTTACCTCATCGAATCCCAAATTGCATCAGGGCCTTTCGAGCAGAGGGGGTTGATTTCATTAACTGCAATCGGTCTTAAATTGTTGGCTGATTACTAATAGGACTTCGCTTCACTTCACTCTTACAAAAGTATCGTTTGATGGTACTTTCGAAAAAGGACTGGGAACTGAAAAGAATTGAAAAAAAAAGAGTTAACAAGACTCATTTTCGTGCAATTTGATTAAGGATACTTCAGGGCACCACCTGGCAGTAGACAATAGTCAATGACAACGGAAAGACCGCAGAGGATCATGGGATGGATGTGGATGATTTAACGGTGATTAAGGAACGGGACAAAAGGGTTCTCCTCTGCCATTTTATTTCTTTTTTTGCAGTTTCTTTATTTACAATTTTTTTTTAAATTTGCATTCTAAAGCAGACAATGGGAAAGAAAGCACTTTCCTTTTCACGAGTACTTAACCTCTTTGGATTCAATAATTCTTCTGATTCTAAAGAAAAATTTAGCCTTTTCTGATCTTGAAATCTACAAATAAATCAACAAAATGAGAGTAGAATCAATATTCTAGAGATAAATATCACTTAAGAGTGATTTTTCTTGTGCCTTTCAAGCCAGAAACGTTTTAATTCAGGCCGTCAATGCCTAACAAAGAGATGGAACAAATTCTATCATCAATGTGAAGGACGATCTGTTTTGGCATGGTGTGTTGTCAACGAATAGTTATCTAACCATTGTTAAGATAAGAATACTTTATTAAAACAATTTTAATTATTTTTCGTCTTATTATCCTTAAGGCCTTTCAAGCCAGAAACGTTTTAATTCAGGCCGTCAATGCCTAACAAAGAGATGGAACAAATTCTATCATCAATGTGAAAGATGATCTGTTTTGGCATGGTGTGTTGT
>JAPMOQ010002064.1:0-11839 GCA_026543055.1 Argiope trifasciata | reverse complement strand
TGTGAGATGTGAAGTGAAGAGGAAAACCTCCTTCACATTCATGTGTTTTGTTTTGAAAAATGTGGCATGGTGTTTTTATATCTTTTTTCTAAGAATATTTTTTAACGCTTTTAAAATTTAAAACTCATTTTAGAGATTTATTAAGCACAAGTAACACATTTTATTCAGTAGCTATAAGAAAATACTTTTTTTCAATTTTTTTTATGCATTTGGGTTGTTTTTATGCATATTATTTGTATAAAAGATTTATTATATTTATATTTAAAGTTTACATTCATATAGTTAAACAAAATTCAACATATTAAATTATAAGAAATTAAATAATCAAAATCACTCAGATACTCATAATCAAATAATCATAAGTATTTAAATTAAAAAATTCAGTAACAAACATATATATATTTCCCCAAATTCTCTTTCATGTATTTGTGCATTATTTTTCATGTATATTATTTAAGTATAAGAATTATTCTATTCATATTTAAAGCTTTCATTCATACAGTTAAACAAAATTCAAAGTATTAAATAGTAAAAAACTAAATAATCAAAATCACTCAGATACTCATAACCAAAGAATCATAAATAATCAAATTCAAAAACTCCATAAACAGGCAAAAATATTTTTCCCAAATTATTTTCATATAATTTTGCGTTATTTTTCATGTATATTATTTATGTACAAGATTTATTCGATTGATATTTAAAACTTACATTAATATTGTTTAAATAAAATTCAACGTATTAAATAATATGAAATTAAATAATCAGAATCATTCAGATACTCATAATCAAATAATTAAAAATTCTATAAACAAACATTTTTTCCATTCTTTTTCATATATTTGTACATTATTTTTTAAGTATATTATTTAAGTTATTTGTATATAAGGATTATTTTTATTTTAAGCTTACATTAATCTTATACTATAATACGAGGAATGGTTGCCAAGTCGAAAATCGCCCCAGAATTAATAAACTCCGGTAAACTTGGGGGTCTGGGGTTTTTGGCCACGAAGAATCGATTGGCGCCGGTTTTGAAGCGCTACGGTCGAGCAGTTCGGAGTTACAGATAGGATATTTTCAAACTTTATTAGTTCGCCATAATTGCTAATAGGTTTCAAGCGGTAACGTAGCCAATATGGCGAACTAATAAAGTTTCCAGAAGATGATCCGGAACTCAAGGAACTGATCTCGAAATGGATGATCCATAACCCGTCTGGTGATATGAACCCAAGCGCTCCGTGCATGGTCAGCAAACATGGAAGAGACCAGTGCAGATGGGGATTTCCAATGGAACATCAAGACATGACATCGCTGGTGGACGATGAAAAGCCGAGGTTTAACCGGTTATCTTTTCACCAATGGTTTCACAAATTTTCTTATGGCATGTATTGTTTTGATAAATCACAATTGAAAATTTAAATCTTCGAGTTAGCTTCGATACCTGTTTTCTCCGAGCGGAGCTCGGTCACCCGCTGGTATATTTTAAACAATATTTAACATATTAAATAATAATAAATGTAAAAAATCAAAAAATTTCAGATACTCATAATTAAATAATCATAAATAATCAAATTCAAACATTCTATAAAACAAACTTCTTTTTACAATTCCTTTTCCATCATTTGTGCATTATTTTTCATGCATATTTTTTATATATAAGGATTATTTTATTTCTATTTAAAGATTACAATCATATAGTTTTAATAATTGATGAAGGAAATATGTACTTGTGTTTTAATTGCATGATGAGATATTCATATATATAAAGTTATGTTTCGTAGAATAGTAAAGAAAACCTGTAAACACAAACTGCTGTTTTCTAATTTCTGATATCATGAAAAATTTCATAATGGATTAATCTTAGAAGAAAAGCCAAATCTTTCAATGTTTATCTCTTAATAATGAATAGATATTTCCTTATTAGGGGAAAGAAAAAACACTTTTTAACAAAACTGTTATTAAATGCGAGTGAAGTTTCTTTTAATATATTATAAAAATTAAATTATTTAATTTCCTCCGAAAAAAATTACATTCCATGAAAATAACAGATATGATGTCATAGTTCTGTGAAAACTTTTAAAAACGCAACTCTGTTGAATAGACATATATAATAATAAAGTAATACTGGTAAAAGCAGGTCAACCTTTTAAAAACGCAACCGTGTTCAAACGAGCATACATAATAAAAATTCAATACCGGTAAAAGTGGGTAAAGAATTAAACTCGATTAAAAGATGAAGATGTAAATTGCCATTTATGCTTCATTCATTGTGAACGCGATTTCGAGCTTCAATTAGTCATTGAGCACACGAGCTTCAAATCTCCGTAACCAAAATAATATAATGCTCTCACATAATAATAAGGGAACATAAAACTTACTTCACATACATGTAATACTACTATTTCAAAGTAAGGTAAAAACGCTTAAAAGCAAAATTTAATTTCCTTTAAAATTAAATAAAATGAAAAAATAAATCAAACAGCATATTATGTAATAAAAATAACATTTTTAAAATTTATGTCTCAGATGGACACCAAATTTCCAATTTAAACATCCCTATTGTTAAGAAAAAATACTTAATTTACATAAACTATTTTCTCAAAACATTTTCCTGTTTAACTGCTAATTATAAATTGAATAAATTGCATTATAAATTATATTAATACCATCTAATACAACAAAAAACACTAGTATTATCAATTTATGTCATATAAAACCACACCACAAATCCAAACAATTTATCTCATATATTTATTTTCATATGAAAATTTCTGATCCCTAAATATTTCATTAAAGGTTGTTTATTTTCCACCATTTTTGAAAGAATTCTAAAAACTCTTACTTGTCTATAATTTCTTTAAATCAGTAAAATTCGCTTAATATAAGAGAGGCAAAATTAGCTTTGTTAATTTTTTTAACCAAAATTAAAAATCTTTAAAATGATTTAAAAATGGTGTTTTTAACCATCGTCAATGCCTAGTTAAATTACGAAAGCTCTTAAAGTTTTTATATGCCATAAAGGTGAAAATTATAATTGATATTTTCATAAATGGATGCATTTGTTAGCAAAAGTGCTTAAACATACCATAAGCAATATTTTGCATAGGGCTAAATTCATAAATTTAAAAAATAATCTTAAAATATTCTTCCAATCAATGACAATTTTAAAAAATGGGATGCTATGCAAAATAGAAGAGAAAGGCTTAACACAGTTAACAACTAATTACCATGTTTTATTTAAAAAGCAGATAAACCAAGTTTTTTTATAAATTAATATCATGCTAATTTTCAGGAATTAAAGATTTACTGTGTATAATCATTCAAATTAATTATTTTATAGCGTACGACTATGAAAGAAATAATCGAAAATGAAAAAAATGCCTTTTAAATTCTACGTAAAATTAAAAATTACTTTAAAAAAGCTTAATAAGGACATTTTACATGAAACAATAAATAAAGCTACCGATAAGTTTTAAAACATTTGAAAGCAGTTCAAAGTTACCTTAAAAATATTGGAATTTTTAATAAAAATAGATAATAATAGTCTTTAATATACCTTGGGAAAAATAAATCTTCAAATTTAATGCCGGAAGAATGCCTTCTTAAAAACATTTTTAATATGTCATCTTTTATCATATCAGTTATTAAAGAAAATCCAGTTAAAAATATTAGAGCTAAGTATAAACATTTTTCCCAATGAATTTCAAAGTAAAAAATATTATTTTGCAGAATATTAAGATAAAATATCGTCTGATATCACTTTAATTCATTCAGCTTCAACAGACAACAAATAAAATAAATAAATTCCGCTCTTTTGGTAACAATGTATTTTATAAAAGGAATAAAAAAAGAACTTTGATATAATCCAAGGAAAATTTTGAAAATAGGAACTTTTCTTAACAAAAATCCCTTTTTTTTAAATAATAATTTGCATAAAATTAATAAAGATGAAAAATAAATTAGCGTACACGCATTTTTCAGGCTTAATGTTCAATATTTCTGATAAATTAACGCGCTTCTTTGCAACTAATTCGTATCATTATCGTGAACAATTAAATTTTATTGAAGAAATAAAGATGACAAGACTTATTTTCTTTTTAATTTAGTCATTTATTCTATGTAGCTTAATCTTTCGACTTCACTTTCGATTATTTTAATGATATGATTTTTCAGAAGAAAATTCGATCTAAATACTATTTTTAAAATAAAAATTATTCTTTACAGTTAAAGTCATATCGGTAAGTTTTCCTAACTAACTTATTTTTTATATCTTTTGAAGCACAATGTATGAAACGTTTTAAAATTTTTGCAGTATATTCGCTTTGCCATTTTTATGATTCCCAAATCCAATTTAAAATATTTTATTGACTTTCAGACATTGCATTTTCAGAGTTATCTTTTTTTTTTAATTTCTCCTTGCATTTCGCAAAAAATTAATTTGAAACGAAGATGTGCTTTTATTTGATGCATAGAATTGTAAAGAATTCAATAGAGGTTTTTAAAACGCGAAAAAAAATTGAAGGGACTGAACTAAGTTTAATAATCGGATTTATTAA
Organism: Argiope trifasciata; assembly: GCA_026543055.1. NCBI lineage: Eukaryota > Metazoa > Arthropoda > Arachnida > Araneae > Araneidae > Argiope > Argiope trifasciata. Next base: position 7,280 of record JAPMOQ010002064.1, on the reverse strand, counting down.
GATTTAAAGTACAATTTTTATTGAAATATACTTTAAAACTTAAATTGGGACTTTTATGTCTTTTATTTCATTGAATTAAAATAAATTGAATTTTAAATAGTTTTAAAGTTTAATAAGTGCTATATATAAATTAATAATAGTTCAAATTAAATTATAGTTAGTTCAAGAATAATATAAAGGAATTTTTTAAAAAATTAATAATGATTTATGATTAAGAATGAATACATTTATTTTTTCCATAAAAAATGATCATCACATTAATTGACGCCATCTTTAAATTTTTAATTTAATTTAAGTAATCCTGTACATTTAAAAAATGCATTCATTTTTATATATCTTCTAAAAGTTAAACTGTAATTTACAGTTAGAAGAATAAGTATTTAGTTTTGTATTAAAAAATGAAAAATAGATTAATTAAAACTGTTTTCCAATTGTTAGATTAATTAGAAAAGAAAAAAAAAACACCCCCAAAAATGCTAGCCCAAATTTGAACTCGAGTCTAGTGCATTAGTGGCTTAGCCATTATACTATTCGCGCTATAGTAGAGGTAAGAATCAATAATATATAAACTATGCAGTAGGTTTGAAAGAGAATTTCTCAAAATTGGCCATTGCGCTTTCGTGATTTCGTAAATTAACATTCTACATCTATACCACAGCTATACAAAATCTTATCCCGAGCTGAATTTTCAAACTCTTGCCCTTCTTTTATAAAATATCCAACTGAATGTTAATTATTAATATCCGTTACGAAATGTGACTGAAATTATTCCATTTTTTAAGAAAATAGATTATTCATCTTTTTAAAATAAGTGAATATTTTTTATATTAAATATAAAAATATTTATATTTAATATTTTAGGAAATAATATTTTATATTTTAAATGAAATATTTTGAGATTTTAATGATGTAAATATTTTTGTATTAAATTATTTGTTTAAAATAATCTTAGTTTAAACTATTTCCTATGAAATGGTACCTCCAATCAAGCCAAATTAAATGAATTCACACATTTTTAACCAACATATTTGACGTCTGAAAGTCAAATATTTAATTTTCCTTTTATATAAATGGTATCTACTTTTGGCGACTAACGGGTTCAATGCGAATATTAGTTTATTCAGTTTCAACAAAATCTCGTTTACATAACTTGACAATCTTAATTTGTTCAGCAAAGTCTATTCAAGCTTCTAATTTTCGGATATATTAAAATCGAGTTTACCATTGTGTACAAAAGTAGAGTCAAGTATTTATGAATGTGGTCATCTTAATGATCTATCAGATGACATGGCGTGACGTCAAAATTTTATTAAAATATATATATCCTTTTCGCCCAGTTTCTTACCTCCACTTCACCGTAGTTTAATTTCTTTTTCCTTATATAAACTATGCAGATTCATATGAAGCAAAATACTTTCTCCTTGTTCTTCAATAGTCGAAAAAACAAAATTTTAAAAGGATTTAAATTTAATTGCAATGTTGGGATTTGTTGGAAAATTTAAAGTAAAAAATAAGGTATCCTAGATAAGGAATTTCAAAGTCAAGAATTGGATTTTTGAAAAGCTATTTATGATTTTTAGATGTATTGTCTATTATAAGAACTATAATTACAAAAACAAAATATTTGAAAATATACCGGGTGGCCAGAAATAAAACACCCCTACTCTGACCTCCCTGGATATCGAACTACTCAGTGTAAAGGCTTGAAAATTTGTGGACATACTATTCAAAAAATGGGGAAACGGATTTCACGAAAAAAAAATTTAGTTCCAGAAATCACCGATAGGTGGCGCTGTACCACTGGACGTATGCTGAAAAGACACAAAAACACGTTTTAAACACATTTTATTTGAAAGTACCAAGCATACATGAAACAAGGACGTTATCGATGCAGGGAATGCTGCTCAATATGGTTCCCTTCCTGAAGATGTAAAATGTGAAGTCTGTGGACAGCTTGTTCAACTGCGGATCGTAACTGGTCATCTGAGATGCTTCTCACATGCAGACTGATACTCTCTTTCAAATCTGCCAAGGTTATCAGACGTTCTCGATAAACAAGGTTTTTTAAGTGTCCCCAAAGCCAAAAATCACACGGATTAAGATCCGGTGAACGAGATGGCCAATTGTCGGAAACGCGCGACTGATTATTCTGTCAGTGGTGAAATGTTGGCGAAGAAACTGTTGCACAGGGAGTCCAATGTGTGGAGGTGCTCCATCTTGCATAAAAGTAATGGTGTCAAGGCATTGGCGCTGCTGCAAATGGGGTACAACAAATGTTTCGAGCATCCTTTTGTACCTGTTGGCCGTCACGGTACATGTCTCAAGGCCATTGGAAGTAACCTCTTCGAAAAAGAACGGTCCAAGGATGAATGTGGCTGTGAATCCACACCAGACTGTAACTTTCGGTGAGTGGAGTGGAATCTCTTGGAAGGTACGGGGGTTTGTCGTGTCCCATATGCGACAGTTATGGGTGTTCACTGTTCCACTGAGGTGGAAATGGGCCTCATCGCTCCACAGAATCTGCCACGGCCACGATGCATCCACTTCAACTCTAGCAAGAAATGTCAATGCAAAGGTCAGTCGCATCTCCCTGTCTGTGGCCAGCAATTGTTGATTAGGGCGGATTTTGTACGGGAAACAATGCACCATTTTTCTGAGTACGTTCCACACTGTGCTATAGGGAACACCCAAGTGTCGTGACACTGCACGTGCACTACTGCAGCCTAAAACATTATCCATTGACTGTTCAACAATACCGGTGGCAACATCTTCAACGACATCTGAACGAACCGGTTTGCGTCCTCGACCAGGCTGAACTCCAAGATGTCCAGTTTCCTCGAATCGAGCGATCATTCTCCTGAGAGCTTGTGGAAGCAATGGTCCCTTACGCAAATCCTTAAGTCGGCGAAACTCTCGAAGTGCTGCTGGAGCATTTCCTTTATTCTCGTAAAACAACTTCACAAGCAAAGCGCGTTCTGGCAGCGTGACAGCCATCACTAATAAGAATGACATTCCCCACCTTTTAACTTCTTTTATACCCAGAACATGGCTTCTAACCATGCTTTATGCAAATTTTTCTGGTTACAGTATGAAATTGCAGTTACAACGGGAGTTCTAGCTTCTTTACTATTTTTATTTTCCATAAGGGGCAGAAAAATTAAAAAGGAAGCATGGAAGCATTCCATTCCGCATAAACATTTTAATTTTTATTATTATTTGTGTCTTTTGATCATAGTTCCAGTTGGGCAGCGCCACCTATCGGTGATTTCAGGAACTAATTTTTTTTTCGTGAAATCCGTTTCCCCATATTTTGAATAGTATGTGTACAAAATTTTGAGCCTTTACACTGAGTAGTTCGATATCCATGGAGGTCAGAGTAGGGGTGTTTTATTTCTGGCCACCTTGTATTATATTTTGAGAAATGGAAAAATTTGTGATAAATTTTAATAAAATTGGACCAAAATGATTAACACTCTACACAAATATTCATTCATTTATATTATTAGTAACGGATAAACTTATGAATTTTGAGTAAATTAATTTGATTTCATTTTACAAAGAGATCGAATGTTGTGATTGTCTCTTACCAATGCACATTTAATTTTCGCAAAGAATTATTTTCTAATGATTCAAAATATAATCGTATTTATTTTGTGCCAAATAAAACCCCTCTTGAATGAAAAATAAATGAATCCAAGTTACAAAGTCGTATCTACGCTGAACTTCAAAATCTAACCATCCTTGAAATTTCTCCGAGCACCTTCTAATAAAACTATAAAAATCCTCTGTGCGAGTATCTCCTACTCAAATATCTAAAACTTCCAGTTCCTTGTATCAATTAATAATTATATTCCCTACTACAAAACAGAAAACTTGCTTGAACCATCTAGAAGATTCCTCAGAGATCATATCTCTATCTTACCTTTCTAAACCAATTAGAAATCTAAGAGAACAAAGGAATGGTAGATGGAACTTTCTGTCCTTCTAATTGCCATTCATATAGCCGAAACCTTTTAGATTGTTGAATATTTAAAGGCAAGGAATCTCACTCAAATTCTTAGGTCGGTTGGGACGACATTTAAAGATATCGCTTTTAGAAAATACAGACCAAGAATTAAATAGATTATCATCGGTGATATCAGAGAACGGTGTATCAAGTAGTGCCATTTGGAAGCAATGGAGCTTTGAAATTGAATTAAAATATGCTGCTAAGTTTGTATTTTATCGAAAGATATATGCAGTTGCTGTTCTTAAAGCAGAAATCACTTTATCTTTTCAGAAAATTGAATTATTGGTCAGAGAGGTTGATGGTAGCATTGGTAGATATTGAGAGATAGTTGATATAATGTTTGAATTTCTCTAACTGCGACTGTATAACGGATTTCACAAATGCAAAAATTTCAATTATAGATTTGAACCCATTGATTAAGACGAAAATGAAATTTTAATACAAATAAAAGTGATTGCGACTATATATGATGTGTTCTATATATCTTCTTCAATAACTGGGTCAACTTTAAGACAGGAGGAAAAATCTATTTTAAGTTTTTCAAAGTGCACAAAAGATAATGAAATGCTAAATTAATTAAAAATAAGATATTAAAAATTTACTATTCATTCAAGGCAACCGAAAATTAAAAAGGATCCAAAAATTATTTTTAATTGTATGTAAAATAAAATAAAAAATAAACTAAAATTTAATATTATTTTTTTGAAAAACTAAAATTAAAACTGAACTAAATTTTAATCTCAACTAAAAATAAAATTAAATTAAAAATGAGCTAAAATTTCATATTAATTAAAAAGAAATTAAAGATACATTTACATTTAATACACATACATTTACATTTTACATTTAATCAAATACATTTTGCCTTTTCCATACTAATACTAGAACAAATCATTCCTAAAAATATGTTCTTATACCATATGAAAATTCAAATTTTACTGTATCAATGTTGACAATTTAATGCACTGCGATTTTCCACTCTATTCAAAATTTCAGCTATTCAAATTTCTTGAACTTTTTATTATATTTAAAAATAAATAAACAAAAGAATGTTTGCAGATTTTGAAATAAGAAATTTATAAATGATCTATTAGTAGGCGACGATTAGTCTTTAATATCCTTTCATTTATTTTTCCTTTTAATTTTTAAGAATATTCTTAAGAGTATTTTCATTAACTGTGAAAGATTACTAGGCAATTTGTACATTATTTGGAACTATGGTTTTTATTGTTGTTTTTGAAAAAAAAAACGAAACAAATGTATAACTGTTTCCAGAATACATTAACAGGATTCTGGAAGAACGTAAATAAGTTTGATAGCAGACGAATATTTATATAAAGAAAAACTACTGATTGAGAGAAAATTAATTATTGGTCGTCTTTTAAAAATCGTCTGGTTTATTTAATTTTCTTATTTTAATTCTTTCAAAAACTTTCAGCAGATAAATGATTTCGTATATTATATTTTACACTTAGGAAGTTGCATTAAAAGTAGTGGTAATGAAAATATTTTAATGAGAGCAAGGTCAAATATGTCAGGTATTTTATTTATATTTAAATTGTTTTGTCTTATAAGAGTGCGTTACAACCTTTTTGAAAAAACCGCTATGAATTTAGGTAAATATTGAATGTTTAGGAAAAAAATGGACTTTTTTAGATAAAACTCCAGTAATGATATTGTTTATTATATCAGGGTAAATGAAAAAAATTATTAAATGTTGACCGTTCGAATCTTGTGCAACTATTTGAATAAAATTCTAGTAATGATATTGCTTATTATATCATGGTAATATGAAGATAAAAATTTTAAGAAATGTTGACCGGTCGAATCAAGTGCAACTAAATATTGCAACAGTGGTAAACATTCTTAACATTTCTTGTGGATCAATTTGTAGATAATCGATATAAAAATCAGCTGGTCTGTAAATCACAGTAGTCTAAAACATTTCACATTTTTTATTCAGAATGATACTTAGGTTTTAGGTAGTTCTAGATCTTATTTTTTTTTTAATTTTCTATTTCTATTTTTAATAATTTTTTCTTCGTTTTCTTATGTTAGAATATCCGGAATGATTTTTGAAAAACCCTTCGAAAATAGTAAAGTTTTTTTGTTGTTTGCATAGCAAAATCTTAAAAATCGGTGATAAAAAAAACTTTACCAGTGAAATTGCATACATTTTACAAAAATTGAAATAAAAGGTGGTGCTTTTTTTTGGGGGGGGAGAAATGGCAACCAAAAATCTTTTAGCTTAGAGGTTTAGGAAATGATTCGCTTAAAATTTTACAAAATTAGTTTAAATTAATTATTACTGAATTAAAAACTAAGCTATATTTCTATTTCTTCTTTAAATGTTATGATTTGACTGATAAATAAAACAATTTTTTCACTTTTTTTTAACTGATCAAACATCAAATAACTATAAAACATTTCTAAAAGAGTAGATTACTTAATCTCTAGTTCAAGAATTGCAGATCATATCAAGAAAGTATTATTTCTCAATTTGAACAAAAAATATGCATTTTATTTTAATTTATGAAGTTCTTCATAAGAAAATTCTATTTAAGATTAAAATTTGAAAACAAGGCGTCTAAATATGTAAATTAGCATAAAAATATATTCATATACAAGCATAAAAACCAGTATAGACTCCTAAAAATTAAACTTAGAAACAATATCCCAATGGGTTTTACAAAACTGTTTTCAAAATTTTGAATTTAACAAAAATTATAATTTTTGAAAAATTTGACTTTTTAACACCTTTTCTTAAATGTGTGACTGGATTAATAAATAATTTTAAATAAATTAGAATCTCTGGTTTTAAATTTAATTCGGAGAAAATATTTAAAATGTAAATTACAGTGTAGTTTGTCTTTTCTTTGAATTTTATTTTATCAGATGTTGGACTCTAGAGTAATAATTTTTATTTCAATTGGCTTACAGAAAAAAACTGACAGACTTAAAAAAATTCTTCGACATAAAAATATCTGAAATGAAGAATATTTTAATCATCAATTTATTACAAAATAATATATCAAATATTTGTTTTTATTTAATCTCGTTATAAAGCTATCAAAAATCTACACTTTAGAAACTGCACGTGTTCGTCACTCAACCAGGCCGAACTTGAGATATAAAGATAGCAAATTATACTGTAAAAGATGGGAATATGCAACTCCAACTATATTGTAATAGTTAAGATTTTAATTAATTAAATTTTAAAAGAAAATATTTTTTCACTTTAACTTTCAAAAATATTACTACTTGAAAACGA
>JAPMOQ010002055.1:0-13854 GCA_026543055.1 Argiope trifasciata | reverse complement strand
CTGTTAAATAGTCTTCTATACTAATTCCAAACTTTTTACCGCTTGTTTCTTCAAGTTGGGATACGGATTTTTTGATGTGCAAAACACATTCTTGCTCATCTGAGAGATCATTGTCTATGGAATTTTCATCATTATCAGATTTCTTATCTTTTATAACACAAAGACCAGCATTTTTCCAGCAATTCCGAATGGTTTTTTCTGTTACTTCCCACCAACTTCCACAATATCCACAATGAGTCTTAATAGACGGAAAAAATAACAAAAGAAAACGAAAAAAAAAAGCATTTGAAAATCAAAATATTATTATAAAGGGAGAAAATAATACTGAAATTGAGATTGAAAAAATCGTTTTACAGAGGCTTATTGTTCTAGAGAATATCGCAATATTGAGGGGAGATTAACATTAGTTTATTTGCAAAATCACCGGGACCACAAAACATTATTGTAGTAGAGGGAGTTATTGTTGTATCGGGTATCGATATAGATAGAGATATATGTATATATATATATATATATATATATACACGTTTCAGAGCCGAATAGCAGAATAACCATTTAAATATCTTAAAAGTTCACAGGGAAACAATCTTGATCCTTAGCGGTATTTTTTAGGAGTTAAACCAACAGAGCTGATTGTAAAACTGTCTTTCCAGTGATTGAACTAACCGTGCTTCCAAAATACCGATGGCAGCGTGTGAGGAATCATTTTTTAAAAGTTGATGATTTAATTTTCATGTCATATTTTCTTTGTTTTTTTTTTAGAAATACTCTAACAATATTTAAATCAGTATTGGAAAATCACAAAGTATGTCACGAAAAGCAGCGATATGGTAGTTTTTTGGCATCCAACCCACCAATATCAATAATGAAATTACCAGCAATCAAGTTGGTCGATTCGTGAACTATAATAAAACGATTTGGAGTATATTCTCATTCCCTATTCACGAACGTCATCCTACTGTTGCACATAAGGCGGTGCATCTGGAAAATGAGCAACGAGTTTATTTCATCGCATCGAATGTTGCACTATGAGTCGAAGCACTACACGTGACAACATTGACGAATTTCTTTGCGGTTTGCCAAAGCGATCCACTTGCCCGAACGTTGCTTTATTCAGATACCACGTTATTGTACTTGGAAAGCTTTATGGAAGAAATTTAAACGTTGAAAGTAAGGCGTCGTAGTTCTTTGTCATCCGGATAAGTGTTCTACTGATGCGTTTGATCGCATTCATCCATTCATCCGAATAATGAATTCTTCTATTTGAGGGTTGTTACTAGTGAATGTTCGAGGGCCACCATCATTCGAATCATTATAACTGTTGATGATTTAGTGTGCCCAATATTTCCTACTGCATGTCAAGAGCTCAATTCGATTGAAAACGATAATCATTGAGACACGACAATGGCTGAAATAAATTTTTCTGCATCTCCAAGTCAAATACGCACATTATTTGCAATCATCTTTTCGATATACTTCCCATCCAATCCACGTGACCTGTTGAACAAATACATGTGGTTTACATAGAATTCGCGTAAGTTCAAGAAATCTCTGTATTGAGGTAAATAGGAAGATACATAATAAGGCTTTGCTATTGATTGAAGACATGCATTACCTCATGCACGGCAGTTTAGTAGTGAAGTTAAGAATTCCAGGGCCAGATCGTGAAATGAGTGACGCGTTTAATTGAGAATTGGAACGTGAACATGATCGACATGAACTAGATCAATTAGTTCAAACGAACATACCTCTTCTGAACTCCCAACAGAAGAAAGTATATCATACATTCAAAGACAATTAATGATGGAAATTGTGATTTGTTTTTCCTGGATGCTCTAGGTGGAACTGGGAAGACATTCCTCATATCATTGCTTTTGGCCGCTGTTCGTACGAGATCGGACATTGCGGTAGCAGTTGCTTCTTCAGGTATAGCGACCGTATTATTGAAAGGATGCTGAATGGTTCATTCAGCTTTAAAATTGACATTAAACTTACAAAATTCTGAACAAGAGACATGTAACATTTCGAAACAGTCTGCAATGACCAAATTTTAGTAATATCTAAAATCATTATATGGGACGAATGCACGATGGCGCACAAACGCCCATTGAAAGCACTTGATCGGATATTTTAAGATCTACTCAATGATCCAAGATGCTCTGGAGGCGCAATGATTTTACAGTCTGGCGATTTCCTCTAAACACTGTCAGTCATTCCACGATCGACTGCTGCCGATGAAATAAGCGTTTGCCTGAAATCATCAAATCTGTGGCGCCATTTGAAGAAACTTCAACTGACAACAAACATAAGAGTTGCATTGCTCAACTATCCACTTACTGAAGATTTCTCCAAGAATTTTTTTTTTCTACCGATAATTGTCGTGTTTATGACGGCGAATCGAGCGGATTTATTTAATTTCCTCGGAATTTTTGCAATTTGGTTTCATCGAAAAATGATCTCATCATCAAAGCGATCCCGAACATCACTGATGACCACAGAAATCACGAATGGTTGAACGAGCGAGCTATATTGGATGCAAAAAACAAAGATGTGGATGACTAAAACTTCGTAATTCAGAATCAAATCTTTGGTACTTTGCATTCATTCAAATCTATTGACTGTGCAACAAACGAAGACGAAGTCAACTATGCATCTGAATTTTTAACCTCCTTGGAGGGTACCTGGCTTACCAATACAGAATTTACAGCTGAAGGTTAGCTCGATGGTTATGATGCTTCGAAACTTAAACCAACTAAAACTAGGCAATAGAACGCATTTGTTAATTAAAAAAAAAAACTAACAGTCAATGAGATTCACACGACTATACTCCAAGGAAATTTCAAAGATGAGGAAGCTCTGATTTCGAGGACTCCATGATCCTAAGCGATTTGCCTTTGAGTTTAAGCGAATTCAATTTCCAATTCGTAATGTATTCGCGATGACGATTAACAAATCACAAGGTCAATGGCTGAGTGTTTGTGGTTTGAATCTAGAAAACCCATGTTTTTCTCATAATTATACATGGCATTTTCACGTGTTGGTAAATCACCCACTTTATTTTTTCTTGCTCCTGATAACAAAACAAAAAAATGTTGTTTATCAGAAGATACTTGACTCAAGATAGTAAACCAGAAAATGTATATATAGATTGAATAAAGAAAATGTCTCTTTGACAAGCCATTGTAATACTTATTTTTATGGTTTTATTTTTTTCTCTTTATATTATTATAGTAAGTCAAATATAATTAAAATCGAAATAACTGTTGTTGAGTTAAATGATGTAACTAAACTGTTCATTGATTGTTAGGTGAAGTTTGCCGGTTTAACTAGTAATTTTTCTAAAATCCTGTTCAAAACTTGCAATATCTTTCAAACAACGAACCTCAGAATCGCTGATGTTGGTCTTTCTAAAGGGATTCCAAATACAAACTTGAATGAAAATTGTCGGACAAAAAATTCTCTGGGATTAAATGAAAAAATTGGCTTCACAGTTCTCAATTTGGTTTGAAACAATTCTCAGTAGAGTATCAATGGCCCAAAATTCTAACTTTAGTCAATTTCATTTGACTAAAAAATAGGAGATTGTAACTTCAGGAATTGGGCATTTCTTCAAGTCTCATTCCATAGTATTAGAATTTGCAAAATTTCCCTTTCTGAGCTTCCAAAATGAGGTTCAACCCATTTCTATCGACAAATTTCTCTTTCAAGAAATTCTCAACGAAAAATTGCAAGATTATTTCTTCGCCGTCATAAATGCATCTAAATATCAAATTGTCTCTTCACTCACAAGCCTATGAAATACAAACCTTTGGTTATAAAATTCATCCTATTAATTTCATCTCAAGCAATTTATTAAGCCATTGATACACTCGCAATTCTAGAAAAAGAAATCTACTGCCATTGATTAATAAGTTTTTTTGTAGTTCAAATTTTGAAACATGTATCAAATCCCCTACAGTTATTCATACAATAGCTAATAAAATTCTAATCGGAAGAAAATTCAACCAGAAAATCGCTTTAGTTTGAATTCCAGGGCATTCAAATACTTTTTGGAATGAAAAGGTCTTGTTTCTAAATAACTAATTCTGAGTTGTCATTCGCCTGCTTTATTTCTGTATCCCATTAATGGTCTGCTGAGCTCAGGCATGGCATATGATATGACATGGAGTGGAACGGCATCAATTGCAGGAAGAAGACTATGCTTTCTCTTCTCCGGTAAGATAAAGAAATGAAAGGAAATATCTTTCTTTCCAACTAGCATTACTCACAAATTGGTGAATTAGTGTTCTTTTTGGAATCGAATTGGGCTACTTCTAGTTGATTGAGGTGTTACTGGTTTTTCTTTAAACGGAACAGAAATATGAGTCATTTTCTCTGAAAGTTCTCAAGAGTGACAACAAACCCCCATTTGTTGGAGATAAGTCAGACACATATTTCTTGAATTATCTAGATACGCCAAAGTCATATTGACCTACAACTGATTGTACACTTTTCCTCTTTTTGAAGAGATAGAACTCTGGCTAGATACATTGAAAAATATAGAATTAGAATCACCCCATTACTGAAAACAAATATTGAATGCAGGATTGTTTAAAAAGCCTTTATTCGGAAAAGATTTTTGCTGAGTTCAAAGCAAGAAATTTGCTTTTTATCAATGTTCTGTTCTCTTTTTCGTTGTGGTTTATTACAAGATGTACAGATATTGAAATATATGACACATACGTTTGACCATGAGACAAGCGGCTTTATTATTATGTATCTGCTTTCTTCAAGGATTCACCCTGGACCTTGTTTACAGCCATGAAGATAAGCATCGTCAACAATTCGCAATTTTGGATTATGATGGGAACTTTCTTTTTTTAATTTCTCAAAGAATCGTCAGTAGAAATCGTGGAACTAGTAAGAAATTTTTTGCGAATTTCAAGAAAAATATGACAACCCCCCCCCCCCCAAAAAAAAAATAATAATAAAAAAAAATTCTCTAACTCAGGGAAATAAAATAGAGATTTAGTAAAATTTAAAAATCGAATTTTGAAGCTATTAAATATTTTATCTTAGAAAAAAAAAAGCTTCAGTATTTTAAGACCACTTTTTGACGATTCTATCACATTAAGGTGAGAGACGTGGAACGATGCGCACATTTCTGGAATTCTCAGTCATTCTTTGACCTTATTTTTCGTCCTGTTATATACTTGTTTAATTTTTTTTTGTCACGTTTATGTAAATAGTGTATCGTTTCTAACCATTTAATTTTAACACAGTCCGAGAGTAATCCCAATTTATTTTATTGTTAAAGGTTAAGATCTCCTCTCATCCCTACTCTGACGAATCAAACCCAAACGCATGCGCAAAAGCACGGAGAGTTATACATTTCGTTGTCAAACAATAATTGAGTTATTAACCGAGTAAAAATTGCTTCATTCTTTCCTTACATCCCTGAGTGTTCTATCAAATTAAGAATAATTAATAATATTCTTGGTATTTCGGATTTTTTACCTCTACTTATTAGTTATCTTCCGGGCGATTGTGTTTATAATAAAAGCCACCCCGGACAAATAAATATTTTAAATGGAGATGAAAAGAATAAAGCAATATCTTTTAAAAAGACATCTTTTGTGTATAACTTTGGAACTAAACGGGATATCATTTAAAGAAAATAAGATATTCAAACACCAGATGAATGATCAGGAGGAAGCATAATAATCTTTGTTCTTAAAACGATCAAACCACCTTGCCCTTCCTGTTGCAACCCATTCTTATCGATATATATTATATTATATACAGTAAAAGCTCCTTATTCGTGCTTCCTTCATTCGCGTTTTCACTATTCACGGATTAAAAAAATGCGACCCAATTCCTATATTCGCGGATCTAATAAGTACATACATAATAATAAAAAGATTCCAATAGCTATCCAACCCAATATCCTTTGTAAATGCCGTCATATGGACTAATAAAAATAGTAAAATAGATCTTATTACAACTTTGTCTAAAGTATGTTGTTAAATGCACTCTGCAAACATAGCCGAAATCGCGAATGGAATAAGACGAGATGGGTTCGAACAGATAGAATCAAGTGACATTCAGGAATTGCTTGAATCGCAAGATGAAGATCTGACTGAAACCGACTTGGAGGAAATGTTAAATTCACAGCCCATAGAAGAAGAGGCTTAAACAAGCACTGGAAACATGACATTTAATTTGAAAAATCTTAGTGAATGCTCATGAATGGCAAATGAGCTTTGCGATTTCTTTATGAACGTTGATCCGTCTATGGAACGAAGTCTTATTTTTAAGAGGCAAATTGCTAATGCTACTGCTGCGTATCAGTCTGATTTAGGTTTAGGTTTATTTATATTAACGTCCCGTTTTAAAGCAACATGAGGGCTATTTTGGGAGGGACCTCGTCATTTTGAACCACGGTCAGATGACGCGGCCGGCATCTGAACTGGCACCCCCCTCTCCACACCAGCGGGAGGACGTTTGGCCTGACAGATTTAACGTACAAGAGACCCCCTCACATGTCAGTTCTTCGGTGGAATCGAGTCTCGAACCTGAAACCCTCCGGTTCCGAAGCCGAGACCTTACCACCGGGCCACCGCGTATCAGTCTGAATTGGAGTTTATAAAAACTGCCTAGAAAGAGAAAATTACAAAATTCTTCAAACCATTGCCTAAGCCTAAGATAATTAATCAAAATGTTCAAAAACTTCAATTAAATTGATTTTTTTTTTGTTACCTAGGAAAGTCTCCCCTATAATCCCACATAAATTACCATTCCGTATTCACGGTTTCTGTATTCGCGGCATATTTATGAAACATATAGAACGTGAATAAAGAGCTTCCACTGTATACACATTCAGCTCATAATGTCAAAATATACATCTTTTGCATTCCGGCAAGCAGCAAAGAAAAACAACGGAAGTGGTCTCCCCAAAAGTTTATCGCATACTCTTTAATAAATTTGACATGTCAGAAAAGACCTTGTATGATATTAGTATACAATAGCTACGAAATATTAACTTTTGGTGTGAATTTAGCGTTTTTACTGATTCTATCGTGTGATATCGGCGAGCTATTTAGCAATCAATACCTGGCATACGGTTAATAGAATCCAATAATCGAAATTTTATTTTAAACTTGTTTTCTCAACCGATTGAAACAAAACAAAAAAAAATGACAAAAAACTGCACTTGTAGTCAGAAAATCCCACGCCAATTTGATACATTTAAGTCATTACATTTTTTTAATTATCGCGATTACATAAATTAAATAATGGTGTCAGAGCAAAATTCACGCAACTCTAAATTACGAAAGTATCGTTTCGTTTGTGACAGTACTATTTTAATTCAATCCGCGAGTACTACATTAATTCAATTTTATTGCAAAATGTTAACATCTCCTCCTCTCATTTCCCCTTTGACGAATTAAACCCATCCCAACACATGCTCCTGCAAAAATCTTTTTAAATTTTTTTAAGCAATGGGTTTTACCGTCTCATTTAATATTGCCTCTTACAGCTATTTTTTACTTTTTGCATTACAAAAACGATTTAATTTTATCAATTAGTTTCAACTTTTATTTATTTTTAAAAAAGACAAGTATTTTATTTTAAGCATATGTCTGGCGCAGTATAATCAGGTATGGTTCTTGCACCACTAAACCACACAATCCAATCCCCAACGCATGCGCAAAAGCGTGAAGAATTTTAGAATAAGTTGTCAAAGAATACTTTTTAAGGATTTCTTTCAAAATATCTGTTTTAACTGTTTCAAATGATGTCTGTGTGTAATGAAAAACAAAGAATGGCAAGAATAAAAAGTCAAGTTTGATTTATTTACACAGTGAGCTTCATAACAATGAAATACAAAAACAACCATTTATCAACAGTCAACAAGATGGTATGTCATAGTATCCTTAAAGAGGACTTATAATGCACTTCATCCATAGCCTATGGTCTCTTTTAATAAGCGATCACACAAAGAAGTTTTTGTTTAATACTGCAAAGAGATAAATACCTTAAGACCCAAAAAAAAAACAGACAAAAAAAAAAATTTATCACGGTTAAATTTCACTGAATCCTGCTCGACATAAAGGCAGTAGGTGTTTTGCATTTCAGTGGATTGTGAGATTTGTTAAGCAAAACAAATTATTAGTAATAGTTAAGCGTCGTTGTTCTCTCGATTCATTCACAAAAGACGTGAGAGAGAAATTCGTTAAGAACTTTTTTTGCAGGAAGTCTCTGACTAAAGAAGCCCAAACAAAAGCTGTTTCTGTGGCTTGACACTATCAGCTGACGATGGAGTGGAGCTCGTGTTCGTAAAGTGCAATAAGTAGCATAATGGAAATTCCAATACAGATACCTATAACTTGAACTAGTAGAGTGGTCATGGAAGCTGTTCCAGGGTTGACTGAAGGAGATGTCAGCTCGGGTAACTGCAGGCAGGAAGAGAAAAGGAATATATTTAAAAGACTCCAATAACAATGAAGATGATTGTATCTGAATGTCTGGGGGTGTATTGTTTGTGCTTTACAGACTAAAATATTTAAACTAGTACTATAACATTTGGCATATATATGTTACCGTGAAAGTCCGAAATCTGGAGAATGTCGACATTCGCTGGTGAATGTCAACATTCACGTAGTCGCTTGGTGTATGTCCGAAATATTTGCTAGATATCCTCATTTCTCACTTACACCGGCAAATGTCGACATCCACAATGCACTAATGGTGAATCTTGAATATGCGTTTCATCTCTCCGTATCCGGAGAGGAGAAATGCAGATTTGCAATTTCGCCTCTCTGTTGACCTTGTGTTCCAGCAAAACACAACGTGCTCTAGGCCGCACCTCTTTGTTAACGTTGCCTTCTGTTATCTCCTTTTCGAGCTCTTTAATCATCTTTTCAAATTCCACCAAAGCTTGTCTGTGATTGTCGACATATACCGGCGATGGTCCGAAAGTGCAAGAAATGTAATCAATTGTACGGTCTTTCACCAACGTGTTTGGTATGTGTTGACATTCACCAGCGAATGTCGACATTCTCCAATTTCGGTCTCTCACAGTAACATATACACTTTGGAAAATGAGCTCTTCAAAGCATTAAATAATAATAAGAACAATTTTATTAAGAGAAATTAGATGGTTATCTGCAACAGTTTCTCAGACTATAAGAGCATAGAATATTTTAGCATCATTCTAAAATGCAATAATAATCTTTTCAATGATATCAGTTTTGTAAAATACAATGATTGTTTTTTTTTTTAATTTTAAATTTATTTGAATCCAAAATAATTTTTAGTTTCGATTCCAATGTTTAGTTTCGTTTCTGTAATTAGTTTCGTTTACTTAATTATATTAATTTAGATTTGTTTCATAAATAGGTTTTATTTCATTTTTGTAAACTTTTTGATGCGTAACTCTGATTAAAATTTTAATTTCGATTTTGGTCTAATTAGTTTCGATTTAATTTTTGTTCACTCAGGAAATAGGTTTTAATTATTTTAATGCTTTTATGGTTGTTATATATATTATTTTAAGTATACTTAACAACAATATGTTTCACTATTGAAGCAAATCTTAAATTGCTTTTGTAGTTATTATTTAAACTTCATCTTGGATCCCCACCCCCCTCAATGTTGATAATTCAAGATATAAAAATTCAGTTTACTTTTCCATGTTGCCATTATTAAAAGGCTTACTTTTAATAACACTTTTAAAATTTTTATAGTATTTAGAAATGAGATTTCACTACAGAAACAAGAATGGTAAAAATGTTTAAAGTTTAGTTAGAGTTATATATTTAAATATTGCTGCCTTTTTCTCACAATAAAATTACTTGTGAAAACATATATTAAATAATTAGGAAAATGCATAAAACATAGAATGGAATACTATAAGGCTTCTAATGTAGTATGAATGAAACATCTATCAAAAGGCAAAAAAATTAAATATAATTTGTGAAGAAATCATTAACATAAAGTTATACAAAATATTTAATTGAAATTTTTAAAAACTCATTAACTTGTGAACCAACTGATCTCACCTGATATAATCATGAAATAAACCAAGTTATTTTATAATCATGCTGTAATTCATTAACAAAGGATCACTCTTCGTGTTCATAATTCCATAATTTTAGAAACAAGTGTAACTCAGCAATAAATTATAAATAAAGCAATAGCAATAATTCAGTTTTAATCATCGATAATTTTATTCAAATCTGCATTTTTTTTTGGTTAAAAGATTAGCTTAAAATGTAATCCAAACTAGCTCTCTGTTTAAAAGCCACTTCTCATTTCAAAAGTCAGAAATTGTTGCATAGCTAAAATAAACTTATGTGACTGCTATATAAGATAAAAAAGTTTTGATCATTTCACCACCTTTTTCCTTCAATTCCCATGATTTTGGTAAGTAAAATAATATTTGAAATTAGTGTATGCAGTATTTTTTACCTTAGCAATATAATTCCAATGCAAAGTTCTGGAGGGGGGGGGGGATTCGATTTTATAAAATAACAGTTTGATTCTTCTTATGATTTTTATCTGAAGCTCAAACAATATTAATATTCTTTAAAAATTAAATCGCAAGAGTTTCTAAAAAAAAAGCAACACTTTCTGAAAAAATATCATTTTATCATGTTCCAAAATAATGTTAATAATATTAACAAATTCCTTCCTTCCTTTTTTTTTTTTTTTTTTTTTTTGAAATATAATTTCCTACAATATAACAAACTATATAGAAAAGAAATATTGGAGAAATTCAATCCCATCATATTTGTATTATTCAATTTTCTACAACTGTAAAAAAATTAATTTCATTCAGAAATTAAAATACTAGAACTCCACCCAGACAATATTTTATCTTGTATATGCAAAGTTAAAATAATAATTTTTTACAGCATTTTATGAATACAAACTGTAACTGAAAATCAGAGCAAAAAATCTTTTCAACATCATTGCAAAGTAAAGTTATTAAAACTATAACTAATAGTACACTCCATCAATTTGCACTATTATTACTCAAAAAAAAAAAAAAAAATTACACACAACAGGGTGCAGGCAAACAGATACCCAAACTGCATCTGAATCATGGCAGAATCAATATGAAGCAGAACCATGATCTTGAAGGAAGATCTAGACTGGAATTCGTGACCTTTGGGCCATGGAAGCTAAAGCTGAAACAGGCTATGATCTGCTACCTTTAAAAAAATTTCACTGGCATTCAGAGTTTAGTTTATGCATTGTTATATCTTTAAAAGCCAATTACAAACAAAAATAGTTATCTTTACTATTAAAAAAAAAAACAAAAAAAAAACCCTAGAAGTTGAAAAGATAAATTGCTTTAGTCTTAAATATCTAAATTTTATTAATTAATCTTGGCAGTAATATGCTGAATAATATCACTTATAATTTTAAAAATAAAGCGTAATATTTTGCAATATCTTAATGCAGCCGAAGTTTTTCCCTTATTGACAAGTTTCAATCAAGTAATTTCATAAAATCTCTACTAATAATAAAGAAGAATTGGTATATATGTTTGTTGGTATATAGACCATCCATTTGACATACAGCTGCTAAATTTGACACATGCATATCTTGGCAATAAAATCTGCACCTCATACCCCCCTTTTTTTAAAAAAATTTTAATTCGTTAAAAGCTGGATGTTTATGTTTTTAAACAACAGTTTCCAAAAATATTATAGTAAAAAATATAAACCTTAAACCATTTAATAATTTAAAACTTGGTTATCGATGCCAATTTATAAATGCACAGATTTTCCTAAATTTCTACAAATTTCACAAAATTAATTTATAAAAAATATCAGCTTCTTAACAACAGATTATGTAACTGCCTTGAAATTGAAATTATATTTATTGTTTCATTAATTGTTTAAATGACTGATTTTCTTCTATAACTGAGAAACTAACGAAGACGGACTGTATTATCAATATAATTATACTAATATTAATATCTATAATTTACATGCTGATTAAATTATACTGTGAAAGAAAATATATAACCAAGCATTTACATTTTCAATAACACTGTGATGTCAAGGAACTAATCTCCATTTGTAAAATCTATGTATTCAATGACCATAAGATGAGAAAAACAATTAAAATAAAACATTTAAAATCTGAGCATTTGATAGAATCATGCACATGAAGTTAAACAGAAATTGAACATTATCTCTTGGAAAACCAGCAGATGAAAAAATAAATAAATAAATTCTAAATTATGAAATGCCTCACATAGTACTTAAATTTAAAAATCAAAATACATTACATTCAATAATGTAAATACAAATAAATTCTTTCGATTACATCTATACTTATAATAAAGCTCAATGTGTGTGTGTGTGTGTGTGTGTGTGTGTTGGCACTCTACAGACCAGACCGTTGGACCTACAGCTACCAAATTTGGTACTTGTATACCTTGGAGCTTGGAAATGTGCACCTCGGAGCCCTTTTTTCGAATTTTTAATTAGGATTTGAATTAATTAAAATTTAAGCGAAATTTCGACGATTTTCCCCTATAATTTCCGAAAATATTATCGCACAAACATGATTTTTACATCAATTTAAAGATTAAAAAATTAGCTTTCGAATGGCATCTTTGTTTTAATGTGTAACTTAAGCTTCTATTTTTAACGAATTTTTAAAGAAATATTTTAACCATGTTTTACAACAATATATTTCGGACAAAACATGAAAGTTTAATCTGCACGAGCACGTCAAGGTGGAAAAATTAGGTTTTATCAGCATGTTGCCATCCTATTGACGGAAGTTCAAACTAAAAAAAAAACAACTATCATTACAAATTAAATCTAAAGAAATGCAACTTTTAGCACATGACTGGATAAAATAAAAGAAATATAATATGTGACATTTTCTAAAATAAATAATGAACGAGCAAAGGGAAAAAAATAGCTTTTATTAAACTGTTGAAATCATACTGACAGAAGTTCAAATTAAAAAATAAATTAACTATAACTGCAAATTAAATCGAAAAAAAAAATGTAACATTCACCACGTGATTGGATGAAATTAAATAAATATTAAATGCTATGTTTTCT
Organism: Argiope trifasciata; assembly: GCA_026543055.1. Lineage (NCBI taxonomy): Eukaryota > Metazoa > Arthropoda > Arachnida > Araneae > Araneidae > Argiope > Argiope trifasciata. The sequence goes on along the minus strand of JAPMOQ010002055.1, from coordinate 778 downwards.
AAAAAAGAAATACAAGACAAAGGTTTCTATGATCGTTTGCAACATCTATATAATTAATTTAGTAAATCAGTGTTACGTGACTTTCGAAGTTTAAATATATCTGGCAGAGAAATTATAAAGAGAGCAAGGCACATAAGTATTTAATTGAAAATCTTAGACCCCATTACTCTTGGCGAACCAGCTGGTCGCCAAAGGCGTCTAGTATGCAATATATTAAAATTGCATGTATTTCAGACTGTGGTAAACCGAATAAAATTATATTTGAGATTTTAGCTTCTTATCTATTAAAAGAAGACAAGAATCAGTAATGAAATAGATTAGACTATAATAGAAAGAACTCTTACCATGTCAACAAGAGCGATATAAAGAAACATCCCAGCTGTCCCCGCAAACACCCAGTTCGTTGCAGAGTGAACATTTCCCAGCGATACTCCAATAAGCATTCCAATGAAACACAGAACAGAAGACAAGCCATTATAAAACAAAGCTTCCTTCACTTTCATTCCTGTTTTAAGTAACATTGCAAAATCGCCTGCAAGAGAAATGGGCAAATAATTTTTTAAATTCTACCGTAACTTTAATAGTTTTTCTTTCTTTCTTTCTTTCTTTTTTTTTTTTTTTTTTTTGAAATTCAAATTTTTTTTAACATAATTGTTTAAAATTTTGAACTACTTCATTCTTTTATTATTGTATTATGTGAAATACAGAGCTGCTGGATATTAGATAAGTCATATTATATCTTAAATCAATTAATTTTCCACATCAAAATCTAGAAATG
>JAPMOQ010002051.1:68522-83791 GCA_026543055.1 Argiope trifasciata | reverse complement strand
GAATGGTTTTTACTGTAGCAAATTGGCAACAGTCGTGCAAGTATACAGTGTTTGCTGCGTTTGCTTCATGATTGCGTTGCTACTATTGTGATTTGTTGCTATCATTTATTTTCAACTCATTAAATCGATTTATAACAATTCATCTCTTTTTTGTAGCTTTAGTTTGCTGTTTTGATGACACATTAATTTTTTTTTCAGAATTGCATTTTTTATAAAGTTTTTGTTTCTTAATTTGCATGATTGTGTTGCTATTATTGTGATTTGTTGCTATCATTTATTTTCAACTTATTAAATCGATTTATAAAAATTCATTGTTTTTTGTAGCTTTAGTTTGCTGTTTTGATGACACATTAATTTTTTTTTTCAGAATTGCATTTTTTATAAAATATTTGTTCTTCAGTTTTTGTTTCTTAATTAGCATTTTTTTTATAAACTTTTTGTTCTTCCGTTTTTGTTTCTTAATTAATATTAATCACGGTTTTTTTGACTCACTGATATTATTATTTGTTTTCAAATAACGTTCGATTGTAACAATTGATTTCTTTACATTAATTTTTTTTTCAGAATTGCATTTTTTATAAAGTTTTTGTTTCTTAATTTGCATGATTGTGTTGCTATTATTGTGATTTGTTGCTATCATTTATTTTCAACTTATTAAATCGATTTATAACAATTCATTTGTTTTTTGTAGCTTTAGTTTGCTGTTTTGATGACACATTAATTTTTTTTTCCAGAATTGCATTTTTTATAAAATATTTGTTCTTCAGTTTTTGTTTCTTAATTAGCATTTTTTTTATAAACTTTTTGTTCTTCCGTTTTTGTTTCTTAATTAATATTAATCACGGTTTTTTTGACTCACTGATATTATTATTTGTTTTCAAATAACGTTCGATTGTAACAATTGATTTCTTTATTCTAGCGTTAGTTTGCTGTTTTGACGATACATTAAATCGATTAGTTACAATTCATTTCTTTTTTGTAGCTTTAGTTTGCTGTTTTCATGACACATTAATTTCTTTTTTTTTTCAGAATTGCACTTTATAAACTTTTTGTTTCTTAATTAATATTAATCATGGTTTTTTGACTCACTGATCGTGTTGCTATTATTTTCAAATAACGTTCGATTATAACATTATTATAACATAACATTATTTCATTGTAGCGTTTTCTTCAGTTTTTGTAATCATTCTTCTGTTGGTTGCTTAACTTTTGCTTTTCAGATTTTAGAAGAAATATGCCGCAGCCCCCTCGAAAAAAGAAATGTTTGGAAAATAAAAAGCGACAAGAAAGAGAAAGAAGTCGAAGAAGGAGACAAGAAGAAACCACCCCAGAAAGAGAATCAAGACAACGACAGGATGCAGAAAGAAGTCAAAGAAGGAGACAAGAAGAAACCACCCCAGAAAGAGAAGCAAGACTGCGACAGGAGAGAGAAAGAAGTCGAAGAAGGAGACAAGAACAAACCACCCCAGAAAGAGAATCAAGACAACAACAGGATGCAGAAAGAAGTCAAAGAAGGAGACAAGAAGAAACCACCCCAGAAAGAGAATCAAGGCAGCGAGAGGACGCAGAAAGAAGTCGAAGAAGGAGAGAAGAAGAAACCACCCCAGAAAGAAACTCAAGACAGCAACAGGTGAGAGAAATTAATCAAAGAAGAAGAGAAGAAGAAAACACCCCAGAAAGAAACTCAAGACTGCAGAGAGTTACAACTGCAACAACTACTGCTCGAATGCGTCTCTGGAGGCATTTAGAAAATGCGGCATTCGATTATGAACCATCATCTGATTATGCTTCTCATCCTTCGTGTCTCATCGGCTCAATGTCGCAAACTTGCCAACACTGTGAGGCGAAGAAATGGAAAGGTGAAGCCCAAGGTATGTGCTGCAGTGGAGGAAAAGTTCGATTATCACCGTTAATAGATCCTCCTGAGCCCCTACGCACTTTCCTCATTGGCCAGTCTTCACAGGACAAACACTTCCAAGCTAATATCAGACGCTACAATTCCTGTTTCCAAATGACCTCTTTCGGCACAACAAAAGAAATTAGAGAGCCTGGATACATGCCAACATTTAAAGTTCAGGGTCAAGTTTATCATCGCATTGGCAGTCTACAGCCCCTAAGAAATGAAGAGCCCAAATTTATGCAAGTTTATTTCGTTGCCAACAGAACAGAACAGGCGCAGAAACGTTGTAGGAATGTTCCAGAAACCAGAGAGGACATAGTACTTCAGTTGCAAGATATGCTTCATCATGAAAACTCCTACGTCCAAAGCTTCAAATCGGCCATGGAAAAGATCAGTCCTGAATTAAAACTCCTTATTTTAGCCGACAAAACCCCACGCGGTGAGCATGAAAGGCGGTTCAACGCTCCGACATCATCAGAAGTGGCTGTAATAATGGTTGGAGAACAGCATGGAGCAAGAGACATAGTTTTAGAAGAAAGGAGTGGCACCATCAGAAGAATTGCCGATACCCACAGGTCTTACGATGCACTACAGTACCCACTTCTCTTTTGGCAGGGGGAAGATGGTTATCATTTTGATTTGCGCCAAACAAATCCAACTACGGGAATGCCACAAACAAAGAAGATTTCTGCAATGGACTTTTACGCTTACAGGATCATGATGCGCTCTTCAACATTCAACATTTTACTGCGAAGCAAAGACCTGTTTCATCAGTTTATTGTGGACATGTATGCCAAGATTGAATCCGAAAGGCTGCGATACATTCGATTGAACCAGAAGACGTTGAGAGTGGAACAATATGCCCATTTGAGGGATGCCGTTATGAATGATGGAAATGTTGCTGACATGGGACAGTTAGTTATTTTACCGTCCAGCTTTACAGGGGGGCCCAGGTACATGCACGAAAGGACCCAAGATGCGATGACCTATGTGCGAAACTACGGTAGACCGGACCTTTTCATCACCTTCACCTGCAACCCCAACTGGAAAGAGATACAACAAGAACTTTTCGATGGACAAAAGCCCCAGGATCGCCATGATTTGTTGGCAAGAGTCTTTCATCTCAAGCAAAATGCACTCATCAGTCTTATCACAAAGGCGAAGATTTTTGGTGATACTCGATGTTACATGTACACGATAGAGTGGCAGAAGAGAGGACTTCCTCACGCCCACATTCTGGTTTGGCTGAAAGACACCTTGCACGTCCATAGGGTCGATGATTTCATCAGCGCAGAAATCCCGGATCCAGAAGAACACCCAGACCTCTTTACCACGGTCACGAAACAAATGGTGCATGGCCCCTGCGGACGCATAAATCCCCGCTCTGTTTGTATGAAGGATGGAGTCTGCACGAAGCGATACCCTCGCCAGTTCTTGAAAGAGACGCAGACGGGACAAGACGGATATCCACTGTATCGTCGTAGAAGCCCTGCAGATGGAGGTTTTACAGCAAGCATCAATCTACGAGGATCAGAAGTTTCGGTGGACAATGCTTGGATTGTTCCTTACTGTCCACTACTATCCAAAATTTTTAACGCACATATCAACGTTGAGTACTGCAATTCTGTCAAATCCATAAAGTATGTATGCAAGTATGTCAATAAAGGATCCGACATGGCTGTATTTGATGTCACCAGTGGAGCCAATGAACTGAATGAAATTCATCAATATGAGATGGGAAGATACATTAGCAGCAATGAAGCAGTGTGGAGAATACTCAACTTTCCAATCCACGAACGTCATCCCACAGTCGTTCATCTAAGCGTCCACCTTGAAAATGGCCAGAGAGTGTACTTCACTGAAGAAAATGCTGCTGAACGGGTCCAGGCACCCCAGAAAACAACGCTCACATCTTTCTTCAAGCTGTGCACCCAAGATAACTTTGCTCGCAATTTACTTTACAACCAAATTCCAAAGTACTACACATGGAACAGCAGTAACAAGAGTTGGAACCGCCGTAAACAAGGACAAATTGTTCCAGAAGAAACAGGAATCAGGTGTACTGATGCCCTTGGCCGTGTCTACACCGTCCATCCCAACAACTCCGAATGCTTCCACCTTCGCCTATTACTACATGAAGTTAGAGGCCCAACATCATTCACGGATTTGAGAACCGTTCAAGGAAGAGTCTGCAACACTTTCAAAGAGGCCTGCCAACTTCAAGGACTTCTGGAGAATGACGAACACTGGAACACGGCGTTAGAAGAAGCAGCTGCATCTCGATCACCCAAGATGATGCGTAATCTGTTTGCTGTAATGCTTCAAACGTGCTCCATGTCGGGCCCTGAACAGTTATGGATGAACCACAGGGAGAACCTGTCTGAAGACATACTGCATCAAGCAAGGATCCAGCAGCAGAATATGGACCTGGACTACAATGACGACATCTTTAACAGAGCCCTAATCTACATTGAGAACAAGATAATATCTCTAGGAGGATTGAACCTGAAAAGCTTTGGACTTCCCCAACCTAACAGAAACAGCGATTCTGCCATTTCCAGTGAAGTAATTAGAGAACGAAGTTATAACATGGATGTGCTCGCAGCTTATATACAGGAGAATGAGCCTAAATTGGTCCAAGATCAAAAAGAAGCCTTTGACAAGATTACTAGAGCAGTTTTTGATAGGCAAGGGGGTATATTCTTTTTGGATGCTCCAGGCGGAACCGGGAAGACGTTTCTTATCAACCTTATTTTGGCAAAGGTGCGGCACAGAAATGAGATTGCCCTGGCTGTCGCTTCATCCGGCATTGCTGCTACACTCTTGACAGGTGGTAGGACTGCTCACTCGGCGTTCAAGTTACCCTTAAATCTGACAAGCACAGAGACTCCAACGTGTAACATCCCAAGGAATTCAGGAAAGGCAAAGGTTCTACAGGATTGCAAGCTCATCGTTTGGGACGAGTGTACCATGTCCCACAAAGCCGCATTCGAAGCATTAGATGTCACCATGAAAGACCTCAGACGGAACAATGACAGAATGGGAGGCGTCGTAATGGTTTTGGCAGGCGATTTTCGACAGACGCTACCAGTTATTCCGCGTGGAACGAGGGCAGATGAAATGCAGGCCTGCATAAAATCTTCTTACATCTGGAATGGCATTCAAACACTTGGATTATCGACTAACATGCGAGTTCACCTCAACGGTGATCCCTCTGCCCAGCAGTTTGCAGATAATCTACTGAAACTAGGAAATGGAGCCCTTACTTCAGAAAATGAAGATGGATATGTAGCGATGCAAGGCATTGGAAGGATTGTGACTACTGAAGAAGAACTGAAAGAGGCTGTGTTTCCGAATGTGATTCACCACTTCACTGATCACGCATGGCTGTGCGAAAGAGCAATTCTTGCCCCAACAAACGAAGCCGTCAGTGTTATCAACAAGCAACTTTTACAGAACTTACCCGGAACTCTTCATATTTACAAATCTATAGACACGACATGCAATATTGACGAGGCTGTCAACTATACGACAGAGTTTCTCAACAAATTAGAGCCACCTGGAGTACCCTCCCACATATTGGAATGGAAGGTTGGAGCACCGATAATTCTCCTCAGGAATCTGGATCCGCCTGCACTTTGCAATGGAACAAGACTTTCTATCAAGAAACTGATGCCAAATATTATAGAAGCCACCATCATGACCGGACATGCTGCAGGCGAAGATGTGTTTATTTCAAGAATTCCTATAATCCCTTCCGATCTCCCGTTTCAGTTTAAGCGTCTACAATTCCCTGTTCGTTTGAGTTTCGCGATGAGCATTAATAAGGCACAAGGACAATCTCTCAAAGTTGTAGGGCTCGACCTCCGTAAGCCGTGTTTCTCCCATGGTCAACTGTACGTGGGTTGTTCAAGAGTTGGTAATGCCGATAATCTACACATCTTAGCTCCGAATGGAAGAACATTAAATATAGTTTATCCCGAGGCTCTCTAACGAAAAGGACAATCTAAAGAAAAATTATTGCCACTCTCCACTCTCCCAAACTAACTCTGACTGTCATGCTTTAAATGATGATGTTATTGTTTAGTGCTCTCTTGAGAGCATGAGCAATAATCCGAATGGTGCTGCTTCCCAGTGCTACAGTACCAACAGACATTAATCGGTCAGGGGCCCTTGCGACCCCAGCCCGAGCTCCACAAACATACACAAACACTCTCCTCTTCTAATTCATTGTCATCTAAGTTTAACTTACACTTAAATTAAAAATTTAATTGGTTCTCAACTCCAAATTTCCTGTAAGCAGGATGTTTTATTTCATCCATGTTTTCGTTACTTTTTATTTTTTCTGTACTGTACTCTCTATCTTTCCCTTTCAACTCTTTCCTATCTTTGATTTTGAATTTTTTATGTTTTACTTTTCTTTAAACTTCAGACCAATGATTATAACCACATGACTACTGTTTCCTAGCATGTGCTAATATGAGGTCTGTTCTCATTTAAACTAATTTTTTAACATATGGCTCATGGTTAGGATATATTGTTCCTTTTTATCGACGGGGAATGTTGTGTGTGGGGGGGGGAAGAGAGAGAGACAGTCTACATGTCCTACATTACTATTCCTGCGCTATTCACTTATCTGCATTTTCTAAATGCACGGGCAACGCCGGGCGGGTACAGCTAGTATATATATATAAGTAGTTAAATATAAAAGCATTTAATAATTAAAATTTTTTTCAAAATTCATCAAAAATTAAATTATTTTGAAAAACGAAACTAAAAAAATTTCTTGGAAACGAAACATATAATGTCGAAATCGAAATTAAAATTTAATTCTGAATTAATCCACAAAAATCAAACAAACCGTATATATATATATATATATATATATATATAATATTTCAATTACCGCCCCCCACTCCCACTCTAGATAAATAAAAGCGTACATAATGCATGCTGAAAACTAGAATTTAAAAAAAATTCTAATAGATAGAATATTGTGGGAATTGAAAGGCTTCTGAATTTCTTCTTTATTTAAAAAACAAGGAATAAAAATTTTAGCTTATTTGTCAAGGACAGGCAGGGATTTTGATTATACAAATTAATTCATAATAAACTATTGCTTTCTAAATAAATAAACTGATAGTTTCAGAGAACCATCAAAACGCATACTTAATTATATTAAAAATTATTTTTATTAAAATTTAAAGACATCGAATTTCTAACTTAACTAATGAGAAGGATGAATTTAATGCATTTTAAGGAACTTGTTAATATCAGGCCCGATTTAACTTAAAAACAATCGTAAGTCGCCGCGTTCAGTAATATGGAGCCGATTGCTCTTTTTCGTTACCAATGTTGCCTCAGCACTAACTCCACGTTCTGCTAAATATGACGAGGGGAATGCTATCAGGAGTATATATATAATAGTAGGAATTGAATAATTTTGAGCTAGACGGTTGAAATTTGGTCTGTTCATTTTCAGATTTCTATTAAACTCTGAGTAAAATTTTCTCAGAGAAAGTCCATCTTTTTGACTGTTTGCACATAAGTTAACATGATAATTAAAAAACAAAGACGGTTAGATAGATAAACTGGTTACACAGATTTATTATTTAAAGTGTAGACACCTGTCCACTTATGAGCTACTCTGTACTTTCAGAAACATGTAATTGCAATAAATCAAAAACATAATCACTTAAATATATCTAATTTGGTCAGTGCTTTTGTGACTACAAGTGCAATTTCACATCAAATATATAATGGAGAAAAACATATCTAAGCGCAAATTCTATTTTTGGATACTAATAACGCATTGTTTTAGCGTCAGCTTAGCTGGTTTCGATTGAATTGTTGCTTGCAGAGAGAATTTTATGTAATTAAGTTATTTTTCTGTTTTAAAAAAAATCAAATCGCCCAACGTGGGGCTCGAACCCACGACCCCGAGATTAAGAGTCTCGTGCTCTACCGACTGAGCTAGCCGGGCTTGCGGAAGCAAACATATTCAGGAAAAATAAAGGGATTTTTCTAATTTCCTTATCAAATTCCCATCTGTTGAATCTCACATAAACAGGTATTATATTTTTCACCCTCTATATTTATCTGCTGTTTGATAACCACTGGATGGTAGTGATCAAAATGAATCAAATATGTGGATTTTTATTTTTTTACAAGAAATTGTGTTTAAAATTAAAATAAGTTCAAAATTTGGTTTAGATTACAAACACTTTCATTTTCCTGAAACTTTATTAGTAAAATTCGAGTGAAATAAAAGGGGAAGGTGTTCTTTTTTTTCCCCTTAGAAATTCACTTCGGTATGATCTTGTACTTTTTAAATTTCATTTTTGCTGTAATTACAATAATTATGAGTTTTTTTCACTTTTTAATACTTATTGTCTTCAAGGTAATGCAAATTTTTAAAAAAAATATTTTTCTTAAAAAGATCGAAGAAAGGCCATTTGTGTAATTTGCATTTTTCATTTACTTTAATTTTGTCACGCGTATTATATTGTTAATTTATGTGACTTCTCACAGAATCCCAAATGAATAGGAGAAAATATTGGACATTATTATTATTATTTTTTTTTGAAATTAACTTACTTGTATGAGATTTTATGGAAACTGAAAAAAAAAAGTAATATGTATAGCACACATGAATTATAAATAAAATGAATGCTTTTAAAAATAAGAAAATGAATTTCTATTTTTTTTTCAGTGATACACAGAAGATATGTCTATTTATGGTTTGTTTAGTTCAGCATTACTTACACTCCGGTTCCAGTAGTTCTATGAGTTTAACTAGTGCCTGCGGAATAATTTAGATATTTAAAATTTAAAAATCTAAGTCCCCCCCCCCCAGTTGTCTAATTAAGAAGTACAAACAGTATTCGAAAAATGGCATCATATTTTTGCATCATTGTAAAATATTTCTCTTTAAAAAATGCAACATTTGCACTACTGTTATATTTTTTAAGGTATCCGACTACTTTAAAACAAATGGTTATCGACCACATTGGTGAATTTTCAAAATTATTATTTCTTATAGTTAAGAAAGAATTTCCTCTTTCCGAAACAGTTCATCTTTTCTATTAAAAGGAAGGCCTGACCTATAAGAGAATTATAAACAAATATTTTTCAGCGAAACTTTTTCTTTAACCTCAATTTTCTCAAACTTTAATTTTAATAAAAATTCTCCACCGTTAACATCATATCTCAAAAACTAATAGAAATATTAAAATAAAAGTTTCAGCGTGTGTTTTAAATAATATGGACAATGAAATGAACCAAAAGTTTTCTTGTTGGCCGAATACTTTTTCATTTGTAGATGTTTTTAGAAAAATTAGGTTGTGAATTTATGAAAAAAAAAAAAAAAAAATGCATATATGCATATATTTTCCGCCATAACTTTTTTGCATCTCAAAAGTTTTCTTAGATTTTGGCTCATTTCATTCATCACTGTATTCTATAACTTGTGTACAAAGAAAAATACGATGGCTGCATCACTATTTTGTGTAGTCTTCACCGTTTTCTTTAAATTTCATTAAAATTTATTACAAATTTTTCTATTTCCCAAATATATTGTGCTTTCAAATATATATTTTTTAATATTTATAGTGTTTATAATTGACAATACATCTAAAAATCATAAATAGTTTTTAAAAAAAAATCCTTTTTTTTTTTCAAAAATTGTCCTTCGAACGTAGTCGGATACCTTAAACTGATGCACGGAACATTTACACTCTCCCTATGGTCATTATACCATTGCCGTTTTGGAGTAATGCTATTTTTGGATGGAGCTTAATTTAGAACCATGATCTGAAGATGAAGACCTCATCTCTCTCGAAACTTCGATTTCATTTCAGGGCCTTATTAGGGGTGTGGGAGAAACTAAATAGAAACTTAAGTAGTATTAATATTTTGATTCTATAAGTCGGCTTATTTGCCAAATCTTTACTCTAAAAAATTAAAATAACTCATAAATATTATTTTTGGAAATGGAATTCGGCGCATCCATACGTGATACTCTTTTCTTGTTATTTACCTGCCTTTTGAAATGAACCTTCTTTAGCGGTATATTTTATTTTGGTATTTTCGTTCTAAGCAATTAAAAATAAACTAAATTGCCTTTTTTTTACTTTCTGGTAAACAGAAATATCATAATCATCAAATGATTCAAACTTGTCATTTCTTTACTTTTCATATCTTTTTGGGATCAAAAAAGCATATTTTTGGAAGTATGTAGGTCTGCAAATCTTTGAATACGATAATTTAAAAACACATTGAGCTAGACAGATGAAATCTGGTATACGCTCTTTTTCAAAAATTTGTCAGAAGCTTATCATTTAGCCAACTACAGACTATATTGCCTTGCAAGTTCTATGGCTAAAGAAATCTGACCTCAGCAGTCACTTGTGTCATTTATTTACTAAGATAAAATTCAGTATAAGTTCAGAACGTACATTAATCTTTATTTCTTATGTTTTTTCTAAAGGCTGCTTTTTTTTAGTCAATGTTTTAAAAAATGCACGCTTTCTTTCAGCTCTGGGATGCTTCGTTTATTTCCGTGGCTTCTTGTTCGGCAAGAAATGCCACAGCACTGCTCGGTTGAACGGCAAGACTGTCATCATCACAGGAGGGAACACGGGCATAGGCAAAGAAACGGCACTGGACCTCGCTTCGAGGGGTAAGCAGAATTGCATGCAATATTAGTTGGTAAATTTTATTTACACCAATTTATATAATACTATAATGTAAGAATAAAAATGAGCTTAACTCTCTTTCATTATCATCCAAGTCAGTATACGTACACTAAAGGCCTTCTTATCACACGGCGAAATATCGTCTGCGCTTTCCGTCAGTTATTTTCGATTCCCACCCTCAGAACCGGTCAAGCAAGTTTTTCATAATCTCAAACTTTTTCCAAGCTAGAAAATGCCGACGATAGTGATGAAAATATTATCCGCAAGCGAAATTCTACCAATCATGTGAAACTTTGAAGTGACGTCATTTTCTGCTGACGGAAAGTGCCGACGATATTTTGCCTTGTGATAAGGCCTTAAGACTGAAGTACAGACGTTATTAATCTACAAAAAAAAGGTCTGACAAGTTATAAAGAATTTTATTTTGGAATATGTTAGGTTTCCCTAAAATTTTCTTTCTCATCGCGCTATGAATGGCTTCATCTGGTTCTGCTTGAACAAACATGCAGCGTTATCTATTAGCCTTCTATGTCATCGATTTCAGTCATACCAGAGTTCTACTACACTCTAAAAAAGCTCTTTTGTTCATTTGATGGGGTTGGAAAGGCATAATTTTCTATGAACTCCTCTCTCAAGGTGAAACAATAAATTCTACGTAGAATTGTCATCAAATGGATCGATTGAAAACTGCCACAGCGAAAAAAAGGTAAGAATTAATGAACCGTCGAGGCGTTATTTTTCATCATGACAAGGCGAGACCATATATTGCATTAGTCGGAAGAGAGAAGCTCTTACAGCTTAATTGGGATGCTTTACAGTATCCTGCTTGCTCTACAAATCTCGCTTCATCTGATTATTATTTCTTTCTGTTCTTAAAAAATTCTCTTCCTGATTGGGCGGAATCAATTTTCAAAGATTTTACTTTATTAATAGAGGTTTTAAGGCTTACCTCTACTTTTTTTAGAATTCTCATCGATTTCGAATAGAAAGGTTTCGATTTTCTAGAAATCTTTAGCGATTTTGTGGTAGTCATCTTCTAATTCTTCAAAATTGCTTTAGATATTTAGCAATTACTCTAGCAATTAGTTTGATATGTCCAGCTGAGCTTGAAGTTCAGGAATGTCCATCGTGTTTTATCCTTCAGTAAGGGCTTTGTTTAATTTCGTAAGCTGGCTTTTGATGCTGCCATGCTTGCGATTAAGTGATGTGATATCTGTCATATTTAGAATGATGAATTTATTAAATTCATGATAAGAATTATTCTATAGGATATGGATGGCATCCAAGTCGCCGAAGTCCAAAATGTGCGGAGTTGCGTTGGTGAATGAACATAGCAGGCTGACTGTAAAAATGCATTTTATTTTGATGCGCGCTTAGCGAGACAGTTTGAGAACTGTTCTGAGATATTACATGCTTGCCAGGTTGACTTAGTTACAAAGTGTATTAAGGGACGATGATCCGCCGCCAAAGGCATAATTTTACGAGTACGGAACAGTGTTACGCGCTTTAAATCCATCATCGAAATAAAAAATTCCCTTGAGGATTATTTCTTGTATTGCAGAAATTTTGAAAAGCAGGTATAATGAGGCTTTTTATGAGATGAAAGAAGGTAGTACAAGAAAAGAATTCTTATATAACAAAATAAATATCTTAAACAGCAAATTTTGTGTCTTCATTTCATATTGGAAATAGAAAGAAATGTATGGGGCACCCTGACTCATAACATAAGTACACAAGTAGTTGGATTTAAGGATTTAATTCATCTAAAGCTGTTCTATACTGGCATAATTTCAGTTACATATTAATCGCGTGCATATTATATCAATAATCCTTTATATATAATAAATTGAACAAGGCAGCGTATCAAAAGATCTGAGTGTAATCATATATGGAAAAGTTATATTAAGTTACTAAAATCTAAAAATATATTTTGTCACATATTAAAACCTGATTATTTTAGTTGCCTTACATACACCCATTCATTGCGTATAAGAAACTTTATGAAAGAGACCAGTTCCATAACAGCAATGAGTTATTGATGATGATGATGTCGTATCCGTGTTAATTTGGAAAGGGTTACAGTAGCTTCTGATGGTAAATATCTCTGAGCACCCAGAGGGCAGAAGTCTGACTTCTGGCTCATATGAAGATGGCGCACATACTCGCTTGCACAAACTTATTTTAAAGGAGGGCCATCTCATACGCATCACAGATAGAGCACAAATGAAGCACGACCATGCCCGAACCAAGACTCCCAGATCACGGGGAAAACCTATGCCAGGACACCGGCAACGAACTATTAAAAACTTAAATATACCATTCATTTATCTTCTTAATTTCGGCTTATTGTAAACATTTTTTAAAAAATTCCTCTCATAAACTACACAAATATTAAACAGAATCATTTTTTTCTTATTTTTCAACAATGGAAGAAAATTACGTGAGTAAACGTTGAACGAAGAAGTTTGAACAGCAAATTATTTATTATTAGAAGCTAAGCAAAAAAATATTTTTAAAAATTGCCAAAATTTGCATGACTATTAAATTTGTATAGTTAAAAAAACAATTTTTGAAGTTTAAGATGAAGGAGAAATCATTTTGTATCGCATTGTTTTTGGAGGTTATGAGGTAAAAACTTCAAAATCCAACTTAACTTTAAATTAAAATTTCAAAAAAAAATCAGCTTCGTGATGTACATTTTTATCCTTTCTCATTCTACAACATAAATATGCGTGAAATTTGGTTGTTATCAAGCGGACTGTTCTGTAGAGTGGTCAACATGAGCACACACAAATTATCTTTTTATTATAATTAGAGATGAGAAGAAAATTAATATCCAGAATAGATGTCAGCAAAATTTCAAGATTGTAGTACATGTAGAAGTAGGAGAAAATTATTATTATATTTTAAGAGATGAATCAAAGTAATTAAACAAAATCCTTTAGAATACATATTAAAGTAGTACCTTGATTAATTTTTAATTAAATTTAAGGAGTTATTAGCGATCTTGTATATGTGGCGAATAATCGGAAATCTAAAATGTTGACTTCGGTTTGCTCAAACTGGAATATCAATCGTCATGCTGGTCCTTTTTCTGTGCGGAATTTTATAAGTTTATTTCAAGACAGAAATTTGCACTGCTTAAATTCAATCGATCCGGTCAAAAACATCATACATTTTCCATCGTGTTGTAATGGGCTCATTTGCCTCCAAAGGTGCCAAAGTCATCATCGCTTGCAGAGATGTCCAGAAAGGATACGAAACAGTGAATGATATCTCTGAGAGAGTACAGAAGCCCGAAGTGGTTGTAAAGCGTCTCGATCTTGCGTCCTTCGCTTCCATCAAGAGTTTCGCTCAAGACGTGCTCGAAAGCGAACCTTACATACATATACTCATCAACAATGCAGGTAAGTTAAATTTGGTATTATTTTCCATAAAAGTATTTCCTTCAGTTTAAACACTGTTATAGTAAATAATTTTTAACTGGACATGTGAGAAATAAATTCTTCTTTCTGATGTTCAAAACCCTATATAAGGGGCATTTTAAATAAATACTCATCAATAATGCTGCTAAGTCTATTGATACATTGTCTCTGAATTTTATGGAGCATTCATTATATACAAGGTAAGACAGAAAAACCCGGACAAACAAATTTTAATATAACTTTATTAAAAACTAGCCGCCTTTGGCGACCAGCTGGTTCGCCATGAGTAATGTGTTCTAAAATTTCCAATTAAATCATATATTTTTTAGCCAAAATTTAAGAAATAGTTTAAGTTAAAAGATTCAGTTATTAGTAGTTAAAGAGTCGGTAACTTTATTCGGAAAAACTTTTTGAGTTTAATGCTCTAATAATTTATCAATTATGCTTCCAAAATATTAAAAATGTTTTTTTCGGTGATATTGCCAAAATGTTAAATATGTTTTTTAAAGAAAGCGAAAAAGAGAAAAAATTATTGAATTAATGATACAGATTTTGCACACGATTATAGAAATATGCCATTAACTCGGGATTTCAATGCATATCCTGTCTAAATTCAATCAGGTTTACTGTAAATAAAGATAATTTATGGAATTAATGATATAAATATTGCAAACGATTTCTTGAATCCTTTACCTTGCATTTATTTTTATAGAAGATATCACATTTTATATTTATGTTATTTTATCCAATCACGTGCTGAAAGTTGTATTTCTTTAGATTTGATTTACGATGATAGTTGTTGTTTTTTCATTTGAACTTCCGGCATTGTTTTATTTTATTTTATCCAGTCACGTGCTAAAAAAACATGGTTAAAATATTTCTTTAAAAATTCGTTAAAAATAGAAGCTTAAGTTATACATTAAAACACTAATACCATTAGAAAGCTAATTTTTTAATCTTTAAATTGATGTTAAAATCATGTTTGTCCGATAATAATTTCGGAACTTATAGCGGAAAAATGTCAAAATTTCGCTTAAATTTTAATTAATTCAAATTCTAATTAAAAATTCAAAAAAAGGGCTCCGAGGTGCACATTCCCGACCTCCAAGGTATACATGTACCAAATTTGGTAGCTGTAAGTCCAACGGTCTGGCCTGTAGAGCGCCAACGCACACACACACGCACACGCACGCACGCACGCACGCACACATACACACACACACACACACACACACACACACACACACA